>JBAMJV010001681.1:0-136425 GCA_037951105.1 Echinarachnius parma | reverse complement strand
GAGATTGGAATATGAGTAGGGACCATAATCAAAGATAAAATATCTTGATAGGTATCCTCCCTAAAAGAAGCGCCTGCTTCGTAATGAAAACGTACAACATAGAACATACATAGAGAAAGAGAAAGGGGGTGGGGGAAAAAGGAGGAAGAAGTTGGATTTTAGCAGATATATTAAGATTACAATAGTGGATCTGTAGCCTATTTCATAAAACACTTGCAATTTTTGTAAGTGTCCAATTATTGTAACTTCCATGGCAACAGCTGTAATGATCCCTGCTGATTGGCTGTTGACCAAATAGTTACAATAATTGGACACTTACAGCAATTGCAAGTGTTTTATGAAATGGGCTACTGGTGTGCTCAATAGGATGTTTTTATATTTGCATACGAATACATTTTAAGAATGGTTCATTTGTTTAATGTGTGGGAAAAAAGGAAAAAAAAAGAACTTGGTCAAGTGGATGATTGCAACTTATTTGGCACGCAGATGGTTAAGAATAGACACATACACAAGCAACCTACCTGATTAATCGCGGGCGGCTGCTGGGCCGGGGCAGGCCGCTTCTTCCCCTTGCGTTTTGCCTTCTTGGTGGGCTCCTTGGCCCCTTCCGCTGGGCCCATCATGCCGGGCCCTAGGCCACCGGGCTGGGCATCCAAGCCGGGCCCCCCTGTCATCGATAGATCAGGGAGGGGCTTTTCTGCCTCTTGGTGGGTTGGTGGAGGGGGCTCCTCTTCGTCTGGGGGCACTTGGGGAGGGTCGAAGTAGCGGTCATCTGGTTTGACCTGTGTGAAAGAAAGAAAAATTACACTTATTGGCAGGCACCCCAGACATGGATAGATCTGGGAGAGGCTTTTCTGCCTCTTGGTGGGATGGGGTAGGGGGCTCCTCCTTTTTGTCCTGGGGCACTTGGGGAGGGTCAAAGTAGCGGTCATCTGGTTTGACCTTCGTAAAAGAAAGAAACATTATGAAAAGATGAATATTTTACAATTTTTTAATGATAGATATTGCTTTTGTCATCATGAAATAACCAACTTTCATACCTAGCAGTGTACGTGACACAGCATGAGCCTCATGGTATAACTGTTTTCATTCTTTATCTGGATCCAGACAAACCATGCCAACAAGGTGCCAGGTTTTCATATTTTTTCCCCCAAAAATAAACTTGCAATTCTGTGATATTATTGTTTTCGTAAAATACAGATATCACCAAGTTTCATACCTGGTTGTGCGTGTGATAGAGGGTGAGCCTGTACTGTTCCTGATAGCGCAACGGTTTGCGTTCCATCCGGATCCCGCCAAACCAGGCCCACGAGAGGGGGGCGGGGTTCTTCATGATTTCCAGCGTGTCCCAGGGGTTGATCTTCTGCTTGGCAGACACTTGTAGACCCTGTTAACAAAAAATTAGAAAATAGAAAAAATTCAGCTGAAAACTTTTCAATGTTGCTTGTAAGTATCGGCTGCCATGGTGGTGTAGATAATAAGTTTGGTTTGCGATTGCACTATGTACGAAGGGAGGATAAGGAGAGTCCTGAGAAAGACTGTTTGTATTCTTTCTAGAATCGTACCACCAATCTCTCCTTTTCAATAACTATACCGGTGCTGTAGCTCTTATTAGAACTACAAGCTCAAGAAAGAATACCAACAGTCTTTTCCAGGACTACCACAGTCCTTCTTTAGACAATCGTAGAAAGAATACCAACAGTCCTTTCTAAGGACTCTCGTAATCTTCCTTTCGTACATGGTGCAACCACAAACCAAACGTATTGAGAACTGTTTATCCGCTATAAAAGGCTAATGCTAAAGTGGTCAAATATAAGTCACATGGAGCAGAGCTAAGAACCCATCAGATCCTTTATCTAGGCAGATCACAATTCAAAATGAAATGAAACACTTAATCTAGGCTCCACTCATACTTTTCTTTCCTTTTATTTTAATGTTTGCTTGTTGCCCTGTCAGGGCGGTAAAGTAATGTTTTAAATAAATAAATAATTCAATTAATTATTTAATTAATTAAATAATGTTGGTGACCAAAAACAAAAAAATTATGACATTTCATTTGATAGTTGTCTTTCAAAAACTGATTTCCTTTTTTTTTGTATCCAAATTTTATTATGGATAAGGTTTCCTTGACAAAAAGGATAATCAAATTATCCACTAATGCTGCTTTCTACCCAGGTTTATAAATAGGTACTCGGTAGGAATAGAATGTCATCATCATTGTCATCGTCGTCATCGCTGTCATCGTCGTTGTCGTCATCATCATCATCACCATCATCAAGGGAGAGTAGGATATCGGTCAAACACATAGTGAGAAAATGGTGTACCTGTTTCTTGTCAATGGAGTCAAAGCCTGTGATCTTGTTTCCCTTGGTGTCAATGAGGCTGCCCATCGGTTCACACGTAATGGTCTCAATCGTCTTCTTGGGCACCGGGAGGAGTTGACGCACCAAGTTGGTTCCGTTGGAGTGCTTATCACCAACCTCTTTCTGCAAACATAATAAAAAAAACAATTTATCAAGCCATTAATTATCAAAGCCCATCTTCTTGGGGACTGGTTATTAACGAGTTATTTAAACAGGCCTACTATGTTGATACAAAATAATTCAAATTGTCTCTTATCAAAGAGACTTCAAGTTATTGATGTAAAATTGTGTGGAAAGTTCCAAATATTCACATTTGGGCTCTTAAAGGGTACCACCACCCAAACATAATATACTTATAAATGAAAGGTAACATCTTAAGTAGTCCATTCCATCAACAAGTTCAGGAAAATATGTTTCCAGAAAGAAAAAAAATATCATTGGAAAACGCATTACCATTCTAAATCATGCTACATGGGTCTGCATGTACAAAGACTACCTTTGTCCAGAGCGAACGAATCGTCCAGGATTCTATTGTCTCCAAACGTACGTGTGAATAGAATTGGCACCCTCGCAAATGTTTGGCGCGTACGGAACCATGAAATAATAATGGTTCCGTAAGTGGTGATAATTAATTGCATTGTTTATGAATTACACAGCCCTTTGCAAAATGTTGGGTATCTATTTGATATCCTAAAAAGGTACCAAAACATATAATTATGCATTGTTCTTTGCCTGGTATTCCCCTTTAAATATGTTTGATTCCAAGTCTACAAATGGCTTTCCATAATTTTAAAGTCCAACTTAGTGCTAAGTTGGCCTTTGGACCCTTGTGAAACACACCCTAGGTTACCAGAGGGAAAGGGCTAAATACCTTGAGTTTCTTGATGAGAGTCTGGTGGGATCTTCCCTTCTCCTCCCCCGCCCCGGGGCTCCCGCTGGCATCCGATGACATTGTGCTATTGATGAGAACTGACAACATGTCCAGAACCGTCGTGAAGAGCTCACTGGTAACAAATAAAAGAAGGCAGATTTGAAGTTAATTAATTAATATGTAGAAAACTGTAGAGTTATCTGGTTAGAAATATCTACAATATGCCTTTGATGACAATTTGCTAGTGATATCAAAAGATTTCATTCTCATTTTATTTCATTTAAGGGCATTCTCACTTGTTTGCATGTGAGTCCAATATAAACCTTACATTTCCCAATTTGACGATCATTTATGAAAACATTATTACAATGCAATGATGTAGATGTTGATAAATCCAGGTAAGAGTTCATAGAAACAAAACTAAATCTGATCAACTGGACTTACTATTTTGGGAGTAGTACAGTTTCACAACCTATCCAGGTTGCTTCTTCAGCTAGACAGATACATGATAGTATCATATCCCTCATAAGAATGTTCTAGCCAATGAATTATTACGTTTGATGTTAAAGAATGCCATTCTCACTAGTTTGCATGTGAGTCAAATATGTACATAACATTTGTCAATTTGACAATCACTTATGAAAACATTATTACGATAATGATTTATTTCTACATGTTTATTAAAGAATGCCATTCTCACTTGTTTGTGTGTGGGTCGACCGTTCCCGTGGTGATGAGTTGTAAGAGAAGAAGAGCAAACTCTGTGGTCCAGGTCAGGCTACTCCTCATGATGGTATCAAACATGTTGCCCACCTATAAAGACAGATACACGATAGTTAGTATCATAGCCCTCATAACAATGTTCTATCAAACATGTTGCCCTCCTATAAAGACAGATACATTAAAGTTAGTATAATTTAGCCCTCATAACAATGTTCTTTCAAACATGTTGCCCACCTATAAAGACAGATACATAATAGTTAGTATTATAGCCATCATAAAAATGTTTGCCCACCTATAAAGACAGATACATAATAGTTAGTATCATAGCCCTCATAACAATGTTCTATCAAACATGTTGCCCACCTACAAAGACAGATATATGATAGCTAGTATTATATCCCTCATAAGAATGTTCTAGCCATGTGATGGTATCAAACATGTTGCCCACCTATAAAGACACATACATAATAGTTAGTATTATAGCCCTCATAACAATGTTCTATCAAACATGTTGCCCACCTATAAAGACAGATACATAATAGTTGGTATTATAGCCCTCATATTCACAATGTTCTATCAAACATGTTGCCCACCTATAAAGACACATACATGACAGTATCATATCCCTCATAAGAATAATAATTATAATAATCCTAATTATGGTTATTTATATAGCGCTATTCCCGTAAGAATCATAGTGCTTTACAATATTATTATTACCCTGGTCAACAGATACACACTGCAATCATCCATGCACATGAAGTGCACATTTTCCACTCCCTAGGGAGTATCCAGCCAGTGGCCTGTTAGGCGCGCACAGTGGGTCATTACAATTGCCTATCGACTGATTAAACTTACCAAGCTCAGCCGGAGTTGAAGTGCTTCGTGCATCAGCCTTCTGCTTTTGGGATCTTCCCACCGATCCTTTGGGAAAACAGGAGAAAAGGGGATGTATTAAATTCAGTAAACAGGAGGAGCGAATTTATTGATTTAGAGTGTTATCAGGTTATTATTATAATCATCACTATCACTATCACTATCACTATCATTATTATTATTATTATCATAATTATTATTTATTTGACCAATATTCAAATCAGGTCCTTCAGTGACATGATATAACACAATACAAAATTGAACAATGAGAGGAGATAGATTATGGCCCCCTTGCAGAAAGAAATACAAATTGTACGTCAGAAAATTTACAAATTTTAACCAATCAGATTTGCTCATTTAGAACACATGACATAACTGTAACTTGAAATTGATTGTATGTTTTTCTGGGGCCAAGGAAAATGTAGAAAGAGCCAGAGGGTCAGGGCTCACAAAAGAACAAGTTACAATCAAAGTTACTCACATCTTTAGGTGACTGTAAGAACTGTGCGAGTTGTATCTGTAGGGAAGTTATGAGACCCTCTTTTTGCAACATATGAAAATGGTTTCAAGCTCCTTCTATACGACAAACATGTTGTAAACAGGCCCATAGTACCCCTCACCCCTCACCCCTACCCCCTCCCTCCCCAAGTACACAGATCCTAGACCCCAATTTGCTGGGGGCCAGTAGAACTGTTTCTTATGGCAAAATCGAATTTATGGTGGCCAATGGCACCTGGTACCACTGCTAAGGGCACCCCTGCAAAAGATCAAAGTTGCTCACATCTTTAGGTGACTGTAGGAACTGTGTGAGTTGTGTCTGTAGCGAGGTAAGGAGACCCTCCTTCTGTTCGTCTTGTCCCTTCAGGCATGTTAGCACCAGGGATAGCAGAGGCTGGTGGCTGACTGTCGACGTTTGACTGCAGGTAAAAAGAGCAATTATACATGAACATTACTTTTAAACTCGGTTATCAACAGAAAATTTATCATCACCGCCGCCACAAAAACCACCATCATCATCATCGTAATTATCATCATCATTGCAATCATCATCACCATTGCCATCGTCGACGTTGTCGTCGTCGTCGTCATCGTCGTCGTCGTCATCTTCGTCATCTTCATCATCACCAACACCATCACCATCCCCATCATCATCGTCATCATCATCATCACCACCACCATCCTCATCATCTTCGTTGTTGCCTTCATTGTTGTTGTCATAGTCATCATCATCATCCTCATCATTGTTGCCGTCAATATCATCGTCAACATCAACATCATCATCAGAAGAAAAATCTGACCTGCGTTGACTTTGCTTGTCCTTGTCCTTGCTGGTAGATTTGGTCGTCCACGTCTGACCGACGCTCTCCAGAATGTTGCCAGCCTGTTTCAGTACACGCCCCTGCACTGAGCTGGGCAGCTTGGAAATGAGGGGTGCAACCAACCACACGCTGCTGTTGGCTGGATCGTTCCTGATGATACAATAAGGAAAACAAAGATTTCTTTGCATTATTTCCAGGAATTCAGTGAGGAGGTTTACAAATATTTTGTTAAAAGTTATCCATTATCTTTATCAATTTCAACTAAGATCACTTGGGGTTTTCACATTTCTCTTGTACCTTGTTAGGCTTAGGGTAACAAATACAAATGGGCTTTGAGTCTCCCTAATCATAGAGATTTTCATTTTGCATCTTGCAATCCCTTTCCTTGGTACGTGGAAGAGCTGCGTCTCCCGCTACTACCACTGTAAACATGTACAATTCAGCCCTCGGGCTGTCAGACATGAATAAATGACACCTTTATTCAATTTAATATATTGAATTAAATTGAAACAAAACGATAACTTACTTTGCGTCCTGCAACCCCTTTCCTTGGTGCGTGGAAGAGCTGCGCCTTCCACTACTACTCCCACTTCCCGACACGCTCTTCCCGGATCCCTGGTCGTCGTCGGGCGTGAGTTGGAACACCTCGATGGTTGCCTTGGCGATGTTTTCCAGGAGGGTGTTGCTCTCAGAGGCGACACATTGCTTCAGCATTAACTGGAGCTCAAGCCACGACATTCGCAGCGTCCATTGATTCAGATTCTGATGAAAAATAATGACAGGAAGATATCTAAAATAAAAATTTCACAAGTATCATAATACTTACCCATATATTAATTTCTCTTTGAATATTATGAACTTGATGTTGGTTAATTACGTGTGAAATTAAATTTTGCAGCTGCAACAGGACTTTGTTTGCAATAATATTGGCTTTTAAGCCAATACTTCAGCATTCAATGTGGTTCAGATTGGTAAATAAGTTGTGCAGTGCCATCTTGAGAATGCACTGTGCTCAGGGGTGAAATACACACTGGCTCAGTGTTATGTAGTGCGCACAAACTAGCCTACTTATGACTTTGCATTCCCCCTCAACATCCCCACGCACGACAATCTTTTAATCTTAAAATACATTGAGTAGAACATAAAGGAAAATTTACCTTCAGGATACGTGTGATGATAGTTTTCTGGTCTGAGTCTGCGCCTCCGTCTTGTACGGTTGGCGAACCACTGGGGTAGCAGATCAGCTGCAGTAGGTAGTGGATCTGTAAAAGAAACATTTAAAACAAATTTCATTCTGAACAGTGAAGACGGTTATTTTGCAACTACATGAATGTGTGAAAAGGGTGAATTTGTAAAAGACTGAATTTAAAATAATAAAATTGGACATCTGGGATGTGCGCGTTATAGAAAAGGAATGATGATGTTGGTGTTGGTGTTGGTGTTGGTGTTGGTGTTGGTGTTGGTGTTGGTGTTGGTGACGGTGACGGTGGCGGTGGCGGTGGCGGTGGCGGTGGCGGTGGCGGTGGCGGTGGCGGTGGCGGTGGCGGTGGCGGTGGCGGTGGCGGTGGCGGTGGCGGTGGCGGTGGCGGTGGCGGTGGCGGTGGCGGTGGCGGTGGCGGTGGCGGTGGCGGTGGCGGTGGCGGTGGCGGTGGCGGTGGCGATGGCACTGGGGGTGGTGGTGGTGGTGGTGGTGGTGTTGGTTATGGTGACGGTGATGGTGGTGATGATGATAATGTTGACGACGACGATGATGGTGACGATGGTGATAATGTTGATGATTTGATTTGATTTGGTTCATTTTATTTTCAACATGATGATGATGGTGATGATGGTGATGATGAAGAGAATAATGGATGATCTATCTAGTGATCTATAATCTGTTACTGGAAGTTCCTTACCTGTTTGTGTGAGAGGACTTGGTCCAGGAGGACCTCAGGAGTCCAGAGGTTGTCCGGATCCTTGAGGAAGGTCTCCCTGACCCAGTGCTGGCTGCAGATGGTCTTGAGCGTGTAGCGGGCGTAGTTGCTAAGACTGGCTGTGGACAGCGACTTGCCGCTGGGACCAAACCCCCCTTCTTCTTGGCTCCCGCCCCCTCCCATGCCTCCTCCTCCTCCTTCACGCCCTGAGCCGCCCCCAAAGTCATCAAAGGAGCCGAACATACTGGAGGCATTGCCAACACCCACAGCAGCGTCACCTTTGATTGGAAGAAAGACAAAATAGATACCATATGTGCATTATACTTTCACTTTTTACTTAGCCTGTTCCCTACTAGATCTGGATGTGATGGCCAAAAAAGGGAATTTTAAAAAAGTGGAATTTTTGTCAATCAAATTTACTTACAATTAGCAATGACTATGACAAGAAACTTAGATGTCTAAAAAGAAGTAGCAAATACAATGTTGTGTTTAATAAGACAGTAATTAATGAGTGTTTCATTTTACTGCATTTTGTGCATATCCAATTATTATGAAATCAGAAGATTATGGTATTACATTCACAATACATGAAATAAACAATGTGATTACAAATTAGGAAAAAATATAATATTTTTTTAAATAAAACAAATTCCATAATTATGCTTAGAGAGGGGAATAATTCTGGCAAAAACGAAGAATGGTTTGGCAGCATTGCATCACAATTACCATTACCATTACCATCACCATAGAGTACAGAAGCTATGACGTCATAAACATCTATTTTTAGAATTTTCAAATTTGAACTTCATTTTCCGAACATACAAAATAATGTCCAAATACCGAAAATCAATTGAATATATTAAATATTGGCTGATATATGCCCATCCGAATGAATTTTTTCTCAATAGGCAATCAGTGTTATAGTGCTCTGGTTCATAACTTTATGAACCAGAGCACTATAACACTGATTGCCTATTGAAATAAAAATTCATTCGGATGGGCATATCTCAGCCAATACTTAATATTTTCAATTGATTTTCGGTATTTGGACATTATTTTGTATGCACTTTCGGAAAATGAAGTTCAAATTTGAAAATTCTAAAAAAAGATTTTTGATGACGTCACACTTCACCACTCTATTACCGTCACAGTCACCATTACCATCACCGTCACTGTCACCATCACCATTCAGGACGGACTGATTTTGCTACAAGATGTATTCTCTACAGACCAAAGCCCAAATATTTTCGAGACCAGTCCTGAACAGGTAAACATCACAGTTACCACCATCATTGCCATCATTATCATCAACATCATCATCTTCATCACCATCATTACAAAGTCATTAAAATTGTCATTACCTAGGAGTAGAATGGCCTTGAGAACTCCCACCAGCGGCTCCACACTGATGCTGCCGTGGGCGGAGTCCAACAGGTGCCTATCCCACGCAGACTGGATGAACCTGGCCCCTCCCCCAGGGTTAGCAGCAGTTCCCCCACCCCCACTGGCATTGGACCCAGGGGCGCCTGAGGTGGCATTGTTGGCCCCTGCAGGGGCGGGGTTGTTGGTAGTTGCGGTGGTGGTGGTGGTGGCGGTGGTGGTAGAGGGGGGTTGGATGGTGTCTTGAGAGGTGCAGAACAGGTGCAGGAGGAGGTGGCACATCAGCCTGGCACCGGGCTCCGCGTCGGTGTCCGTCCCCGTTTCATCTGTGAGGGAATAGAGGGTGAAAGAAATGAATGATCGACACAAGACTCTTTCTATTCACATGTCTAATTCAGGAAGGCTTCAGACATCAATCAGGGATAAAGTCAGCAAAGTTTCCATTTTGTTTAAATGTAAATATTTTTTTTAAATCTATACTCTCTAATAAACTTACCCTTAATGTAAAACAATCTTATACAGAAGAAAAAATTCGAGCCAGTCTGAAAGCTTTGTTGTTTGTGAATGAATTGTATGTTTTTTTTAATTGAATTATGGAATTGTGCCCCAAAACTCTTTCTATTCCTCTCATTGTTTCCTTGGTATGCTTCTTGCATCTAGGAAGGTAGCTTCTCCCAGTAAGTTTGCTATTATTGCAAACTCCAATTTCATACTGGAGATTTTTCATTCAAAGACCAGGCCTTCATTGATAATGTATAAAAAATGTTTCTTACCCGAAATGTCCGGAGTTGCTGCAATAAGGGATGCAAGAGCAACATGGTCTACCACATCTTCGAGACAGAAACAGTGCCTTGCGACCAGGATGGATGTGAACACTGCAATGTTGTCATGGATTGACAGATCATTCACCTGAAAATATAAAATCAAAGATTTGAAGATTTAAATAACAAGCTTCTTTATGTTTTTTGTTTTTTATTTTTATACAAATATAATTAAATACAACTAGTAATACATGTATATTAGATTTTGGGGCTCATATTATCCATTCCAGTGTAAATAAGTCAATTTGAGGATGTCTATTCAAATAGTTGGCATTTATCCATGGATAAAAATGCCAACCCTGCACTTAGAACTCTTATTAAGTTAGATTAATAAAGCACTCTGAGAAGCATGACAACAATTATTGGGATTTGGGGTGGGGGGGGGGGAAATAAACAGAATCTGAAGATAAACTGTTCATGCAACATAAGGAGGATAGTGTGCTTACATAAGGGTTGCAGAGCACTGTACCCAATGCATGATAAATCTATTTCATTCACACTTTGGTAAGTAGAGGAAAACTGGTCATGCAACATAAGGAGAAGGCTAGTGTACTTACATCGACGTTGCAGAGGAGATCGCTGAAGCCACAGTTCTGATTGGAGGAACAGCAGAGGGCCTTGAGAACACCCAGCCACTCTGAACTGAGGGTTGGGCAGCTGGCTGTCAGCTCTGCACACATTATGGACAGACTGTTTAGTCTGCGTTGAAAGGAAAAACAGGGATTGGATTAACTTTCTTGATTTGATTTGATTTGATTTGATTTGATTTGATTTATTTATTTTCCACTTTTTCAACAAATTAAAAATTCATACAATAAACAAATCATGAACATAGTTACTTTCATATAATGAGTAAAAGGAATATAGTTAATTATAAGATATTGTAATAAATTAATTAATATGAAAACAAAATTGAAGAACAAGGATACATGATAATTTTATATTCTATAGTTTACTTTCTATGAGTGAGTGATTTGAGTAGCATTACATTGATGTGATTTGATTATTTGAATTTGATTTCTTATAATTAACAAAATCCACTCCGAACAGTAGATTAGCAATTCTATAAATTTGCATAAAATATGCAACATACTTTACTGTAATGTCGTGCAATTTGTTACTAAAACCACTAGAAAATGTTAATTTCATCTAATCAATTTCAATCTCTAGCCTTGAGGAACAAGATGGTTTTTGCAATTTGAAGTGACTTACTTGTCAGCCGAGGAGTTGCAAATAGCAAGAAGTGCATTGCACACAAAGCTGTACCGGTCACCGGGATTCTCATTCAGTTGCCGGCCCAAGGAGGACAGTCTGAACTCACGGCCCCTGCAGAACCAAACAAAATGATATATTTCATTTTGAGGGGCTATTATTTAAGCATGGCTGCAATAAATAAGCTACTAAACTTAAAGTTTGCAAAGTTGCATTGTACACAAAGCTGTAATGGTCGTTGGGATAATCATTCAGTCGACGGCCCAAGGATGACAGTCTAAACTCACGGCCCCTGAAGGAAGAAAAAATAATCAACATCATTTACGGGCACTATTATTTAAGCATGGCTGCATTCAAATACACAACGTACAAGGGGAATTTGTTTAATTTATTGGAGAAATTGGTTGTTTTGAAAAATATAAATGGGAAATTTAAAAATGGCAGAAAGGAATTCATAGAAAGGTGTAATTGTCCACTGAAATTAGAAGGTTAGGAAGATCTCAGTCCTAGTTCAATCTTACCTTGGGTTCTCGATGTATTCCTGCATGAAGTTCTGGTTCCAGAGCAGGTTAGATTCCGAGGGCTGAATGCTGGTGTACAGGGCCTGCTTCACCTTGTTGGAAACACTGGTAAACAGGTCTGAGAATTTGGACTGGAAAAGGCAAAACAAAAAAATGGATGAGATAATGATTACCCAGAGAAGGCTACGAGGACAGCAAATGAACTTATAAAACAGAAAAAAGCTTGTGTACAGAAGAAAAGATATTAAAATATTATAATTACCACCATCAACACCACCCCACCATTATCAAAACACTATGACTGCAATCACCAGCACCCCCGTTTAAAAAAAAACAATACCACTATCATCATCAAACAATACTACTGCCACTACCAGCACCAACACTAACAACATCACCACCACCCACATTATCAAAATGATACCACTGCTACATGTATCACCACCACTTTCATAGTCAAAACCTTACCAACACCACCAATACCAGCTTATTCCAGAGATTACACTTTCACTCTCCTTTACAGACAGGTTCCATGACATTGTTTTTTCTGCTTGGGATCATTTTGGTGGCCACTATACGCAGGTCAGCTGCTATAGACAGGTGACTTCTATAGACAGGTTCCATAGCAATGTTATTCTCTGCATAGGATCCCATTTGGTTGTCACTATAAACAGGTTGGCTGCTATAGACAGGTGGCCACTAAGACAGGTTTGACTGTAATTTGATGGCCACTATAGGCAGGCTGGCGGCTATAGACAGGTGGCCACTAAGACAGGTTTGACTGTAATTTGATGGCCACTATAGGCAGGCTGGCGGCTATAGACAGGTGGCCACTAAGACAGGTTTGACTGTAGGGGACCACATTGGGTGGCCACTATAGGCAGGTTGGCTGCTATAGACAGGTGGCCACTAAGACAGGTTTGACTGTAGGGGATCACATTGGGTGGCCACTATAGGCAGGTTGGCTGTTATAGACAGGTGGCTACTAAGACAGGTTGGCTGCTATAGACAGGTGGCCATTAAGACAGGTTTGACTGTAGGGGATCACATTGGGTGGCCACTATAGGCAGGTTGGCTGCTATAGACAGGTGGCCACTAAGACAGGTTTGACTGTATAGGCAGGTTGGCTGCTATAGACAGGTGGCCACTAAGACAGGTTTGACTGTATTAACTTACCTTCAAGTGACTGCATGAGATGTAGAGGTCATAAAGGTATGCCAGGATGCAGCGCTCAGCCGACGTGCAGTTCGTAACGTTACTCACATGTTTCACAACACCGCACAGTCTGTAATAAAACAAAACCAAATTTATAAAAAGAAATTAAAGAAATCCATAACGGGTTGAGTGAAACCTGAATTAACATAAATATTCACATTTGCTGCTTTCAAACCAGGTGTAGTACAATCTGTACTTGGTACTTTATTCCTTAAAATGTTTTTAAATCGTTAACATGTCTGCTTGGCTGTAATAGATCTTGCTTGATGAGGTAATCCCTTGATGCAGCTGCAAAGCTGTACTGGGATGGTCTAAGTTCTGAGAACTTTGAGACGTAACTGCAATAAATCACAAACAAGAACTATAATCACGATTTGTTAAAGCATATCATGCTAGAAATTAACTTGTTTGCCTTATGGCTCAGAGAGGCAAGTTAACCCGTTCCCTATGAGTTTATGAAATCCCCATAGGCTTTGTACACGACTCACTCGGTTCCCGTGGTCAAGGGGTCAACCCTATACAGCCCGGGCTATTTTGAAAATGCATAGCCCGGGGGGGGGCTAATTTGGCCCCCCCCTAAGATCTCGGCCGCGAAGCGGCCGTTCGTGAAGTTCGTGAAGTGTATAGAATACTCTGGTCATTTAAATTTTTTGAAAAATGCATTAATTTGCATAATTATGGTAGTTTATGCAAATAAGGTCATAAAATTCATATTTTTACCCATAAATCATATATTCTTCATAATTCAACATTGGTTTTGACAAAATATGTTCTTTAGACCATTTGGAATAATAATACAACAACAAAATTTGGAAGAGCCAGGTTCTTCCTTATGTTTTTGATTGTTTTTATAATTTCTTATGTATTTCTTTGTTTTTTTAGCTTATGTAGTTTATTGTTTTTGTTGTTTATTTTATTTCTAACGATAAATCAACTACTTTGAACCCCAAAACAAACACCTAAAATGTAAACATGACCAAATTATCAATGATATATCTCTTTTTATGTAAACTGATATTTCCATGTTTTGTACACAAATCACGAAATTTAGCGATTTTCGGGCTTACATGCATAGACAAAAGGTCACGTGACTTTGTAACCCTAGGTCCGATTTTTGAAAATTTTATTTCAAAAGATGCGCAAGACCCAAAAGAAAAAAGTCATGAAATTTCAGCGCAAGATATTATCGCGTTAAAAATTTATCGCAAAAAATGTTGAGGGGGGGGGGCCATTTTAGCCCCCCCCCGGGCTATATAGGGTTAAGAGAATGACAGAGAACCAGTACTTACAGTTCAAAAACATTAGCAGTCTGCTCGGGAAAGACTAGGAGGCACGCGTGGAATCTGCGCAGGACGGCCACGATGCACAGACAGAGGCTGGTGCAGTACGTGCTGAACTGTGGCGACTTCTTCCTCGTCAGTTCGTGCTCCACTCCGCTCATGTGAGATAACATCTGTAAGAAATATAAATTAATTGGGAGTGATTTATTTTCTTTTATTATCAAATTTGGGTATAGGAAGGTGTCTTCTGTGGGAATTACCGTACATTGTCCAATATTGCCCCAAAGGGTGCGTGAGTGTTACATGAAAGAAGACGGGCTTTCAAATTAGGATTAGGATTAGGATTAGTAAACAAGACGGGTTTGATTCCCAACAGTGACATGTGCATCCTTCAGAAAGGCTCTTTATCCACATTTGATGCTCTCACCCCAGGTGTAGTAAATGGGTACCTGGCAGGGAGTTATTCTTTGAAATGCTCGGGCGCCCCATCATGGCAGTTCAGCTAAAGCTAACTTTGAAAGTATTAACCCGTTGAGGACGAATTGATTTTGGTATAACACGCATTCTCCATAGACTCAAGAACGAAATATTTCGGGACCAGTCCTCAACGGGTTAATACTCCAAGCAATTTAACCCTATTTTAACTGGGCTAATGTTAAATATGCAAATTATGTGCATATTAATTACTGAAGTATGCTAATTTTGGCTAATTTGTATAATTTTTAAAGAATTTCTTATGTATTCCTTTGTATGGAAAAGTCACTGTCACTGTTATTATTATCATTATCAGTAGCAGTAGCAGAAGCAGTAGCGATAGCAGCAGCAGCAGTAGTATCTTATTGATGTCTATCAATACTTGCCTTCAGAGCAAAATCCAGCAGACCGTTGATGTTCAGTGAATTCTCCAGCAGCTCGAAGACCAACGTCACCTGATCCACAGTGGGCGGGGCATCGCGACCCCCCATGGTGAACGCCCGAACCTGGTCCAATATACCGTGCGCGCAGGCCCCCGTCACCGCATGCTGGTCGAAGTAGCACAGCGCATAAAACCTCGTGAGCGTCTCTTCCCGATTAGCCGCCGCTGCCGCCTCATCCGACTTTGACGGTCGTTTTCCGCCCTTCGACGACGACGACGAAGGGGCATCCCCTTTGGAGCTCACGCCCCGGGCCAGGATTTTCAGGAGGTCGCGCTGGACTTGTTTAGTTCGTTGCCGTGCCTCGGAGCGGGCGCGACCAAAGCCGTAGAGAAGAACGGAGCGTTGGTTGCTCTCGTGATACGCCGTGTCCTCCTCTGTCGTAGGGATAGGGAAATGGCGGACGTACAGCTCGTGCCGGTTGACACGAGGAGCTTCTGGTGATGGCGATCTGATAAATAAACAAAATAAACAGTAATAATAAATTGCTAGACCCCCTCTGTGGTACATTCTCAATTGCTAAACCCCCTCTGTGGAACAACCTTCCCATTGACATAGGTGCCTCCACTACAATGGACACATAGGTATAATTTTGTATTCCCATACAAGCTACATTACTGTTGTTTATAAAGTCCAGTTTGTCATTACATTTCATCAATTGTGGATGTGTTGTCATTGTTATGCATCATCATCTAAAACCCTGTATAAAGTGCCACTTATATACAAACATTATCATTTGTCATAACATATCAAATAATTATATTTCAATATATTAAATGTAGCATTTTTATAGAAATCATGTGCATACTGCAGAAACATGATATATTAGAGGGCCAATCTTCAAGCAATTTGAATATTAATTTGAACATTGATAACAGGGATTTTTTCCACTCATCACCACTTTGAAAATATAATATCTATGCATTTCATTTTTACTGGCTCAAAGCAAAATTTTATTTGCACTTATTTAATACCTGAATTCATCAGATTTCTTGTCCTCATCACTCTTTTCTCCGTCCATCGGGCTGTCCTTCTCGTCGTCCGACAGATCCGACTGCGAGTCCGACTTGGACTGAATCGACTCCAGGAACTTCTCCTGGAAGGATGATGACTCCTTGCGTGGGGGCGGGGCCGGCGCAGGGGGAGGCTTGTCGTCAAGGTAACCATAGTCCTCGTTGTCAGAGGAAAACTGCTTCTCCTCACCCTCCTCCTTGGTCTGCTTTGAAGTGTGACAGACAGAGCATAAACAGATGGAGAAATATAGAGAATATGGATGTATGTTGTTACACAGGGCTCAATGCTAGCACTTGCCCAATTGCCCAGGGCAAGTAACATTCCATAATTACCTTATTGATCAACTACGAGAGAACAATGTAATTCCTTACATGTAAATCTCATCTAGAAGTAAGCAGGCAAAGCATATACAATTTGAAAAGTTAAGATTTTACTTGTAAAAAGTTAGTGTAGAGTTACAGAGAAAAGAAAAACAAAGGAATGAAAGGTAAACAAAGAGAGATAAAAGGAGATAGAGACAAAAGACAAATACATACATGTATGTAGATAAATATAAAGTGATAGCTAGAAACACGAAGAGAGAGGGATAGCAAAAGAAGAATAAAACATGAGAGGGCATAATTGTAATTTGTAATCAAAGATAGTGAAAGAAGGAACGAGAGAGTGAGAGAGTCACACCTCCACATTACAGATAGAAAAGACGAGAATATAAACAAAATATTGTAAAAGCTTGCTCACTTCGCTCTTGTCCCCATTCCCTCGCTCGTTGCGCTGGCTGCCAGGACCCCCCATGAAGGTTGCCGTGGTGACGGGGTTGGCAGTAAGGTCGCCGCGGGAGATGAGCATGCACATGTAGGCGTCATGAGAGAAGACGTCGCACCGGATCAACTCGCCAAACAGGAGAACCAAGTTCCCAAACGCTTTTTTGTCTTCCGTCACAGAATTATCGTCTACAAAGAAAAGATGAAGAATATTATAGAGTACTGAAGTGTGACGTCACAGCTATTCATTGCAATAAGTAATGGTTCTTTATAATGTCAGGCAAGCAGAAATGTGACCGGCTATAGCAAAACCCTGCACTTGTTAAAAAATTCATGTTTTTAAGTAATTGGCATTTTAAAGGGTACCACCACCCAAAACTAATATTTGTATAATAGAAAGGTAACATCTTTAGTATTCCATTCCATCAACAAGTTCACAAAAATATGTTTGCAGAAAAAAAATATATAATTGGAAACCGCATCACCATTCTAAAGCGTGCGTTTATGCGGTCTGAATTGTGTAGACTACCGCGGGTGCAGCAAGCGAATCGCTCGGAATTATATTGCCTACAAACGTACGCGTGAGTAGAATTGGCGCACTCGCAAACCAGGAACCAGGAAATAGTAGTGGTTCCGTAAGTGGTGGAAATTAATTGCTTTGTTTATGAATTACTCAACCCTTTGCAAAATGTTAGGTATCTATTTGATATCACAAAACAGTACCAAAACATGTAGTAATGTGTTGTTATTTGCCCGGTGGTCCCCTTTAAGTTCATGTGTGAAAGACTCATGATTGTACAATTGAAACAATCATATCTTCGCCAATTATTGACCATTTTGTTAGAACAAAGCATGAAATGAAAGCTTGTGATGAGGCCTTCCTAATGGTATACAAATCTACATTTTTATTTCTTACCGACAATTGCTGGGTTTTGTTATAGCCGTCACATATAATATAAAAAGCTGGTTAAATTTAGCTAACTGGCTGTAATAAAACCACCTAGCTCTATGGCTATGAACTTACCAACAACTGGTGCCTTCACGTCCAAGAAATGCTGAAGAAGGCTTGGACATGCAGGGGGGAATTGTGGAAATTAATTCTCTAATTAGCACTGGTTGATCCCTTTTTATCTAATAATACAATATAGAAAGCTGGTTAAATTTAGCTAATTGGCTGTAATAGAACCACCTACATGCAGCTCTCTGGCTATGAACTTACCAACGACTGGCGCCTTTACATCCAAGAAATGCTGAAGGAGATTTTGCAATACCGGAGTGGGGGATGCAGGGGGCATCGGAGAGACCGGTGCCAACTCTTTCTCCTCCCCTCCTTCAGTCTCGGCCAGTTTCTGCATGAATGAACGAACATGTGGAAATAATAATAATAATAATAATAATAATATACTTGATTTATACAGTGCCTAATATGATTGATAATCATCTCTAAGTGCTTTACAATGGTATTATTACCCCGGTCATAGGATACAATGCAAATAATCACTAACCCTTTCTGTGCTTCGGATGTTGATGTATCATGACTAAGTTATGATTTAATTTGGCATTCAAAGTGTAAAGTGTTAAGATCAAAATTAATAATGGCCCCATGAATAAAGTAAATTTGCATCAGCCACACACAACATAATGGCCATCAGACACTGACATAAAAATTTGTTTTTGTTTGGTCTCCAGGCCAAATCATTCTGGAAAGAATGATTTGGGGCCCCATGGAAGATCAGCCTTGTCTACATAGAGGGTGCTGAATAGGCCATCCCTCCGATTCCATAGTATTCATATTCAGTGAATTCTGTACTATTGTTTTTCTTATATTCTATAATGTTTTTAATTGTGATTTTGGAAAATAAATAAATAAATAAATACAAATAAATTAACAAATAAAGAAGGCAATTAAAAAAAGAAATTTGATTTTGTAATCATCTCACCTCAGCTTCTAAGTCAATGATGTACTTCTCCAGGAGTTGTGCAACAACGAGAGCTCGGTGCTCGCTTTTGCGCTCTGGACAGACGGCCCACTGACATAGCAACAGAACAATGGGGTCATCGTTTGGCATGGGCTATAACAAAGAACAGAAATGAATGGAAAAAAAGAAAATCAGCATTTGTGTGAATACATTATCAATGATACACATATAACACTGCTCCTCTAAAAACAAAGGCAATTCTAAGTGATAGGGCCTTTGTGTGTAGCCCCAAAGGGAGTAGGGAGTAGGGAGTAGTGGAAGGGAGTAGGGTGAAATTCAATCAAAATAAGTGGAAATACTTCACAAAATAAAGAATATATTGTGGTAGAGAACATTGACTAAATCATTTGCATCACACCTGTCGAAATGTTGTCCACATTTCCTTGGAATGACCCTTTCGCAAACAATAACCTCTTTAATTCTTAAATGGAAACATACCTCGGGTGATTCTGATTTCTGGTTGCTCAGGAATATCTTGTGGTAGAGAGCGTCGACCGAGTTGCTGGCATCGCACCTGTCGAAGCACTGGCGATCCAACAGCTCCAGTGTGTGGAGAATCCTGGTTATGATGTGACCTGTAGTAAAAGCAAGAAAATGATCACTGATTTAGTCTGTTGCTTTACTTTTTAGATAATGATAACAATAATCCATTTTCAGATCGCTCATTATTGCCAAAGTCTCAAAGCACTAGAGCATTATTACCTTAGCATTAGTCGTCAAGCTACCAGGATGGGGCGCTCAAGTATTTCATGTAATAAATTCCTGCCAAGTACTAATTTACTACACCTGGTTTGAGAGCAGCAAATGTGGATAGAGTTTCTTGCTGAAGGAAACACATGCTGGGATTGGGAATCAAACCCACAATCTCTGCATTGAAAGATGAAGTCCAAACCAATATACCCCGACTTCCAGGTGAGCTCTATTATATCTGCTAAAGCAGTGCAGTGCAGCTGTTGGTATTCAAAGGTGACTTATTTTACTATTCAAATCTTTGCCCTTAGTTGAATACTAACAAAAATAAAAATCATAACTATTTGAATACCTTTTTGTTCAAACATTTGAATGGCTAAATAGGTCTTCGTCACAGGCCTAATTCACACACACAATACTGACCTGCAGTGGACTCCTGGCATTTGTCTGAAGACCACCTGACCTCCACTCTCCGGCTGCGCAGCTTGATCTGGTTCTCAGCCTGCCGGATGCTGGCACGGATCTGAAATGGGATTTTAACCAGAACGTCAATGACGTAGCGCTCATCCGGCATCTCGCAACATCAAATATTGCAAATTTCATGTGGTACACTTTTCAACTGGTCAAAAAATAAAAATTTGATGCCCTGGAAGAGACATAAAACTTTTTTTGTTTTAAATTAGAGTGAAAAAAATATAAATTTGACGCCCCGGAAGGGACATGGGAAAAAAAAAAAAATTACCATAATTAATTAATGGAGAAAAATATCAAAATTCTGTGTAGAAGTTTAGTGTACCAAAGTTAGCTCTACCAGATAAAGCAAACCAAATCAAAATCGGTCGAGAAATGAAGGAGAAGAAGCATTTTTTGTGATTTCGAATAAATTTGCATAAATTACCATAGATAATGAATTTCACGATTCTGTGTAGAAGTTTTAAATCCCCCTCCTAGCCCTATCTTATGAAACAATCAGAATCATAATCGGTTGAAAAATAACGAAGAAGAAGCATTTTGAAAACTGTGGACGGACGGACGGATGGACGACGGACGCCACACCATGGCATAAGCTCATCGGGCCCTTCGGGCCGGATGAGCTAAAAAGTGATAATTATAATGATGATGATGATTATTTAGCTTTACTTTCAGGTGGCCTAAATGACACACCAGATAGACTCCCACCATAGACTTGTGTGTTGTAGATCATAATAGTGGCCAAATTAAATTTATAGTGTCCATGGACACCTAGCCAATTGATTAACCCATACAAGGGTACTTTATAAGAAAGTTACTCGGAATGCCAAGAACTCAAAAACAGCCGGGAATTTAGTAAAACATTAAACATTGAATTGTTGATGTACCTGATGGTTCTGCATGCTAACGCTGCCTGGGAGTGGGAGAAGTGACGGGGGGCACGGCAGGACATCGAGGGGCGAGCCGGGAACGCTGTAGTTTTTGCCCTCCCCCAGATTAATCCACACGAGGGCACTGGGGCAGCGCAGGGTCACTGCCTGTAGGATGCAGCTCAGTCCTAGGATGATGGAGTGATGTTGAGGGCAGCTGCGGAACTCTGCGAGGATGCTGGCAAGGGCATGTTGGGCGTGTGGGGGCGTATTCGGAGGCAACTGGACACTGTGAGAAAAGATGAGATAAAAGTTACAAAGTGCCTGATTCACTTTGTCAAATTCAGCAATTATCACTTGGAGCTTTCATATTTTGAAACAGAAGATTGAAAAAGATTTTTTTTCTTCCAATGTGTCCCTAATTATAGAGATATTTATAATTGCATGAAAGTGTTCTGGCACACATTTTTATTGTAGTCAAAATCAAAGGGCTGCAGGAGCTAAAATCTGACATTTTCTTTTTTTTATCACACATTATTCAGAGAATCTTACAATGATATTGGCATATGAATAAAGTCTCAAATATCCCTTTTGTTAATTCATAAAAAGTACTTGTGAAGTTTAATAGCGGTGTTACAAAGCTGAGTAGGCACTTGACTTTGACAAATTAACTCACTTGCTTGTGTTGATACTTGGCGAGTGTGGTCTCGTCTCAGAGCACATTGACGTGAGACGCCTCGCACACACGTAGGCCAGACGACGTGAAAGCATCTGACTTTTGACAAACTCCTCAAGATACTACAGACAAACAAATACAAAAAGACAAGAAACATTTTCATAATACCGCTGTTATCTGATATTTTACTTTTATCTGACTATGAAAATCCTTCACACACGTAGGCGAGACGATGGGATAGCATCTGACTTTTCACGAACTCCAAACTCAACCTACTAGAGACAAACAAATAAAATGCCAAAAGGAGAAAATAAGACTAAGAAACATTCACAAATATTGCTGTCATTTTAAATTTTACTAATATCGGACAATTGGCAATCCTTCATATACTAGAACAAAAATGAAAAAGATGAAAAAGATGAAAAAGAAGGACATCAAAGAACAAGAATGCAGTATTACAGTTATTAAAGTATTAATCTCATTAAAAAAAAAATACATGAAACCCAAATTGATATATGGAAGAATCCGCTTTTGTTTAACTTTACAGAAACTTACAACAAAGTTAATCGATCACTTTAATTAAATGTGTTAGGATAACCTAAACTAATGCTTATTTGATGTATCGTAACAAATTTTGTTTGAAATTTTGCCGTACCTGAACCACGAAGGGGAGCATGAAGCGCAGCGTGCTGTCGTCATTAGATTTCACTTTCTCCAGCGTGTCAACGAACCACGACAGATAGTCATGACATTCCAACATGCCCTCCTGGCAAAGAAAAGCAAACATGTGAAAGAAGAATTTAGGATCAAACATCACATCAAATTACTACTACTAATACAAAATTAATAATTATAAGTTTTGTTTACCCAGCCTATTCAGTGCTTTTGCAGTTTGCACTGTCCTTCCAGAGGGCCCTGCGTGTAAAGCCCAACACACACAGAGCCGACTCAACCTGAGCAGGATGGTATCTCACACAGGTCTAGTAGAGGTACCTAGTCAGTTTGGTTGTGTACCGACACAACTTGACAACTTGACAACTTCTCTAGCTCATTTGGATCAACAAACAAACAAACAAACAAACTGCAAACAAATAACGACGAACAGACAAATAAACCCCAAAACACAAACAAGTAAATAAACAAACAAAAATAATCATTCTATCAATATGATCTCACCTGGTACAGGTACCTAGCCAGTTTGGTTGTGTACTGCCATAGCTTCACACACTTCTCCAACTCCGTGTTGAGTGAGATTGTATCAGTGTTCCCCATCACAATCAAGAAACAAACAAACAAACAAACAAGCATACAAACAAACAAGTAAACAAATAAATACTGATTATATCTCTCACCTGGTAGAGGTAACTAGCCAGTTTGGTTGTGTACTGCCAAAGCTTCACACACTTCTCAGCACCGTGTTGAGTGCGTGGGTACTGGTGTTCCCCATCCCAATCAGCAAACAAACAAACAAACAAACAAACAAACAAATACACAAACAAACAAACAAACAAATACACAAACCAACAAACAAACAAACATACAAGTAAACAAACATATACCGATTGTACATCTCACCTGATAGAGGTACCTAGCCAGTTTGGTTGTGTACTGCCATAGCTTCACACACTTCTCCAGCTCTGTGTTGAGTGCGTGGGTACCGGTGTTGCCCATCCCACCGGCCGCACCCATCCCCATCGACCCCATTCCGCCCATGGAGGTCGACGATGTCCCCGTCGATGAGGCGGGGCCGGTGGCTGATTGTTGGGAGGATGAGACAAGGGAAGCTGTGTTGTTGTACTCAACGATCTTGTCTAGTTGTGTCTTGAGGAATTTGGAGATGATCATGCACCACTCTGTAAAGAACAAAGTATGGTTAATTTTAAAATTATTATAGTTTATATATACCAACCTGTCTAGAAAGAAATCATGTTTGAATGTTGTTGTCTTTTTTTGTGTTTTTTTTTTTTTGCAAACAAAATTCATCAGATTTGGAAGAACGAAACTTCCAAAATAAAGTAGGCCAAGGGAAGGAAACCTTTTGCGACATTTGATGAGGAATCCCATTTATTGATATCATTTGTATTCATCACTATTGATATTTAATCTTCTTTTCTATAGATTTAATAGGCTGGCTGCAACTACCGTATTTGCTGGTGTATTAACCGCACCTTTTTTCAAAACAAAAACAAAAAAAAGGGGGTGCGGTTAATACACGACCGTATTAACCGCACTTTTTTTTTTTTTTTTAGGGGTGCGGTTAATACACCGGAGCGGTTAATACACCGACAAATACGGTACCTTCAAATACAATGCACATTGTGCATGTTACACCAGGGGCCTGTTTCATGTAAGTCTCTTTGCTAAGACTGTCACATGACTGTGACTGATCTACAGACATATGGATGGCATTTGTTCTGATCACAAAGGACAAGGTTGGAAGTATATAATAGCAAGACGCTGTCATACAACACCTGTTGCCGTAAATGTCAAGTGTTATACCAAGGTTGTGTACGAACATAGTTAAAGGGGACCACCAGGCAAAGAACACAATATTATATGTTTTGGTACCATTTTGTGATATCAAATAGATACCCAACATTTTGCAAAGGGTTGTGTAATTCATTAACAAAGCAATTAATTTCTACCACTTACGGAACCACTACTATTTCCTGGTTCCGTACGGGCCAAACATTTGTGAGTGCGCCAATGCTATTCACGCGTACGTTTGTAGACAATAGAATCCCGGGCGATTCGTTCGCTCTGCACACATTAGACAGCATGCAATTCAGACAGCATGCTTTAGAATGGTTAGGCGTTTTCCAAATTTTTTTTTCTTTCTGGAAACATATTTTTGTGAACTTGTTGATGGAATGGAATACTAAAGATGTTACCTTTCTTTAATAAGAATATTATGTTTGGGTGGGGGTACCCTTTAAGAGCCTTTCATGAAACGGGCCCCTGGGCTCAACACTATCACTTGCCTGGGCCAAAAAAAAAGTTCATAAATTGTCCAATTTGCTTGCCCACTCGTTGATGATGTGAATGATTGTTCAAATATAAGATAACAATGTAATTTTGTATGTGTTAATCCCATTTGGAAGTAAGAGGATAAGTACATTTAAATATAGGGGCCAGTAAAATGTCAAAATGTTTGATTTGATTTGCACAAATGGCACAGTACAGAAAAAGTTTGTGTGGAGGCTTGAGTACACATTCAGGTTTGTTCATTCATACTGTACCTTGTGAGGGGTCATTGGGTTGTCTCTTCTTCATCTTGGTCTCAGAGATGGCCTGATTAGCTGCCATCATCTTGAGATACCACGTGGCCCGCATCATGGGCATACTGTTCTCACACAGCGTGATGAAGATGTCATCCTTGCGATGGAAAACTGGCACCTGATAAAACAAAATGTAGATACGCATTTTAATCACTTTTGAGGGGTCAATGGGTTGCCTTTTTCGTCATCTTGGTCTCTGAGATGGCCTGGTTGGCTGCCATCATCTTGAGATACCACGTCGCCCGCATCATGGGCATACTGTTCTCACACAGCGTGATAAAGATGTCATCCTGCATATTTGAATGATGCGCATTTAAGGACTAAATTTGAATAATAATTATGTCATATTTATAACACGCTAATCAAGTTCTATGCACTATAGGAAAGTGAAAGCAAAAGGAAAGTATAGCATACTTTATAAAGTAACTTTAAAGGGTACCACCACCCAAATTTAATATTCTTATAAATGAAAGGTAACATCTTTAGTAGTCCATTCCATCAACAAGTTCAGAAAAATATGTTTCCAGAAAAAAAATATATAATTGGAAAACGCATCACCATTCTAAAGCATGCGTTCATAGGTCTGCATGTACAAAGACTACCTTTGTACAGAGCGAACGAATCGTCCGGGATTCTATTGTCTCCAAACGTATGCGTGAATAGCATTGGCGCACTCGCAAATGTTTGGCGCGTACGGAACCATGAAATAATAATGGTTCCGTAAGTGGTGGTAATTAATTGCATTGTTTTTTAATTACACAACCCACAAAATGTTCGGTATCTATTTGATAACACAAAGAGGTAACAAAACATTACCAATTACCAATGAAGGGTAGTGAATATGTACGAGACCTTGGTGTCATAATTGACAAAAATCTTACATTTCAGCAGCATATTAAAAACATATGTAAATCTGCATCTTTTGGAATCTACAAAATTGGGAAAATTAGGAAACTACTTGACCGACCCACAACTGAAAAATTAATCCATGCCTTCGTATCCTCCCACCTTGATTATTGTAATTTGATTTTTGCTGACCTTCCTCATTCATACTTACTTCCACTTCAAAGAATACAAAATACTGCTGCAAGGCTTGTTACTCTCTCGAGAAAATTTGAGCATATAACCCCAATATTGCGTTCTCTTCATTGGCTTCCCATACACCATTGTATAACATTTAAAGTTCTTCTTTTGACTTACAAAGTTCTCCATGGTCAAGCCCCCAAATATCTTTCAGATTTGATTTCCTTACGTTGTTCTAGTTCTTTAAGACCTCTTCGATCATCATCAACCTTGCAGTAACTCTTGGACCTCGTACTGCTACAAGATATGGCGATCGAGCTTTTTCAGTAATTGCCCCTATCATTTGGAATAATTTACCAGCACATATTCAAAATACCCATACTCTTGACCAGTTTAAGACCTTGCTGAAAACGCACCTTTTTAATTTATGATGCTCAGTTGTGAGTCGGTCAAGGAGGTGCACACCATTATATTCCTTGTATGTTTGATTTTACGTTTGATCTCATTTTTATTATTATGCATGATTTATTGAATATAGAATAGATTTATAATTGATGTGTTTAGTATAAGTTTTGGCTGTAAATTGTAGACCGACAATGGTGCGCTTAGAAACAACCGTATTAAGCGCCTAATAAATGTTGTATTATTATTATTGTTCTTTGCCTGGTGTTCCCCTTTAAATATCAAATACGTCCCTTTAAAATTCGTTTTTGCCTATTCCAATATCCCTTCAGTAAATTAAACTTTGTTCTCGTGCATGCTCTTTGCGAATAAACGATGGAAGGTTTTCATGAAATATGCATGCGGAAACATGCCGTCTTAAAAGATAATGAATGAGAAATGGCAGAGCTCCAATACCATAATGTGCACATATGTGCACATTCATAATCTGCTGTAAAAGAATTTCATGTCTGCACGCTTCGTTGCCCCTGACAACCGCATCTAAAGTGCACCTTCCTTTCTCTTTCTCTCTTGATATACTTCTCTTCATTCCTGATCTCTTTTTCCCTCTTTCATTCTCTCTTTACCTCTCCCATAATATATTTCTTTACTTTTTCTTTCCTACATAAAGATGTTCTAGATCAGTCTACCATATATGTGACCGGCTATAGCGAAACCCGGCACTTGTCGGTAAAAATCCAAATGTAGATTTTTCATACCATTACAAAGGCCTCATCACAAGCTTTCATTTCATGCTTTGTTCTAACTAATTGGTCAATAATTGGCGAAGATATGATTGTTTCAATTTTACAATCATACCGTAAAACTCCGTGTATAAGGCGCACTTTTTTTCCGTCGGAAAAATTTCAAAGTCGGGGGTGCGCCTTATACACAGGTACAGCAAAAAAAAAAAAAAAAAAAAAAAAAAAAAAATTGGAATTTTTTTTTTGGGACACCCTGTAGTCATGTTCAATGCATATGACACTGGTCTAGGGCATGACAAGAGCTTGAAATGAGGGGGAACATTTATCAAAATATACCTTTTTCCTACATAAATGATAGTGGTTAGCAAAACAAAATGCAAGTTTTTAAGCAGTCACACTGCTACTAATTGAATATTCAGATATTCATGAGTAGCAGCACTCATTTAATATTTAATTTTCTAAACAGCGGTTATACATTTTTCTCATTAAACAAAGTTATTAATGAATTTAGTATTTTGCATATTTAATTAGCTTTGCTACCTCATGAATATATGAATATTCATGAGCAACAGTGTTATTGCTCAATAAATGTGCAATTTTGTAATAACCACTATGTTTTATTTGAGAAAATGTATATGTTGATGAATGCTAAATTAAACATTAAGCCATTGTTATGCCCTAGAACAGTGATGTAAGCTTTCCAACAGCACTACAGGGTGACTAAAAACGAATACAGGAAGTCTAAAAAAACAATTAAAAAAAGGGGTGCGCCTTATACACGAGTGCGCCTTATACACGGAGTTTTACGGGTAGGTCTTTTACACACATTGTGTGAACTTAAAATGCCCATTTCTTAAAAACATGAATAACCGACAAGTGCCGGGTTTCGCTGTAGCCGGTCACATATGATTTTCCCTTATATATCTATCATAAATATTTTGTTTTGATTTTATTTGAACATGCTCCTTATTTCATTTGTATAGCTATATAATATACCTTCCCCCTTCTATCATGATCAAATCAATTCTATCAAATCATGATTTTATCAATAAATTTGATGAATTGGTCATAAATTTGAATTAATTTCCTCCGAATTAGATTATTTTTGCCTGCAAATGGGAAAATTTTGCCTGAAAAGTCAGAGATATAAACTATATACAGTCAAACCTGTCTATAGTGGCCACCCAAGGGAGACAAGAAATGTGGCCACTGTAGACAGGTGACATCTATAGACAGGTTCAATTACACTGTTTTTCTCTGCAAGGGATCACTTCGAGTGGCCACTATAGGCAGGTTGGCTGCTATAGACAGGTGGCCGCTAAGACAGGTTTGACTGTATTGGTGTTTAAAAACAAATAACTTTTAAAATGTCTTGGTTGCCTCTAGAGATGGTGTACGCTGTCAGAAAGCATGAAAAACTAATAAGAGTACAGAAATGATGTCACACTCTTTTATTAGAACATAGCAATCGTTCTAAACAACGTGTCACTTGACTTTGATTTTGCTAGTGGGTAAGAGTTTGACGATTGCCTTCTTAGCAACCGATAGGCCACACATTTCTGGCTTGCCTGACAGTGTTTAGAACCAGTTATCCACCGAGCATGGGGGCTTAGCGGTTAGAGTGTCTGCCTCATGCACAGGAGGTCCCGAGTTCGAACCCAGATACCCAGATGGTACCTTCTGCCTTCTAGCCAGGCGCTCGTCATTTATAGAATGGGGAAGGGAAAGTTCATCACAAGAGTTACCAGAGGACTGGCCCCCTTCTATGGCTAATGAATCGGAGATAGGCGCCGCCTTATGTGCCAAAATTGGCACGGGAAGGACTAGATGAGATGTCTCACTTTGGTACTCCACTACCTGAAGAGGAAACATACCTTTTTGGCCAGCTGATTGAGCGACTTGGTTCCGGCAAGATCATGGAACCACGACTGGACTTGTCCCCTCGACTTATTCACTGGCACCTGATAAAGATAAAAAAACAAACAAACTGGCATTTAAACAAGACTAATACATGTACTATGGATGTGGTGTGGCAAGATTGGTAGAGCGCGCGCTTTCCAATTATGAGATCCCCGAGATTTTCAAACCCTGCCCACCACGTTTGTCTTTCAGCAGGACAAGTTATCCACAATTGCTGCTCTCTACCCAGGTGTATAAATGGGGACCCGGTAGGAGGTGATGTGCAGGATCTTCTCCATGCCCATGAGCCGCTTGGAAGGAATGCTCCCCAGGGAGTGGAGATGGTGCACACAATGTGTGCTGGTTTGCACTACATCCTATGACCGGGGTAATAATAGTGTAAAGCGCTTAGAGATGATATTATATGATAGGCGCTATATAAATCGAACCTATTATTATACAATGAACAGACGAAACAGATGACATTTAACAAGAAATGTTGATTGATAAACATTAACTGTGGAAGTAAAACGTACATGTGTATAGAATTGGCACACTCGCAACAACACAAAAACTTGTTTGGCCCATATGGAAATATGAGGCCTTGTTAGTTTTGTAAGTGTTGCTGATTGATTGTATTATTTATGAATTACGCAACCCTTTGCAAAGTGTTGGGCATCTATTTAATATCATACAACGATATAAAAACAATTTATTATGCAAATTCTTTGCCTGGTGGTCCCCTTTAAAAAAAATGTAAATAGCATTTTGTGTCACAACATTTGACAAAATACCCACACTCAATAAGAATGATTTGTTTTAAATATGACAAAGTATAGATTTGGACTTGTAATATGATTTTGCCTCTCAAGTCACTATTTATTTCAGAATACAATTTAGGGTGTGTTTGTAGCATACAAATAATTGATTGAAAAATGTTCTACCGATGTTCATAGCCTCGAGCATTCGATGTGCCCATTCTAACAAATGTGCGCAGGTAGACAAACATTGTGAGTTTGTGACGCAAACAAAATTTCCCCACCAATGCATCTTGAATCTAATGCTACATTAATGTGCGCAAATTACTTCCAAAAGACCTATCATTCTATTCATAGCTCACTGCCAGCAGGAATTCACATTATGAGCTTATCACGCTAATTATGCATTTATATGTACAGTACTACTGTAGGTACAATACATACATTATGCTTATCGCACTGGTGTAGCATGTTCTTACTTTTAAGGAGGCAGGGAACAAAATTAATATTTATTTTTCGGGGGCTACATGTACTTTTCAAGCTTGCCTGCATGAAAATAATACTCTAATATTTGTTATGTTTGAACTCCATGCCAAATTTATGGGGGGTACTTTTATGATTTTCACGGGATCCTTTTGGCATTTTGGGGGCGAATTCGACCCGAGCGGAGCCGCATGTATTTTTTTCAGTGCTAGGAGGCAGGCTCATAGGGGGTGGGGGTAGGGGATGCACTGCATGTAATCCTTTACCACCCCCCCCCCCCCCCCCCCTCTCTATTCTTTATCAATTTACTAGGGTGCATATGCCCCCAAACCCCCATAGCTATACTGCAGACAAATCAAACCAGATGTGTAGTTAACTACGTTCTGACTTATATAAAGAGGGCAGGTCCATGGGGGTGGGGTAGAGGATGCACTGCATGTAATTCTTTATTACCCCCCCCCCCCCTCCCCCCTTTTTTTCTTCAATTTACTAGGTGACCCCCATAGCTACACTGCAGACACAAATCAAACCAAGTATATAGCAAACATGACATTTTCCTTAATAAAATAAAACATTATAATTACCATTACACTTACAAACATCAAGCATAAAAATGTTTCTTTCATAGTATTTACATGTATGCATACTTACAGACTAAACATGTAAGTTTTCCTGTAAAAGCACCAATTAGAACACTTGCATATTACAGAGCAATCATACATTTGTATTTATAAAGAACGACTGTATCCTTTCGTGAAACATTATCAGGTATCGGCACACTTGCGTAGATCAAACATGTATGTTTTCCTTTATTAAAGAGCATTATAATAATCATTAGCACACTTGCATTGAGCAAACCTGTTATTTTTCTATAAATAGCAAAAAAATAATCCTTATCATCAGCACAAGTTTAATAACATATAGTATGTACATGTATGTTTTCCTTTTAATCATCTGCACATAATTAAATGTGTATGTACCGCAAACATGATGTAGTTTCCCTTTAACGGGACTTAGTAACATTGTCCAAATCCTCAAAATTTACAAGTTTGGAACTCTAGTGGTTCTTTCATACCTTGTCATATTCATATAAACAATAAAAGCACGAGACAGGTTTCGGTTTTCCAAATTTCCATTGCGTTCAAAAGATATTTACAATTTAAGTGTTCAGATGTTTTAAATGGATAATTTAAGCTGTGTACAAAGTAAGTGCAATGAGTTAGTGAATATAATATTTGCTTATTTCTCTGCCAAAAAACATCCAATTAACATGCAATTTTCACACATTACTTTGTGGACATATCAGATCACACTTATACACCATTTATTTTAAATCACTCATCACTTTTTGCACTTGTCAACAAAGTTACTACTTGTAGATCCCTTTAAAACCATAATTTATCATCATTATCATCAGCAGACAAGTTGCAAACAGCGAACATGCACATTTTCCTTCAAAAACATAACCATTATTATTATTAGCTACTGGCTGGCAGCCAACACTGACGACGCTTGTGCACATCATGACTCCCGTTTTCTCTTCCCCCTTCAAAATTCTCAATTTATTTTTCTACATGGCCTTGAATAGATAATTTAAAATAACCTGGTGATTTAAAATAAATTCTCACTTTGTTTTTTCTCCATGGCCTTGAAATAAAACATTTAAAGGGAAATGCCAGTAGTGGGAAACGCCCAACAAAAAAAAAATGATATGAACGCTCTTATTACCAACCATGTCAAAGAATATAATTTTACTAATATGGGATTATAAACATTTGGCCAGGAAACCGCCTACTAATGGATATATTTGCAAAATCATAAAACTGATTTACAGTAAATTAATCGCCAACCCGGAATCGCACATGGTGCTACGTGCAAAAAACCAAGTGGTCCGCACATGGTTTCTGGTATGCGGGCTAATGCGGCCCGTATGCTTTTTCCGATTTTTCTGCATGTAACGATGCTTAGGTTCGGATTTTACCACACAAGCCTTTCTTAGATACTTATTCAACAATATTGATCAATTATTTTGGCCAATATAAATGTTTTCTGTAACTTTCCCAAAACTGTTATTCATCTTTAAGCATACATGTACATTTTCTCCTGACAAACTTTCTTCTGAATTGGAAATAACATTTGTATTAAATTCTAGCATCAGCATCTTTTATGTTTTCAAATACCCCAAATTAATCTTTATGATATAATATAACATAATGATGATAACAAATTTTATCTATAATATAATTTGATGAAACAGTGAAAACTTGTAAATGAGTGCATATTTGATACTGGAGAGATTTTTTTCTTGTGACTTTAATTCATTACAAAACTATATTCTTGTCACTTTAAGGGTCATATTTTACTTCTTTGTATTCCATATATAGCCAGGTGATACATAAGATAAATTTAGGAGACATGAACATTTTGATCTTTAGTAAATTCAATTTTTCTGAAATTTTTCCTTAAAAAAAGGACACCAAAATGTGACATTAATAACATAATGATAAATCATGCTAAGTAAATACTTCTCTTTATGGCCTGCACTTTCCTTAACTAAATATGTTTGAGAACATTGGTGTGCGATTCCAGACCAATCTTGTTTATTTCAATATGATAACATGTTTTCAAAATAGAGAGCAAATGAAAACATGCTCACGTACGTAACTCTTGGTGTCCAAGATGTTACGTACGTAAGATATAGTCAGCATTCATCTCATGAATGTGATCAGTTAATACTACCAATGTTATTCTCATCCAAGACCCAAGTCTGAAAGGAAAAAATAAGTGCTGCTTTGTCTATCGATTACATTATGTATAAAATTTGTCTATGTTCATTTGTCTTTGTTTTCGTGTCCACCTGTTACGTACATAAGCATGCGTCATGTACCCACATGTTTTTCAATCTGGTAGACTGTCAACTTTGAAATAAAATACCCTTGGTGTCTGCATAGGTGTCTGGTACAAAACTACGGAATTGTTGTTTTTCAATCGGCCCTTGATCGCACATAGAACCCCATATACTTTTGGTGTCCACCTTGTATCGTATGGTTACGTACGTGAGCACTAAAAATCGAGATGGCTAACAGGCTTTCCACATCATCAAAATCAGAGGTATTACAGCTCAAAATACCAGCAATAAGTAGTTGTTGCCTCTCGGTCACTGAAGTGAAGAACCTGCTTCATTTTATTTCAATTATCTTTATTTTCATATATGACTTGACTATTTGGTGTCCATGTTACATACGTAATATTGCCATACACATATATTTTGTCAGCAAGTCACAATCCAAGGTATTACAGCTCCAAATACCAGCAATAAGTAGTTTTTGCCTCTGGGTCACTGAAATGAAGTACCTGCTACATTTTATTTCACTTATTTATATTTTCATAGTTTGGTGTCCATGTTACATACGTAATATTGCCTTTAACATATATTTTGTCAGCAAGTTTGAAAGTATGCATTAAAACAAACCCACACATGAAAGAAGAAAACTGATCTTAAGTAAACAATTAGGGGTATTTGGTTGGTTAACATGCAGAAATGATAATTAAATTAAATATTCCTGCAGTGCTCACTTACGTAACGGTGTCCTACAATATATGTGGTATAACATTAGCCATATCAGGGTCAGAACTTCATGTCATGTTGCATTATGGACAAGTTGCGGTAGGAAATGGAACTACCCAGTTATGATTTCGAATGAAGTATTTTAGTCATGTAATCATACATTAGGAGGACACCATGTTACGTACGTGAGCACTGAAACAATAAAATTTCAAACTGCTAAAAAGACTACTTGGAGTTATTGAACTATCTTCTAACTTTTGGATTGAGTTGGACAATGGTTAAACTTGTAAATAAATGTGTTTGCATTGCTTTTTACAGCAATTAATATTTTGGTGTCAATGTCACGTTCTTGTGTCCCAGTATCTAATATGCACTCAAATACACAGTTGATTCACAACAATTATTGTATTGATTTGTTCTTCTTACTCGTGGTGATTCGTTGCAGTTTGCCAAAAAAAAATTGTCAGTATTGGAATCGGTTGCTATGACTATAGCCAACCCTCGAAATTAACTTTTTTTGCTGGTGGCCCGGTCGGGCCAGTAAAATTAGTATTTTTCCAATTTTGGTGGCCCGAAACCAAAATCTACTGGCCCGAAAAAAATAAGGAAAAACAAAAGTAAAATTAAAACAATAACCATATTCATAGTTTCAGGGTACTGGGCAATGTTTAGCCTCATTTGTTACTGTATTCCAATGCTCGAAATTATCTTTTTTTCTGGTGGCCCGAAAATAAAATTTACAAACAAAGAAAAACAATGGTCACGACTACTTGGTCATTAATTGGTAAATTATGGAAGTTATGTGTTAAAATTACCACCATCATTAAAGAAATCCATCACTGAATAAACAAAACAAAACCTAGAATCGAGCAGTTTCATCTAAGAGTCATCAACTGATGAAACTAAGCTCTTTTCCATGTACGATTTTGTTATTTTATGGTCCATAAACTCTCCAACACAAAAAAACACACATGGGACTGAGCATAGCTCAGATAACTTTTCAAATCGGGAAATGAAATCACTTAAATCTTTGTTATTTTACAAGCTAAAATAATTCCAAGTAGTCACAAGTCTCTACCTTGTAAAAATGATTCTTTCTAATACCTTCAAAAATATGAATAATGATCCGAAAGATGAAATTATTCCCCTTTATTGACGGTATCGCGGACGGTATCGCAAAGGCAAGCACACTGCACTTTGCAATATGAATGAATGTGACAAGTTAGACATGTGTTTTGATAGGTCTTAGTATGCACACATACTCCCTCTGTGGATTGGTTGTTCTATGTTTATATTCTACATGTTGCAAAGGCTTCCAGGGGGTGTGTGGGAAATTAAGAAAACAGCATAAGCATATGCTTTTACTTTTAGTCATTACACACCTCTGGAAGTTGTTTAATTTTACCATGATTTATCATGCAAGAAGTAGATAATTCAAGGGAGAGTGTTCATATGAGGAAATAGCACATATTTGTAGGCATAAATAAGGATTAATTCAACTAGCGCAAGTGCGCTTGCGACTTTTTATGTCCGTCCTTTTCATTTCTTGCAAATATTTAAATCACAATTAAAGTGTTTTTAAGAGGTGTCAAACTTGAGATTCATATTCCTTGATGTTGTCTTCTTATGGTTTAAACATTTGGTGGCCCGATCGGGCCACCAAACTTTGGCATTTTCATGTTTTTACTGGCCCGACCGCAACTTTTACTGGCCCCGGGCCATCGGGCCTACGCCAATTTCGAGCGTTGCTATAGCAAAATTACCATGAAATCATTTAAATTGAGACTACATCTATGTGAAAAGACTTTCTAAGCCAATTGAAATGGTTGAACCTTGACGTAAAATTTGTAGAAAGTATCAAAGAATAAAAAGTTATTGAATGTACGCACCAGAAAGAAGTTGTCTTTTGAGATGGAGGGCCTCTTCTTCCCAGTGTCCTGGATAGTGTTGAGTTTCTGCTTCTCCGCTACTATTGCACTGAAGTACACCCCGAACTATGGTAGGAAAAAGGAAATAAGCATCACAGGAACATTCAATATAACACTGAAGTATACCCCCAAACTATGGTAGGAGAGGGAAATTATATAACACTGTCAAAGTATACCCCAAAATATGGTAGGAAAAAGGAAATATACATCACAGGAGCATTCAATATAACACTGAAGTATACCACAAACTATGTATGGTAGGAAAAATAAAAAATACACGAAGAAACATCACAGGAACATAACATGGAGGAACATTCAATATCTGAAACTATGGTAGGAAAGAGAAAACATTTGTCAGGAGATATTGAATAAAAGCTGCTAGAAATATTATTAAAACATACCATTTTTAACTTTGTATTCGAAAAACATATGTTTTCCAACAAAATAAATAACTTTGTTTTATAACATGAAGTGAACATTTGAGCACACATTTATAATAATGGTTGTCAGGGATTTTCTGTTTGTAATTAAATTAATTAATACACTTTTGCGAATACCCCATGTTACCTGTTAATGTTGTCATATCGTTTTCCAATAAGGAAGGGAGAAGATTGAACACCACCTGCTCCTTACATGTAGATAATCTTCTCTCCTCTCGATTTATTAAAAATGTATTAAATCAAATATTCTGAGAAATAATTGAAATTATACTCTTCCAGACAGATTGATCAATAAATCAATTATGAAAAGGGGGCCAATTTATTGTGCATGCATGTACTCGACACAAATTAAATTTGTACATTTGTAATAACGAATAAAAGGGGGTGTATTCTGAAAATTATATTAAGCTAAAATTTATTGTATCTACTGTAAATTACTAAAATATTTGTAGCCAAATCGGTATTCTGAATCTGTACTAAATAAATACCAATTTGCTACAAAAATATTTCAATGACGTAGATACAATAAATTTTAGCTTAAAATTGTTCTTTAGAAGACACCCCAGATCAACAAGGAATTACACAATTTACAGTGATTTTGATGTAGGCAAGCCTCCACAACAGGGAAGGAAATACACGGGGCTGAGGGCGACTTTGCCCCCTAATTTTCAAAATAGCCCCCTGAAATCAGTAGGTCGCCCCTAAAATTGCCACAGGGTATCATGTGGAATATTTTGTGTCCCCTCAAATAACAAATTAATTCTTTCCTTGCTCCACAAGAACTTGTTATCAACTGCCCATTCAAGCAAGTCAAATCATACATTTTCCTACATAATCTCCAAATTAAAACTGAAAAATGTAATTACTGGGGAGAAAAAAAAGAAATGCTAAAAATTGTACAAACATTGCAGGAGACCAATGTGAACTTAAAACTGGTAAAAACTGCAATTTTGGATAAAGTTTGAAGAAAAAAAATACAAGATTTTCTAATTTGGTAATTGTCAGTTTCAAATTCTAGTTGCATGTCCAGGCCACTCAAATTTGACTATTATCAAATTTAACTGGCCGACATCAATTTTTACTGGCCCCCAAAAAAACTAAATGAAATAGATGTCTTTACAAATATTTGATACTGATCTTTAGTTGAAATCTATCTCCAAAAAGTCTAAATAACATACTAACAGCAAAACAAACTAGATGGATCTTCGACTGCCCGCAGTCGAAAATGATGCCTCCGCCATTACGCAATTTATTCATATCAAGCCCAAATCAACATGTACACAGAATTAATTCTGTCAACTAAATTTTGATGGTACTCTGTCTTTTAGATCTTGCCGTATCACAATTAGGAGCTATAAGTGACCTTGACCTTTGCCCTCATGACCCCAAAATCTAATGACTACAATTGTTCCCTAAGATACATTCAGGTATCAAGTTGGATTGAAATCTGATATTCAGTTCTTGAGATTTCCAATCTCAAGCTACTTTTACATATAATGAGCCCTGTGACCTTTGACCTCATGACCCCCAAAATCTAATCAGTTCATTGGCTCTCCAAGGAACATACATGTACCAAGTTTGGTCAGAATCTGTCAATCCCTTCTTGAGATAACGCGATCACAAGCTATTTTTGCATATATAATGAGCTCTGTGACCTTTGACCTCATGACCCCAAAATCTAATCAGATCATTGGCCCCCCAAGATACATACATGTACCAAGTTTGGTCAGAATCTGTCAATCCCTTCTTGAGATAACGCGATCACGAGCTATTTTTGCATATATAATGAGCTCTGTGACCTTTGACCTTTGATCTCATGACCCCAAAATCTAATCAGATCATCGGCCCCCCAAGATACATACATGTACCAAGTTTGGTCAGAATCTGTCAATCCCTTCTTGAGACAACGCGATCACGAGCTATTTTTGCATATATAATGAGCTCTATGACCTTTGACCTTTGACCTCATGACCCCAAAATCTAATCAGATCATTGGCACCCCAAGATACATACATGACCCAAGTTTGGTGAAAATCCGTCAATCGGTTCTTGAGATAACGCGATCACGAGAACGGGACGTACGGACGTACGTACGTACGTACGTACGTACGGACGGACGGACAACCCGAAAATCAAATGTATCAAAATAAACATCACTATTATGATTATCTCTGGGAAAGATGTTTAGCAAACAAAATGGCCGGTATTCACAAAGGAGGTCTGTAGGAGGTTTGTACAAACCATGGTTTGACCAAGGTTTACATCTATGGAATGCCATTTGTAAACTGATGGAGAAGGAATGTAAACTCAACAATGTTGATTTACAATTTACGGTATGCGAGCAGCATTCCATAGATGTAAACCATCGTCAAACCATGGTTTGTACAAAACTCCTACAAACCTCCTTTGTGAATACGGGCCAATAAGTTGGCATAATATGTGATTTTCATGTATTTGTATAAAACATGCATGTATTCCTGTATGGTTTGCACGCAAACCTGTCTGGGCTACAAGTAAATGGATCATGCGCTCTGGAAAAAGCCTTTTAGGCGCTTTATCAATTATTCATGCTAAAAACATGCTGTTTTTTATCTAAATTCATTTGAAAACATGGATAATGGGGAAACTGAATATTGTATAATTCATGTTCAAGAAAGTGTAACTTGCGTACCTTGTTCTTGTAGATGTTGCTGTTTCTGGCAGTTCCATACTGCAGGAGAAAAAAGGAAAATGTTTCAGATTTAACTAACAAAAATAAATTTAATTACAGTTTAAAGATATATTCAAGTACAGTACTTACCGTTGGTGAAGGTGATGGGACAAACTATCACTTCCGAGGCGATCTGGATGTAGCTATCTTTCCGAAAGATAGCATTTACATTCAGATCGCAGAGGAAGTGATAGTTTGCCATCGCCTGAAAACAGAAAAACAAATCTAATAAAATGAAAGTGAATGTAGGCAATAAGACTCAAAGTAAACGGTAAAACATTGTATTTCATACTTTCTCACTAGTTGGGAGCACAACATTCATGGTTCCAATATTGTAAAACTTAAATTGCTGAGTATACATGTACATGAATGTTTACAAGGCTAGGAGCTTGCCTGAAATAGGTTTATGAAGATTAAGGATTTTAGGATTAAGGATTCTCAAACACTCCTTGACTACTGCATAACATCTCTTCTTATTTGTTTAAGGCGTGGTATATTTCACCCAAATGTGAAATCTATTTTAATGACAAAGTCAAAGAATGTGTTTTATATATCATAACCACACCCATCAAAACGTACTTGATGTCGGTGTTTTAACAGAATTTCATACTTTTGTAGATGTTATTGATCAGACAAAAGTTGCATAGTTTTATTCCCAGGTGGCAATGGCGACAAGAAAATGAATTTGGCTACTAGAAACTCTTGTATTGGCCACCAACAAATTAGGATCTACAACACACACGCCTATGGTGAGAGTCTATCTGAATGTGACATTTGGATCTAGCAACCTGAAAGATATTTAAGATAAGCTTAATGCATTCCATTAACTTTGTCAATTCAACCAAAATCATTAGAAGAGCTTTCACGCTTCTATTGTAACTTGCGGTTTCGGCTTATGGTAACAGAATAATGAAATTGGATTTTGTTTTTCTAATGTCTCCCTAATTATGGAGATATGTAATATTGGATTGCAAAGCGCTACTGAAAGCTTTTCAATTGTAGTCATAGTATCTGGATTTGGATACTTTAATCGTTCACAGTATCCAAATTCAGATACTTTGCAAGAACAATCGGGATAAAATCTAACATCAATTTTCAATTTTTTTCCTTTTCTATGAAACTTTCACACAATAGTCTTACCATATTGGTATATGACTGAAGTTTCAAATTTCTCTTTTGGAAAAATTTTATGAAATTAAATCAAATTTCAGATACTTTGCAAGAACAATCGGGATAAAATCTAACATCAATTTTCACTTTTTTTCACTAAGTAAATAGTTTTCCTTTTCTATGAAACTTTCACACATTATAGTCTTACCATGATATTGGTATATGACTGAAGTCTCAAATATCTCTTTTGGAAAAATCTCATGAAATTAAATAAAATTCAGATACTTTGCAAGAACAATCAAATAAAATCTGACATAAAATTTCACTTTGTCCACTTTGAAGAAAACAGTTTTTATTTTCGATGAAACTTTCACACATTATTCAGAAGTGTCAGATTACATTGATATTGGTACATGACTGAAGTCTCAAATAAGTCTATAGGAAAAATCTTATGGAATTAAAGGGACTTATTAACATTGTCCCAATCCTCAAAATACAATTGGAATTCTAGCGGTTCCCTCATACCTTGTATTCGTATTAACAATAAAATCATGGGACAGGTTTCGGTTTTTCAAATTTCCCTTTCGTTAAAAAGATATTTACGATTGAAGTGTTCAGAAGTAAAATAATCCAACGGATCGCGAAAACCGTGTTCAAAGTGAGTGCAATGAGTTTGTGAACATCACTTTGCATTTTTGCTCATTATTTGGCCATATAACGTCTGTTTGACTTGGAATTTTCACACAATACCCTGTGGACATATCAGATAACAACTAACATTGTATCAACCATTTATCACTTTTTGCACATATGCCAACAAAGTTACTAGATCCCTTTAATGGATCACTCTAAGAGAGAACTCTGTTGTACTTACCTCGTTTGAGAGTGGGGGCATGTTGGGGAACCCCTGCTTCACGTTTACTGTTGTCAGCTCATCCTTAAAACAAGGAAAAGAGAAGAAATCATGTCTAATTATTTCAGGAAAAATGTAATATTTATTTTTATCCTACAAATAAGGAAAAGAGAAGTAATCATGAACAAAGTGTTTACTGATTATTTCAGGAAAAAATAATATTTATTTTTCGGGGGTTACTTTTCAAGCTTTCCTGCATGAAAATAACACCCTAGAATTTGTTTTGCATTGCCCACCCCCCCCCCCCCCCCCCCCCCAAACAAAAAAAAAATAAAAAATAAATTAATATATTACAAATTAGCTGTCAAAACATCAATCAATCAAATTAATAACTCATGTTTGCACTTGTGTAGTTTTCTATTGCCATTTTTACATAGTATTTTGGTGTCAAATTGTTTTAAACTTTAGCCTTGGATACTTTATTTTATCAGTACTGTAAAAACCTACTGTAAAGTCATACCTTGCTGTAACTTGTAAGTCTAACACTGCCACAATACTTTTTAAATTCATATATTTAATCAAAGGGGGGTTCCACTCTAGAAATTTGATGTACATGTACATGCAATAAATTAAAGCAACAAATATAAATGGAAGAATCATTGCCGAAAATCTGAGCAAAGAGAGTAAAGCAAACAAAAAAGTTATGACAGTTCGAGCCTCGTTGAGAATCGTTTGTAATTATTATTATTGTACTTTCGATCGTGACATTTGTGAGCTGCTGCTACTGTGGAAAGTGCATTATTACAAAAATAAAATTTCTTGATTACAATTTTATACACAGCATGTAATTGTAGAAACTTCATTTCAGAATATTTGGCCCTTCAATTTTCTATCATACTTTTATTTTACGAAAACAAGCAAAATAAATTGTTTTTCAGTAACTGAAAATGAGAAAAAGGTGACAAATGTTGCAAGTAAAAAAACCTATGCCTTTGGCGAGGTACTGTAGTGTTTCTGTTACTGTTAGCGTTGCAATCTGAAGTAATTTTGAAATGGTCACTCATTTCTACATGTTTTAATGTACTTTAGCCTTTAGCCTTAGGCATAACCCTCTCGTTTCTTGTAAAATTCTGAATCTGATCAAATTTTCACTGATCCTCTCATCCTTCAAATTCTGTTAAATTATCAAATACAAATAGACAATGTCTGATTCTGGCTTTAATGAAAAACTTGTGAACAGCAATTACATGCACAACTATTACATGCATGTGGAAATAGGGTTGAAACTTGAATTGATTATTAATTTATTTGTGTCAACAACAAAAACAAATGAAAAAGTATGGACAGTATCCTGCCAACTTTTTTACTTGACCTTGGTCCTTGCCTTCGCCAAGTTACAATAGAATAATATTAATTTGTTAAATAATCCCAGGTACTTTTGATTGACTCTTGGCTTGAGATGAGACTTGGTCATAAAACGAGTGCAATTCGTGACAAATGACAAATCCCATAGCCATGCCACGGCCCTGGCATGCCCGGCAACATTTACAGGGTAGAGAACCCGAGCTGAGTTTACGCCGTAAATCCCCGGTAGCATCAGCGTGCATGCACGGCCGGGGGGCCGTGCTACTGCACCGGAACAGTTCGTTACCGTTATGAAGCCGATCCGAAGACTTCAATATTCCCCGCATTATTTACTTTCACATAGACCAAATTATGAATTTAACATATAATATGAATAAAACTTACCTCCTTCTGTTTAGGGTCTTGAGGATAGAAGCCAGGAGGCCCCAGTCTGGGCCGTTTTAATTGCCGAATTTCATGGGGCATGAGCGAAGACATCTTTCTTCCTCGGCTGACAAACGAAACTCCAATTTTTCAGCAGTTAGTCTTTTTACAAGTCGGCGCGGGCGCGGCGATAGGTACCTAGTAGTTGGATATTTTTACGGGGTATAAAACATAATGCTATACAGGGTGGCCCAACAAAAACGGAACGGGGCACTTCCCAAAATAAAGTAACACAATGATTATGTCCATCGGATAGGGTGTATTTTCCAATGAAAAACGATACCAAGAACATGTATTTTGGTTGTGTATTTTTTGTTTTAGGGCGCTCTGAGTGACACCATGTCAGGTTCCCATTTTTGTCAATTTTTATACCATGTCAGCTGTGCCTGATAAATCGCACTTACTGTCCGTCATAGCATTCAGTGTGCATTTAACTGTCTGCCAAGAGAATGGGCATGGTTGCTCGACGCTATGACGGACAGGAAGTGCGATTTATCAGGCACTGACTTGGTAAAAATTGACAAAAATGGGAACCTGACATGGTGTCACCACTCAGAGCGCCCTAAAACAAAAACTACACGACCAAAATTACTGTTCTTAGAATCATTTTCATTGGAAAAGACACCCTATCCGATGGACATAATCATTGGGAAGTGCCCCGTTCCGTTTTTTTTGGGGGGGCCACCCTGTATTATTTTAGTTTTAGCGTGTGAAATAACAATGTTTGCATCTCTACCATAGTTGTAAAATATTCAGCTTCCTTTCAAGCTCAAGCAAGACAAGGATCATAAGCTCAAGACTAAATTTTGAATTTATATTGAAATATTAAAGTGGTCAAATAAAATATAAAGGGATATTTCATCCTAATTTAAGACTTTTTCCACTGTTATCATAGTATCATAGATAAAGATTAATTTTGGGTATTTCAAAACATAAAAGATGCTGATGTTAGAATGTGATATAGAAGCCCTAATAAAAAAATCATGCATAATAATTGTACTTTTTATGTAAATAACTTTAGTATAATAACATTATTAAGAATTCAATAAACATACATGATTCAATTATTAATCAATTATGCAATAAACATATCCCCCCCCCCCCCCCCCCCCCCCTCACCCCTTTTACACACACGTACACAGAATAACATTTTAATAAAGAAATACCCCCCGGTAGATTCTGACTTATAATTCAGTCAGAAAAAGTTATAGCCCTGAGCAATAGAAACATACTCATTGGAGTTGTTGTTCTTGTTTTTTGGCTACACTCAACTTAATTTACACTCCTTTATATAATTGTTTTACTATGGATTTAGGCCATTGATGATTCTGGCAAACAATGATGCAATACTTGTCAATAGATGGTGCTATTACTACTCAGAGCCCAGGGCACATTGATCGATCAATGCGCTCTAGCTGCCAGAGCCATCTATAGGAAGTGCGAATTTCTCAGAGGTGTGTAAATTATCTAGACAGAGTTTATATAAATCAAACAATGAGTGCCATGTTGTTACCCAATAGTGTTCTACCATGTAGGCTATGGTACCCCGGGGGAAAATTAATATTAATTTTTCGGGGGCTACTTTTCAAGTCTACCTCCATAAAAATAGCACTCGTAAATTTGTTTTTGCATGAACTCTATGCATCTTTATGGGGGCACTTTTTGGCATTTCGTGGGTTAATTCGCCCGGAGCCTCTGTGTATTTTTTCACTGATGATATCCAATGTCTTTATTTATGTTTTGGACCTCGAACAAACAAACACACATACATGCACACACACACAACAAATGACACTCACACAGATGCACTCACAAATACCCACATACAAACACCAAACACAAGAACAATTACACACACACACACACATACAAACACCAAACACAAGCACACTCACACACACACACACACACACACACACACACACACACACACACACATACAGGAAGGTTAGCTGTTATAGGCAGGTGGCCACTTAGGCATGTTTGACTGTTCATGTAAATTAAAGGGATCTAGTAACTTTGTTGACATGTGCAAAAAGTGATGAATGGTTGGTACAATGTATATTGTTGTTATCTGATATGTCCACTGGGTGTTGTGTGAAAATTACAAGTTAAATGGACGTTGTATGGCCGAGTAATGAGCAAAAATGCAAAATGATATTCCCTAACTCATTGCATTCACTTCGTACACGGTTTCAATGATCCAGTGGATAATTTAACATCTGAACACTTCAATCATAAATATCTTTTTAACGAAAGGGAAATTTGAAAAACCAAAACCTGTCCCATGCCTCTATTGTTAATGCGAATACAACAAGGTATGAGGGAACCGCTAGAATTCCAATTTGATTTTGAGGATTTGGACAATGTTACTAAGTCCCATTAAGACTTATCAGAGGCTATCCTAGTATCTGATTTCCTTAGCATACACGTAAACATAAATTTCATTAGATAACATCTGAATAAATTTCTATATTTTTATTTTAGAAAATGTTTTAAGTTACAGTCACTACATGTATCTGTATTATAAAAAATATATTCATCTTTTCAAGTTTTTAAATTCTGCAATTAATATTGGAGAAAACAAAAATCATATTTATAAATCTAGACAGGTTGTATTTGACAATATAATCAACAACGTTAATTCTCCATAAATTTGTATTATTAGTAATAAATAATAAGATAAATGAAATAAGCTACCAGGAAAGTGCAATAATTAGACAAAACCACCACCAACAAAAACAAATAAAACAGGTGAAAAATCAAGAAATGCACATGTGCCCCCAATAAGAGGAATACCCTGACCCAAACTGTGGCTGTGCCAATGATTTCACTCCCTCCCCCATTTTTTTCTACAAATTTTTCTACAAATTTAATTTGAAATTCATTTCGACTGCACTAGCATATTGCTTCTAATTACAAACTACAAATGGAAAATGGCAAATGGCTCGAAACACAACTAGAATAACTGTGATAATATCCAGAATTGAAGCCTGAAGGAAGAAGGAAGAAGAAGAAACAATTAAAGGGATAGTTGAGTTCTGGTAAAGAGAGTACAGTTTTGGTCAAACTGAAATTTAGTAACCAAAACCTGCACCATTACTAATAGTAATGACTCCACCATGATCGAAAGGAATACAAAATTACAAATGACTAAGTAAAAAGCCTGTGAGGCTGTCATCAAAGAGCTGTTAAAACTCAAGAGGGTGCTTTTCTAAACACTCATCGCTTTCAACCATTTTAAATAAAATATTGTGCATGTGATGTTTTGTTGAAATAGTGATTAGATAGATAGATAATCAACAACTATTTGTTTTAAATGTCTATTTGAATAACCCATACCCATTATTCTTGTATAATATTTTTCTCTAATAATACACTGCATTATTACATCATCAATGGTATAACAACATTGCTCTTAACCCTGTGGCTACTACAGGACCTGGGTGGGTTGTGTGCAAAGTCTATGGGGATTACAGAAACTCAAAGGGAATGGGTTAAAAACAAATATGTGAGGCATGGCAATAGGAATGTTATCAATCTATAGGTAACAATCACAATTAAAGAAATACTTTCAGGTTTTTCTGAGAAATGTTAATCTTTTTTTGTTGGTTAAATTCCACATGATAGTAACTTTACCTTTCATTTTTAAAATTTTAATATAAGGGGACTACACCTCAAATCCAAATTATACAATGTACAGTATTATAGTACTAGATCGAGCTTAATTGTATACAGTGCTCGACACTAACTTTTTTTTGCTAGTTGCCATGTCTGGAAAATGAAAATAATTTCTCTCAATTGTTTGCTCTGAAAAATCTTTTACCTGCTTAACTTGAAAAAAACAACAAGATTTTCTCATTCTGTCACTGTAATTGGTAATCAGGCAATAATTTGAATTAAAAACAACCATGTGAGCTTGTGTCAAATTATTGATCATATTTAACACAATTACCGTGAAGCAGTATTTAATTTACTATGTCATTGCAAATAAAACTTTTCAGGCTATTTCTCTCTCAATGAAACTCTACTACAATCTGCATGTGATCAACCACACAAAAACTAAATTGATCAGTGTTGGGTGACTAGCGCAACTAAATCAGAATGGACAGTCTGTCCGGATACAAAGTCCAAACGATCACTCTTGATGGTAACCAGGTAAGGTAAATATTCTTCTTCTTTGATTAATGCGATGATTTTTTATGAAAAATATGAACTGGTTGTAATATTTCAGAGAAGTAAAGTGGCATTCTCTTCGAAGACGTGCCCACGACTTGGCATGCATGACTAAAAGAACCCATGCGCTATACAAATTGCATATTTAAGTTATGCATACCAAGTCGTTGTCACGTCTTCAAAGAGAATGCCAGTAAAATCTGCTGGGGACTATCCCTCATGCCAGGCACGGGTACTATACATCAGTGCATTGATAAAAGGAATTTAAGAGAATGTCAAAGTCTAGAGCTCATTTCGAGCAATAATCGATTCAAGAGGAGGATCCACCATGCGGCCCATGAACAAAACAGCCTTGGTCCGACGATCACGGATCAAGAACAAGAACGGGTGGTCAAATTTCAGACTATACGGTCGGCTGGGGTCAATAGAACGAGCAGAAAGCCTGACGAATGTCGCAGCAGCTGCCTCACTGCCCTCTTCGTTGACCTCGATGAATGCCTTGTGGGCAACCTCGGAGAGATGGAGTGACCTGTCGCCTGTGATGCCTTCAAAGTTGGCACTCTGAGAACTGAAAGCATCTGACATACCCATGAGAGACAGTGCGGAAGACAAGCCAAACTGTGCTTCAAGCTTGAATCGTGGGAACTGGAGTTTGACCTTCTCCTCCTCCAGGTCAGCATCCCAGGACTCCAAGACCTCGGGTGAGAGCTGATCCTCGAGGCTTGAAAGGCCATCATCGTCCCATGGCAGGACAGCCAGCATGCTGAGGTCCTCGTCCTCATAGGGTAGCTCCAGGACAAAGCATCTCCGGTCCTTGTCATCCGTCATCTGAAACTTGCCAGACAGTCGCATCATGTTGAGTTCCACACGCTCATGCGGGATCTTGAAGACTCCTGGTTGCGTGTCCTCAGCATCAAACTGCGTGGCCCAGTTCCCCTTGAAATAGATGGCATTAACAAGTATGAGCCTTGTGAGCGTGTCGAGCGTCCCCGGAGCAATGAGGTCTGCAATCTTACCCTCTGTCTGCTTCGCGACCCAGTCATTGATTCGCTCCGCCACACCAGGCGAGCTGAAGTCTGCCACACCCTCAAAAGCTGCATTGTAAAACTCTTCAGTGCCATCAAGAAAATCTGGTGAAAATGCAAGGTGCGACTTTCCATACAGCTTGTTGGCTGACTTGAGGGTGTACTTGTTGCCCGAGCCGTACAGCAGCTTGTTCAGTTCCTTGAAGGAGTGGTGCATGCGGGAAGCTTCCAGAAGGTCGAAGCGTAGAACCTCGCTCATCTGAGTGGACGATGTTCCTCGAGCCCCGAGATGCGTCATCGCAAGGGCTGTTGAGATGCTGAGAGGCGAGAAGAAGAGGTTCTCACTCTCATTGCCTGCCAACAGGGTCTTGTAGAGGTGGGTGGCGAAGGCATTGTTGGCTTTGGCCAGCTGCCGTGCTTGGTCGGAAACTGCGTTGCAAGTGACTCCAGGTTCCATGCTCACTATGAACATGGCCAGAGCCAGGACAAATCCTTTTTTAAAGAGAAAACAAAAGACAGAACTATATGAGTTAGGATATTGTGTTTGAAATTCATGTAGAAAAATAAGAGGAAATTATAAATGTAGAGAGATATTTTATATAGCATCGTCAAAGAAAAAAATAAGGCAACGACAATTAGAGCACTATAATGCTACCTAGTACAAAATTACACATTAAGATACTAGCAATAACAAATCTTGGGAAGTGTCAGCTGCACATGTTTGTATACATTTGATAAAATAAACTGAAAGCAAATATTTATACAGAATACAGAGCTCTGTCAATAAAACTTTACTACTGAAGTCTATGTCAAACAGTGACCGATAGACTGTCAAGTTGAGCTACATATTTATGACAAATTTTTGTGGGAAAACTATTTTAAAAACGTCCTATAGTATAGAGTACCGAAGTGTGACGTCAGAGCTATTCATTGCCATGGGTAATGGTTCTAAACAATGTCAGGCAAGCAATGAATTGGTGATTTAGCGGTTGCTAAGAAGGAAATCGTCCGGCTCCGACCTACTACAAAATGCCAGTATGAAAGGACAAGTTGTTTAGAACCATTACTATGCCATAACAAAAGCATGTGACGTCACTACTTCGGTACTCTATAAGACTATAGACCTGAAACATGTTTTTAATTGCTCTTCATACAATTGCAAACAACTTGGCAAAACAGACGACCTTTCAAAAATTTGCAGTCCTGACAAAAATGAAAGCCGAAAATAAAATTTCTCCTGTACAAACATGACGAAAGGTATGCATGGATTTGCTCTGTGTACAGTGATTTGTCTTCATGTAAATGTAGATGACACCCATTCACCACTATTTTTTCCAGCCCCATACTCATGTCATGTCTCATGATACTAGGCATAATAACTAAGAAATAATTTAAAGACCCCACAACAGGCACAAGGTTCACATTAGATTGCCCAATAGTTATAAAGAGCTAAGCAACACTGCATAATTTTTAAAATCATCTTAGACCTTAGTTGACGTGTCATTAAAGGGGACCACCAGGCAAAGAACAAGTCATAATTATACGTTTTGGTACCCGTTTGTGATAACAAATATATACCCAACATTTTGCAAAGGGTGGTAGAATTCATGAACAATGCGATTTATTACCACCGCTTACGGAACCACTGCTATTTCCTGGTTCCATACTCGCCAAACATTTGTGAGTGCGCCAATCCTATTCACGCGTACGTTTGGAGACAATGAATCCCGGACGATGCGCTCTCCACGTTCGCTTTGCACAAAGGTAGTCTTCGTTCAACGGAACCAATACGATTATGTTGAACTTGTAGTATGGTGATGCGTTTTCCAATTATATATTTTTTCTGGAAACATATTTATCTGAACTTGTTGATGGATTAAACTACTAAAGATGTTATCTTTGATTAATAAGAATAATGTGTGGTGTGGGTGTAACTGTGATCAGCGCCGTCCGTAGGACGGCGCTGTGAAGACGAGACGTTAAAAAATTTGATGAAATTTTGCGACGGGTGGTTTCAAGAACTTTACATCTATTATTTTTTTTTTTTTTTTAGTTCTAGACATGAATTAAACCTTCAACCTACCTTGCTTGCTATTTAATTTGTTGCAAAAGAATGATAACTTACCTCAAATTGATGATGATGATGATGATGACTGTTATTTCCTTCGTCTTTGTTCGCTGCATGCAATGTCAGGTGACCGAAAACTCGTCGGCAATGCATAGCGCATGCGCGGGGCGATCGGTTGCTGCATAATTGCCGACAAGTTTTTGATCACCTGATATTGCATGCAGCGAACAAATTCGGAAACCATTTTCGTCACTTCTGTAATCTTGCCAGTTTTATAGTAAATTTCAGTATAAATAAAACGAATGGAGCATCAGACATGTTACGATTGGGATCATTGATGCCCATGCATAACATAATTTGTAAGTATGAACCGAGATATGTTATTTAAAGTATGATATTGTGTTTTTTTTTATAAGTGTGTTTGCCGTTAAAGCCTATCAAGTGTTACCATCACGGTATACACACCTCAGTATGCCAGGCGCCGTACTACGTACGGCGCCTGGTTAGGTTAGTGTGGGTGGTGGTACCCTTTAATGTCGCAGCCCCCACTCAGCTGATGGCATACCTCGCCTAACGTTCGGGCGCTTTGCACTGCCCGCTTAGCCTTAGTTAGTGTTTACAATTTACGTGACGGTTTTACTACATTATAACAACCGGGAAAGACCATTTGATTGATTTGAAATGTTGAATGACACCTTCTAAGTCCTTAGGCATACTTGGTCCTTTCTTATGAGTCGTTAATACAAATTAAATTACTCGGTTTTATCTCACCTTTCAATGAAGAAGACATCGTAACCAGCTGAGAGATCGCGACGCCAATGAAAATGCGTAGTGTCTTTGGTAATACCTGTTATGACATCTTTGCACGTACGGTCAGTCCCAAAAAGGGGAAATCCCTCCCCTTCCGGGTTACGTAGTACACGTCATGCCTAACTTAACTAGAAAGGGTTTATAATAAGACCCCGAGGGTACACAGGATCACCTGTCAAATAAAAACAAAGCCAAAGGTATTCACAACATATTATTGTATAGTAACTCTACAGAACGCCAGCGCTTGCACAAGCGCTGGCGTTCTGTAGAGTTAATTTTATAGGAGCCCGAAAATCTTGACATTTGGTCGATTTCTTTTCTCCAATTTCTGCCGCAAGCATGGACGGTGGGGGTACTGCATGGGCCCGGTGGGGGCATGGGAGGCACATGCCCCCCCCCCCCCCCAATAATTTGAAAAAAAAACAATAGGAAACATAACGGGACATAAAATAATAATAAATAAGGTGTGCCCCCCAATAATGTTGCGTCCCCCCCCCCCCCCCCAATTAGTCTGACCACGCTACGCACACACAATTTGCTTCCTTCCTCCCAGCTACGCCCCTTTTTTGTTTATTTCCGTCATAAATATACAAATATAACAAAGCTCAATTAAAATTAGTAGAGATATCAAACGAGTAGGCCTATACATTTAAAATCCATAGACAGACAGATTGATCTCCGAAATTGAAATTGGGTTCGATATATACCGAAGCCTTTCGTTTGTCGAAAAATGGAAAGGGGTTCTCTATTCCGAAAATGAAAAGGGGTTCATTCTTCCCCCCCCCCCCCCCCCCGGTCACTACGCCACTGGACAGGCAGCATCTAGTAGGAACTCCATTAAAATGATTCATTAAAAATAATTCAGTAATATAGTATAGCGTAAATATTCATTTTGAATGACCGCAAACAAAGCTAAGCCTAAGGCATTATTATTTGCAGTAAAGTTTACTGATATAAGTGAGATTGATGTCAGGTAGAAGTTCTAAAAGTATGATCCTAAGACTAAATCAAAATCATAGGCCTAGGTACACTTGAGTATTGGTACTTCCCAAAATGCCCCTCAGTTGACACGAATTTAAAATTGGTTCGTTTTTAATTCCATTTAAAAGTTCATTGAATAAAACATGTGAAATGAGAATCATTCCCTTTATAATGCTCTCATAGTTGTAAAATTTGATTTCAAAATAGTTTATCTAGCCAGGCGATATATTGACTTTTTAAAAAAATACATAAAATGCTTCAAGCCTACATAAATAGTCGTTGATGATATCTCTATTTAATCATTATTTTAACAAAAACATAACATGCACAATTTTGTCACGGAAAAATGGTTGAAACCAATGAGTTTTTAGAGAGCACCCCAAGGTTTGAGTTGTAACAGCTCTTTTTTAATGATAAGGTTTTTACTTAGTCGTTTGTAATTGTGTATCCCTTCTGAGTATGGTGGAGTTATGACTTGTGAAAGTCATAAGATAGAAAGTACAGTGTCACTATAGTTGGCTAAAAGGTCGGGTCCTATAGGCTATAAAGTAGTAGTACTTTGATTCTCCACATCTACTGCAATAATGCTATACACTATGCTTATACAGTTGTTTTCCTCAGCATGCTTATCAATGTATCTGAAATAAAATTTGATTTGATCAAGTTAGCCGCATATAATAGGACCTATGCCTCTTTAAAAAGATGTTTCCTTGAAATCATAACAAGCAAAATGATGTTAGTTATTTGGGAATAAGAGGGTTTGAGAGATAAAAACTCGTGTGGGTACGCTATAAGTATTTTTTTTAATAATAGAAACTTGTTTGTGCCCCTGCCACCGCCCCCCCCCCCCCCCCCCCCGGCGGCCCCCTTTTATTTACTGGTCTAGAGCTTTGGCTTGTTTATTTAATCATTTCGCGTTTTGAAAGCAGTTTAACCGCACCCGTCACAAAACTAACCGAAAATCGGCAACTGAACGCAAGCATGCAATAATCGCGCGCAATATGAAATGGCGACAATCTCGCCGGTCTGATAGAGTGACCGATTTCGGATACTCACATTAGCCTTTGAAGACATTCGTAAGGAACATAATTCAGGTAAAATCTAGTGGATGTTTAGACTTTGCATAAGTTATAATTCGTTTAATTTCAGTATTGCCAAATCATGTTGGGTTGTAGATTTACAAAAAATGCAGATATTGATCAACAATGTGAAATTTACGAGTTTACGAATGCTCAATTGCAAGCATTTGTTATTTTGAAACTTTTACTCTGTTCCCACATATTTAATTCTGTGTTACAGTCTTAGGCAATTGGTGTAGTAATTCTAAATGAAAGTCAACTTTGACTTTGAATTTAAATGTACTTTGATCGTGATAACACATGTGTGTACAAATATTGCATAACGGAACGACTTGTATGACCATATACATAGAACATTGCCTGTGAATAATGAATACGTTAGAATTTATAATTAGATGAATTGAGACTTGAGACCGTGAGAGTGAGACGATTTGATTTTGAGAGTGCATTTTTTGTGGATGGTCACGGTGCAAATCAAATGCAATGTCTTAATTAGTAATACTAATAGTAATATGCAGGCTACGGAGTACAGGATTAGGTACATGTAGATCGACAAAACTAGCGCTTTCATGGCCTCTTTGTCTTTGACATTATTACTGAAATATTTTACTGTCAGCTTTCTAGCGCTAGATGCTATGATTGACGCCGCCAGTGCGGGCCAATAACAGCGTGATCCTCGATTAGTCGAAGATTACAGACAGGCAGTCATAAAGTCGACATGAAAAACCAGTTAATATGGGTTTTTTGCGCTTGTTATTACAGAAATATCAATATATTTCTGAATTCTGGCTACTATAGTCTATGATACATAAACTCACCGATCTAGTATGCCCCACATCTACAATGTATTGTAAATGGTCCTGATGGACCATTTACTGCTCACAGTGGTAAAAATCTACGGGACACAATTTGAACTACAAACAGAGAGAAAAGAACAGCATATCGAAAGTAAAAAATTGCATACCTAGATTGAAGCTGATTTTATGATTTATTGTACAAAATTTCATTTTCAAAATGATAAGTCATACTTACAAAAATCGTCATATAAGTTCCATTTCTTTCTCTTCCTGCTCGATGTCCCATCGTAAACAAAGAAAGCCCGCCCGCAACATGCGGAGGCCGCTTATTATTGTCCAAAACAAGCCAACTCGCGATCTGCAAGCATGCCCGCCGTATCTGATTTCGGATACGCCGTATCAGAATTCGGATACGCCGTGTCAGAATTCGGATACGGTAACACGTGTGGTGTGGGAAGCTTGCGGGAAATACATGACAGTCATCCAGATAGCAGCAACACTTTCGAGAGGGATCACGACTGAGATTTTCTCAGTCTTTTTATTTTCCAAAACTGCAGATTTTCCATTTTTTTCGACATTTGAAGAATAATTTGGACCATTTTGGTAAGTTCATATAACACTTGTATCATTTTTAGGGCCAGTCATGATTGATTTTGTTGAATTTAAGATAAGAATTTTGTGTGAAATTTTGACAAACTTTTTTTGTACTGTCCCACATTGTTCCCGTATAGCGCAGCATTACAATGTAGTGTTGTGTGGTATGCCCCACTACTTGACATGTCTTTTTGTTGCTAATTTTGTTGTATTTAGAACACTTTTCAGCAACTGTTGCGAAACTTTTTGCACACAGCGTTCAAATTCCAGATATATGAGAATACATACGAGAATGCTTTTCGCTGGACTACATAATATACTGCATATAGCGTCATAGCGCTATGCGGTATATGTAGCCCATCAAATTCATTCGCATATATTCTCACATTTTTCTTGTTTCTTGGCAATGCAGATGTCATTATTAATGAGGACAATTCCCAAAATGTCAGACAATCTGCATTTGCATTTTGTGGATGTGCGCGTCTACTGTTTAATGAGTAGAGAACATAAAAGTAAAATGAAGGTGAGGAAACTTCCTTAAGTTTAATACACTCTAGTTTCTAAGTGCTGGAGCATTATTATTACCGGCCTTGGAACTCAGGTACAATTCAAACCCGCACAGTTATCTTGTGCACCATCTCGCCTCCCTGGGGAGCATATGCAATTTGTTAAAACATTTTGGTTTTGTATTTTAGTAGTTAGTACCCAGTCTTGATGGAGTATGGCAGGCCATGGCTAATCCCTTAGTTATCTTGTGCACCATCTCACCTCCCTGGGAAGCATGTACAAATGTCTAAAAACATTTTTTGTTTTGTATTTTACGACCCAGTCTTGATGGAGTATGGCAGGCCTGGCCATGGCTAATCCCGGAGCGTCAGATGGGGACAACAGCCCCGGTAAACTGCTGCTCAGACTCGTTCATACAATGCTGGGGAAAAGAGAAGGTAGGATTGCATCCTATTTTCATATTTATTTTAATTTCAGTTATTTTCTTTTAGTGAAAAAAGAAGACTAATGCTTAGTTTCCATGAATTATTGAATGAGATTGCCAAAATTCTTACAAGCCCACACTGACAAAAAGAAATATTTTGACTTTCTTTTAGTGAAAAAGAAGATTAATGCTTAGTTTCTATGAATTATTCTTTGAGATTGCCATAATTCCTACAAGCCCACACTGACAAAAATAAATATTTTGACATTCTCGAATGGCATTTAAATCCAAGCTTCTAATTTTTCAGGAATTTGTTGATAATTTTTTGTTTTCACTGTCCCTTTCTTTCAGATGAAGATGTTTCAGCCCAATTTCAGCATGTTATCAGAATCATAAGCAGGTAATTGGACTATGTTTTATTTTTTAATTGTGTATTGATGAAGAAAGTTGGTAACTGGCTTTATGTTCTTTTAAAGAATCAAGCAAAATCACTGGCATAGATATATATATTTTTTTTTTTGGGGGGGGGGGGGTGAGCTCTTAATTTATTCCCCTGAACAAAAGACATTTTATGCAGATCTACGCTAGTGAACAGAATAATATTGTCTCAGAATTCTAAACTACTAAAATTAAAAACATTGTGTGTGTGTGTGTGTGTGTGTGTATGTGTGTGAAATACAATGTCAATTAGCTTATTATATAATTGCACTCAGGGCATTGTCTCAAATACAACTCTTCAAGTCGCTATGAATACTAATCACTACGCTCACCTTTTTACATCTTTGCAGTAATTTCACTCCGACGATTGAGAACGATGAATTCTTGGTGGTTGAGAGGATCAAGCGCAAATGTAAGTAACTATTCTGGGTGAGAGTCAATAAGAGGACCAGCCTATTTTATAAATGAAAGCATTGCTGCTTAATTTTATACAGACTTAATAATAATATATGTATGTATAGTGCAATGTTTTGTTTTCAGACAGGGTGCAAAAGTTGTTGTCAACATGGTCTACATTTTATTTTCATCATGCAGCCTCTGAATAAGATTCTTCTAGGATACTCATTTCATAAAACACTTGCAATTGTTGTAAGTGTCCAATTATTGTAACTACCATGGCAACAGTTGTAATGCTCCATGTTAATTGGCTGTTGACCAAATAGTTACAATAATTGGACACTTACAACAATTGCAAGTGTTTTATAAAATTGGGCTTTCATTCCCAGCAGAATCCTCTTCAGAGGCTAAATGATGAAAATAACATGTAGACCATTTTGACAACAACTTTTGCTCCCCAGCTGAAAACAAAAATTGCAATATTATACATAAATATATTATTATTCAGTTTGTATAAAAATTAAGCAGCAATGCTTGAATATGCAAGCAAAAACCATGGTTTTAACCCATTCAGGATGGGTCACTAAAATCCTAGGTCTGTGGTCTATGGAGAAGGCATTTTGTCCAAGTTTGTCCATGAAATTCCCTGTAATTAGAGAGTCCTTTGAATTAATGACATGTTTTTTCTTCTTCATGCAGTGGCCAGAGACAAACGAGAGGCAGATGCTGCTTATTTCTCTGAGCTTCACAGAAAACTTCAGACACAGGTGAGAAGTCATGCAATAATAATAGAATATACATGTGATTTATAAAGCGCCTAGTATGATCAATCATCATCTCTAAGTGCTTTACTATATCATTTCCCCAGTAATTATATACAGTCAAAACTATCTTTGTGGCACCTATCTATAGCAGCCAACATGCTTATAGTAGCCATTAGGGGGGGGGGGGGGGGGGGGAAATGTCATGTAACTTGTCCATAGAGGTCCTCTGTCTCCAGTGGCTAATTCTATGTTTTCTCTAATGTGGCCACTATACACCTGTTCCTGTTGACAGTAGAATTGTAAGAAACACACAAAATATAGTCAAACCTGCTCTAGCGACAACCTGATAATAAAGACAGTGGGGGTGTTTCACAAAGATCCTAAGTTGAACATGACTCTAAGTTGGACTAGACAATTATGGATTGGTAAGCCATTAGTAGCCCTGGAATGAAATATATTCAAAAGCAAAAAAGCAAGTATTTTAGACTTTTCATCAATTTTACATCAAGAACATTACATCTCCTTGATGATAGAAGATATCAATGACTTGAATCAACATTTTATGCCTTTAAAACTTTACAGTGGATAATTAAAAATCAGAACACTTGAATCGTAAATATCTTTTTAATGAAAGGGAAATACAAAAAAAAAACCTGTTCCATGCTTCTAATTGGTAATACGAATACAACAAGGTGTGATAGTAAGTAGTGATAGTAAGTTTCGTGGATTTGGACAATGTTACTAGATCCCTGTAATGTTTTGTGTTTGTGTTGTTCCCTCCCCATATTCTTACAGGGTGTTCTGACAAACAGATGGGCCACTCTCTACCTGCTTCTTACGCTAAGCGAGGACAGGAATGACAACAAGAAACTGGTGAATAATTACCTCCTCACTTTTCAATTACCTAAATGTAAAATCAAGTAGATGGATTTTTGTCAGTGATCAGCTGTTACTAGATAACCACTTGCTAATATTTTATAATGATAAATTATTAACATGCATCTGAACTATTCTATTTTTGTATATTGTTACGGACTGGTAGTCCACCACCATCCACATCCGTGCACTCTCCCGAGTTCTCCAAAAAAATAGACAAAATAAACACACAAGAACTGCCGTAATGTTGCTGGAAATCAAGCCATGTTAAAAATCAACCTCCTGTGCCTATGGCATGCTAACTTACACAAATCGGCTATGGGTAGCCGTCACAATATATTCTTTACAAATAAAAACAATAAACAAATGAAGAAATTCACCATTTTAGCATTGCGGATCCATTCTATAAATAATTTGTTTTGTTTAGATGATATCTGTTTGTTTTTGCATACATGTGCACGGCTGGCACGTACTTGTATGGTGGCAAATCTTTAATTCGTTCTCCATTTCAATTCCAACTAATTTTTGTTTACATAATTTGTTTTTGCTTTTGAAGGCTTCCAAGAGTGCAGCCGCCATTTTTGGCCGTGGACTTCCCAAATTGGCAACGTCGACCCCCTACGTACCCCGAGAGGAGCCCCTGGGAAGGGGGCATGGGGCCTCCCTCCTCCCCTCACAGACACCCCTCCCCCGGGATATTAGCGCAGGGACCCTCTCAACAAAGTCCTCCCACATGAGCAGCGGCATAGGTGAGACAATACTTGATCTGTTTTGAACATACTGTTTTTTAAGACAACCCCTACCTGAAGAGTATCATATTGATAAATGATTATTGTATGGACATATTTGTGCACATTTAAAAATTAAAAATAATAGAATTAAAAATAGATTGAATACAGAGACAGAGAAGAAAAATTAAAAGCTAACACATGCGACAGCATGAGAACATATTGTTTTAGTTATTCACAGTTACAGAATAAACTTGTTGATGATAATTATATTTCTATTTTTATCATTTACACATGTATTAGAAAGTGAGAGAGTGATTTAATCGTACCATTTCCATTTTTGTTGTCTTTCCAGGAAGTGGAATTAGTAGCATCAGTGGACCTTCACCGACACCTCATTCATATGCCCCTGGGTAAGATGCTGTTGGTTTTTATTTATTATAAATGTAAAGGACAACAGGGTTTCCAGTGATACAAATGGTATCATAATCAATTATATTTCCCGGGTCATCAAATATTATGTCCAATCATGAAGTATAAAGAGGCTGTTGAGCCTGGAGTTATGTCTATGATTGATGTATACCCCAGGTTTTACCCCTGGGAACACTTTGGGGCGCAGTCCATTGGGGTCCACATAGCTCGAATGCCGATTCCTTATTTCATGAATTAATTTAATTCTATGATAGAACTGTCATATATATGCAATAGATATATTAGATTAATTAATGTTTATAATGTTTATATTGCATGAATGCAGGCAATTTGTTACCCCAGGTATTACCCCTGGGCACACTCTGGGGGCACAGTCCATTGGGGGCCGCCTAGCCCGAATGCTGATTGCGGGCGACTCTACGCAGCAGATGGACGGTGGATCCAAAAATATGACCTTAGCGCCCTCCAGTGCCAGACAGGGCACAGTGGGCTGGGATCGATCCAATCAGAATCAAGATGAAAACAGTAAGAATAAAATCATTAAAGAAATATTTAATATGTTTGACTTTTGTTGCTTTGAGGTTACGATAACGCTTGAAAATTAGTGAATGAAATGGGAACCTAGTGGAAATTTGTTTCAAAACATCACTTAGGTTGTTTGTTGATTGTCATTTGTGTAGAAATATTTGATTTTTTGTATGATATCCCTTAGATAGAAATAAATTTGATATTGGTTGCTACATATCTGCTGTTTTAATGAAACAATTCTTTGATCTTTCAACAAAAAAGTTTAAAGAGAAATGGGAAAAAAATGATGTTCATTTCAAATATCATCTTTATTGCACGTTTGTTGGTATATCTTAACTAAATTTTTTTTTTAAAGGAGAGTATCAAACAACAAATAATTGATCTGATACAAATTCAAAGTGAATAGATGATTTTAGAATTTGTTGCATATCTCGAGTTTGATCTGAAAACTCTTGTACTTTCATGTTGTTTTTATTATTGTTCTCAGCATCCTTTGAAGTGGCAGAGAGAACCCTTGTACACGACCTGATCTACGTTTTCCAAGGCATTGATGGCAAAATCATCAAGTATGATGTAACGGCAGATGCATTCAGGATCCCCTCAGAGGTAAGCCTATCATGGTATATTGGGCCATAGTCTGTAGTCTAGTGGTTTGTAATTGTGCCTTCAAATATGACAGTCATTGGTTCAATATCTCTTGATCATATTCAATTTCTTGTCTCTGACTTGATCTACGTTTCCAGTGCATTGATGGCAAGATCATCAAATATGATGCAACTGCAGATGCATTTAGGATACCTTCAGAGATAAGCTGATTATGGTATATTGATCCATAGTCTGTGGTCTAGTGGTTTGTGCTCTTACCTTCAAATATGACAGTCATTGGTTCAATATCTCTTGATCATATGTTTAATTCCTTGTCTCTGACCTGACAACGATTGCAGCAGTTTTATGAAACGGGGCACAGATCTACGTTTTCCAAGGCATTGACGGCTAGATCATCAAGTACGATGCAACAGCAGATGCTTTTAGGATACCTTCTGAGTTAAGTTTATTAGTTATGGTCTAGTGGTTTGTGCTCTTGTCCTCAAATATGAAGGTCATTGGTTCAATATGTACATGACCTAATCCACATTTCCACTTCATGGATGGATATCTTCAGAGCTAAGCTTATTATGAAAATTGTTGTTGTTGTGTTTCATAGATCATTGAGATTATATTGATTAATTTAAAGGACATATGAAATGATGTTTGCTTGGTTTTTATCTTGTCTTACATCTAGCTCGGAGTTCCTAGACCTGTGAGAGATCTGGTCCACAAGCTGTCTGAACTGGGCTGGCTCTACCTCAAGGTCCGGCGCTACATTGACGCCCGGAACCAGGACAAGGCATTTGGACTAGTTGGTCAGGTAACAAAGAACAACATTGCTTCCCTAAAATTATACATCCGAAAATGTCCCATGGCCATTTCTGTTGAATCAAAAACTGTTTAAAAAAGTGTATAAAACTATTTAGAACAATAAATATGTGAAGGAAAATGACAAGTGAGAGAAACAATTGATTTCTTTGTAATAATTTTCTTTCAATAGCATATATTTCGTATTAATATCTTTATAGAATTAAATGTTCCTTATATTCTTACAACACTTGTTTTCAATACAGGAACATTGTTTAATGCGTTATTTTTTACAATTGTTCACTGTTTTTTTTAAAATATCAATATGCAGAGTTTTTCTGTTAAATGCAGGACCATTATTCACTGCATTATTTTTCCTCTTACGTTTTTTCTGTGTTTTTATTACTATGTGCAGAGTTTTTGTGCAGCGTTACAACAGGAGCTCACGGAATACTACAGACTACTTGCTGTGCTTGAGGCTCAGGTATTAAATTGACTTTGATTTAAAGATAACTGAGCTTTGTAAAGTTAGAAGAAACAAAACACGATGTAAAGTATTCACAAATACTGTTGAAATATCAACAGAGTTGTAATTGCATTTTCAACTGAAATATTTGTTTAAATGTAAAATAAAATCCGATCAAGAAATAACCAGTACCTTTGTTTTCCCTTACAGTTTAAAATGTTCTCTACAAGAAGTAGATCTAATCTGAAAGAGCTACTAATGCAATGCAAATTTATGATAGTTTTTAAAATTATTTATTGTAATTTTAATATAAGTGTTTGTATAAAGGTGAATCATTAATTATTCAGAAAGGGATTCAATTTTAAAATGAAATAATATTTTAACCCATTGATGTAAATTTTGCGACATTTTGCAAGGCTTGATCAGACGTTATTATGAAATTATGAAGGAACTTGTATAAATATTCTTAAAATAATTGTTACCGGTCAACGTTTAACCTAGGGAAACAATAAGCAAGTTGTGTCTTCATTAACTTTATTTTTGTTATCATTATCTTGAACATCTCTCTTTGTTAGCAACATCAGGAGCAGGATGCGGGAATGGAGGAGGGGTCGCCTAGCAACCTGTCCCTCTTCCGCCTCAACGTGTGGACATTCGACCCTCTCCACCGCATGAAGCAGCTGGCTATCCTGGTCGATGGGTGTGCAGGTAAGGTTGCAATGGTGATGATGATGGTGGTGGTGGTGCTGGTGCTGGTGCTGGTGGTAGTGCTGGTGGTGGTGGTGGTGGTGGTGGTGGTGGTGGTGGTGGTGATGAAGACAATGATGGTGGTGATGATGATGATGATGATGGTAATGATGATGATGATGATGAAGATGTTGGTAATGATATACACTGTACATGATGATGATGTGTTATTATGAAGAATGGAAATAATAACTGAGGTTTAATGATGATACAGTTTCTGATGGTATGTGTTTTGTATTGTCTTTTCTTAGATAAGAAAGGAGGTGCGTTAGGTTCGGCAATTCATTCCTACACTCTCCATGGCGACCCGTCGACACGGCAACTGATCAAACACATTCTCAGGCTGGTAGCATATCCGATCAAGACCATGCTGGATAGGTGGATCTATGATGGTCAGCTTGAAGACAAATACAATGAGGTAAAAACAAAGTATGGTCAAACTTGTTTTAGTGGTCACCTGTCTGTAGCAGCCAACCTGTCTTTAGTAGCCACTGAAACTGATCTCCTGCATAGAAAATCAATGATATGGAACATGTCTGTAGAGGTCACCTATCTACAGTGGCCAATTTTCTTGTTTCCCTTGGGTGGTCACTATACACAGGTTTGACTGTACCACTTGTTGTCTTTCTTGACCCATTGATTTAATAGGAAAAATCTGTGAGCAATTATGTATTGTTCTTGCAAGTAATTGTTTGCTATCAATTTGCTGATAAATGTTAAAGAATAAGAAATTGATTTTATGGAAAAAATCTGTGAGCATTTATGTATTGTTCTTAGAAGTAATTGTTTGCTATCAATTTGCTGATAAATGTTGATGGAAAAATCTTTGAACAATTAACCTGCTCAGGACTGGTCCCGAAATACTTGGGCTTGAGTCCATGGAGAATGCATGTTTAAGCAAAATCAAATTGGCTTGGATTGGTAACTTAAATAAGATACTCCTTTTATTTTTGTTCTCATTGACAGTTCTTTGTAGCAGCTGATCCGACCATCAAAGAGGACAAGCTCTGGCATGAGAAATATTCCCTGCGCAAGTCTATGGTGCCATCCTTCATCAGCATGGAACAGGCCCAGAAGGTACTGTACTATATGCCAGTCTAGTATAGTCTAGTCTAGTCTAGTCTAGTCTAGTCAGGCCCAGAAGGTACTGTACTATATGCCATTCTATTCCAGTCTAGTCTAGTCTAGTCTAGTCTAGTCTAGTCTAGTCTAGTAAGGCCCAGAAGGTACTGTACTATATTCCAATCTATTCTAGTCTAGTCTAGTCTAGTAAGGCCCAGAAGGTACTGTACTATATGCCATTCTATTCCAGTCTAGTCTAGTCTAGTCTAGTCTAGTCTAGTAAGGCCCATAAGGTACTGTACTATATTCCAATCTATTCTAGTCTAGTCTAGTCTAGTAAGGCCCAGAAGGTACTGTACTATATGCCATTCTATTCCAGTCTAGTCTAGTCTAGTCTAGTCTAGTCTAGTAAGGCCCAGAAGGTACTGTACTATATTCCAATCTATTCTAGTCTAGTCTAGTCTAGTAAGGCCCAGAAGGTACTGTACTATATTCCAATCTATTCTTGTCTAGTCTAGTCTAGTCTATGCTATTATATTCTCTTCTATTCTAGTCTATTTCATTGTGTTGCGACTTACCTACTATGTATGTAAACCAAACATGCAAACAAACAATTGAATTCAAATATATTAATGTTAGTGCTAAATTATTATTAGTTGTTGATTCTGATGCAAGCATACAAACAAGCATACAAATACACAATAGAATGCAGATATATTAATGTAACTTAGTGCTAAATTATTATTTGTTGTTGAGATGTCTATGTCTGATGCATTATATATTTAAACATTTTAATTTTGTATTTACCAAACAACAACATCGTTATCAAAAAAATAATATAAATCACAGAGTATAGTCAAAAGTAATAGAACATTATAGTCGGTAAAAAAAGAACCAGCAATAGCAAAGCAGGCTAGTCGAGGCAAGTCCTTTCACAAAATTATCATAATACGGATTTCATCATTCTTATAAAATTCAACGTATTTACAGTATTTACAGAAGTAATGTTTTAAATATAATGTATTTATGTAAATTCTTCTTCTTGTAGATCCTGTCGATAGGTAAGGCAATCAACTTCCTGAGACAAGTCTGCAAGGACCATGAGCCGATCAAGGGAAAGTCACTCGTGATCACAGCCTCAACCGACAACAACTATCAGAAGAGTAAGTCACTCTTGGTTTTTGAAATCTAATTAATTGTGAAATACAGTCAGACCTGTGTATAGTGACCACCTTGGGGAATCAAGACAAGTGGCCACTGTAGACAGGTGACCTCTATAGACAGGTTCCATACTCTGCCTACTAATATACATTCAAACATGTGTCCACCTTTAAGGGAATCAAGTAGAGTGGCCACTGTAGACAAGTTCCACAACATTGTTTATCTCTGTGGAGGATTACTTTTGGTGGCCACTATAGGCAGGTTGGATGTTATAGATAAGTGGCCACTAAGACTGGTTTGACTGTACTTGCAGTAGAATTTCATAAAGACAAAAAAGGCTTTGAAAGTTTTATTTACTGTGCATCATACAAGGTGGCTCAGAAGCCATTAATTTTATTCCCATGTTATATCTGTTTATCTGCATTTTTAATATAAATTGCGTAACATGGCAATTGAATAATGGCAAGTTGAAAGGCCACAACGATTTCCATATTGATTTGTATCAATCGTGTCACTAATAATACATAATTCTATCTATTTTGTTGTTCAGCTGAGATGTTACTTCAACAAGACATGGATGGTTCATTCCAGCAAGTAATAGACCAGGAGTACAGGGACACCAGCAAGAGACTTCTCTACATCCTACAGACCCGCTACAAGTTTCTGGAACACCTCAAGGTAAATTTCCTTCCTCGTTCCATATACATGTACCTTCCCTAATATAACATTTAAAGGGATCTTGTAACTTTTTTTGACATGTGCAAAAAGTGAAGAATGGTTTATACAATGTATATTTTTGTTATCTGATATGTCCACTGGGGATTGTGTGAAAATTTCCAGTTAAATGGACGTTTTTTATGGCCGAGTAATGAGTAAAAATGCAAAGTGATATTCACTAACTCACTGCACTGACTTTGTATACGGTAACAACTTTCCAGTGGATAGTTTAACATTGAACGCTTCAATCGTAAAGAGAAATTCTAACAACAGAAATCTGTCCCATGCTTCTTTTGTTAATACGAATACAACAAGGTATGAGGGAACCGCTAGAATTCCAATTGAATTTTGAGGATTTGAACAATGTTACTAGATCCCTTTAATGCACCTTTTCTGCTCTGATAATGCTATCAAAAGCATTGGAAGAAACACATTTTTAGGTCCTTTACCCAATTCCTTTGTATAGTATGATATGATATAAATGCTGGGATATAATTGATGTTGTTGTTGTTGGTGTCGTTAATATAGTTATTAATAGTATCATAATTGTCATTATTAATAAACTCATAATAGTAATAATGATAATTGTTCTTATAATTATTACTATTATAATTATTAATATTATTATGATGATTATTATAATTATTAGTATTATTATTATAATTATTATTATTATTAATATTATTTATCATTATTGTTTATGAAATAACCTTGAAACTTGTTGCTATTCTTATTTTGCAGGCAATGAGGCGGTACCTTCTTCTGGGGCAAGGGGACTTTATCAAGCATCTCATGGACCTGCTCGAGTAAGTTAGATTATCTGTAGAAAGTGTGACTGGATATAGCAAAACCCAGCACTTGTCGGTAATTCATGTTTTGAAGAAATGGGCATTTTAAGTTCACACAATGTGTGTAAAAGACCTATGATTGTAAAATTTAAACAATCATATCTTCGCCAATTATTGATCACTTAGTTAGAACAAAGCATCAAATGAAAGCTTGTGATGAGGCCTTTGTAATGGTATGAAAATCTACATTTTGATTTTTACCGACAAGTGCAGGGTTTTGCTATATCTGGTCACAATTGTTTGCTCTCACAATCAAACTAATCCTGAAAAGATCAACTGGTTATAAAGACAACTTTTTTTTTCCTGCGAGAGATCACTTTTAGTGGCCACTATAGGTAAGTTGGCTGATATAGACAGGTGGCCAACAATACAGGTTCTATAACATTGATTTTTCTCTGTGCGGGATCATTTTTGGTGGCCACTATAGGCATGTTTACCGCTATAGACAGGTGACCACTACAACATGTTTGACTGTATGTACCTACAACTTTTTCAGTGAAAAATTAGCCAAGATAGGAATCAAACCAGAGACCCCTGAATTGCTAGACTAGTGCTCTAACCATTGCTTCACCACAGCTGCCAAGTCTCCCTGGTTTCACAGGAGACTCCCTGAAAATAGACCAAGAGTACTGCATTTGATTTTATCCCATCAGCTAAAATTCCTGATTATTGAAACATTGTCATTCAGTTGTATGCATTTGATGGATAGCTCTCTGATTTCTGATGAATTTTCTCTAAAACTTCCTGAATGTTGAATTTCTATGTTGGTAGCTCTGCGTCACAATGTGGTGGTTACAAAGAATCCCCTTTCAATGCTCATAATGGTCAGAAACCTGATTCAAACCTGAAAGATATGAAATCAAACTAAATGCGAGGTATCACACAAAATGATGCAGCTTTTTATGCCTCCTGTTTTGGGGTTGTCCGTCCGTCCGTCCGTCCGTCCGTCCGTCCGTCCGTCCGTCCGTCCGTCCGTCCGTCCGTACGTCCGTCCCGTTTTCGTTCTCGCGATATCTCAAGAACCAGTTGACGGATCAATTTCAAACTTGGTATGAGTGTACATATTGGGGTGACAATGATCTGATTAGATTTTGGGGGTCATGAGGTCAAAGGTCAAGGTCACAGGACTCGATATATGCGCAAAAATGCCTCGTTCTTGCGATATCTCAAGAACCGGTTGACGGATCAATTTTAAACTTGGTATGAGTGTACATATCGGGGTGTCACTGATCTGCTTAGATTTGGGGGTCATGAGGTCAAAGGTCAAGGTCACAGGACTCAATATGTATGCGAAAATGGCTTGTAATGGCAAAATTTCAAGAACTGAATATCAGATTTCAATCAAACTCGGTACCTGAATGTATCATAAAGAGTCAACGTAGCCATAAAATGTTGGGGTCATGAGGTTTAGGTCAAGGTCACGGGACTCATTTTACATGCAAAAAAGCTTGTAATGCCAAAATCTCAAGAACTAAATGTCATATTTCAATCAAACTTCGTACCTGAATGTTTTTTAGGGTGCCATCAAAGATTGGGGTCATATGGTCAAGGTCACAGGACTCAAAATATATGAAAAATATTTTTTAAAAATATATCTGTGCATGTTAATTTGGGCTTGATATTAAAATCGCGTAATAGCGGAGGCATAATTTTCGATTGCGCGCAACCGAAGATCCATCTAGTTTACAAGTACACTCAAACTTGTGTATAGTGACCATTAAAGGGAAGTAAGCAAAGTGCCGACTGAAGACAGGTTCATTCCATTGTTTTTCTCTGCAGGGGATCATGTGTAGTGGCCACTATAGGCAGGTTGGCTGCTAGAGACAGGTGGCCACTGGGACAGGTTTAACTGTAAATTAAAATGGAGAGGAAACTAACCAGAAATATATATAATTTTTTTCTGCAGAGCTGACCTTGCTAAGACAGCTAACATGCTGTACCTGCACAACTTGACCGGAGTGCTGGAGACAGCCGTTAGGGGCACCAATGCGCAGTATGATGACGCAGACATACTCAACAGACTTGATGTCAGGTTACTAGAGGTAAGAAGAGGAGGATGATGATGGTGGTGGTGATAATGATAATGGTAGTAATGATGATGGTGGTGGTGGTGATGGTTGTGATGATGATGATTATCATGATGATGATGATGATGATGGCGGTGGTGATTGTGATGATGATGATGATGATGATGATGATGATGATGATGATGATGATGGTAACAAGATTAGGATAATGATGATGATTATGGTAATGATGATGATGATAATAACAAGATTATGATAATGATGATGGTGATACTGCTGATGGTGGTGGTGGTGATGATGATGATGATGACGATGACGTTGACGATGACGATGATGATTATGGTAATGATGATGGTGATGCTGCTGATGGTGGTGGTGATGGTGATGATGATGATGATGATGATGATGATGATGGTTAAGATGATGATGAGGACGATGATGGTGGTGGTGATGATAATGATGAAGATGATGATGGTGGTGATGATAATGATGATAATGATGATGATGCTGCTGCTGATGATGATGATGAGGAGGAATGTGATTGTAATGAGGATGATAATAATCATGGTGGTGATGATGATGATGAATAAAAAAAATCAAAATCTATCATTACCAAACTCTCATCATATATGTGTATTAAATGAGGAAACAAATTGAAACAGTAGTTTTTAATCAGCGATTAATAGACATCAAATAAATTTGGCCCCATTAATCTTTCACCAACTTTCAGATCTCGCCAGGGGACACGGGGTGGGATGTGTTCAGTCTTGACTATCATCTAGATGGTCCAATCAGCACCGTGTTCACTCCGGCATGCAAGATCCTCTACCTGCGAGTCTTCAACTTCCTCTGGCGGGCCAAGCGCATGGAGTACGTCCTGGCGCAAGTCTGGAAGGGACAGATGACCAACGTCCGAGCCCTCCGGTCGATTCCAGGTAATGAAGACCAGGGGGGTGTTTCACAAAGATCCTAAGTTGATCTTGGCACTAAGATGGTTTTAAATATTATGGAAAGCCATTAGTGTCTTGAAACAGTTTTGTAAAAGTTATGTTGAAATGCATAAAATGTTGATTCAAATCATATATATTTTCTTATTATCAAAGAAATTTCATGAATTTTATGTGAAGATCATGAATCTCTTTGATATATGATTTGAATCAACATTTTATGCATTTCAACATAACTTTTACAAAACTGTTTCAAGACACTAGTGGCTTTCCATAATATTTAAAACCATCTTAGTGCTAAGATCAACTTAGGATCTTTGTGAAACACCCCCCAGAGGGGAAACAATCTTCTCAATGCCCATGAGCTGCTTGGAATGAATGCTCCCCAGGGAGTGGAGATGGTTCACATAATGTGTGCTTGATTGCATTGTATCCTATGAACGGGGTAATGATATCATTGTAAAGCGCTTAGAGATGATTATCAATCGTATAAGGCGCTATTTAAACTGAGTATATTATTATTATTTTATTGGGTTCCTTTTCCAGCTTACATGAACTTTGTTTAAATTGTCTTACATAGAACTCGATGATTAATGTACTGGCAATATTTCTACAAACTGTGAACCTTTTTATTACAGCTCTTTCACACTTGCAGTAGTCTCCAGGTAGAATTTAATGGAGCATTTCTTATGATTCTTAAGGAAATTTTAATTATTTTCACCACTTAATCAGGTACACCTTTTAAAGGGATTAAACAAAAACTTGAAAAAGCCTAGTTCCCAATTCAACATTCAATTAATATCTCCAAATTTACTTTATCCCTTTAACAGAGCTGTCCACTGTGATCCACCAGTGTCACATGATCACTACTGAGATGATCCACTTAGTCAACCAGATGCAGTACTACATCAACTTTGAGGTAAAATGTTGACTAAAACACAATGGCCCGTATTCACAAAGGAGGTTTGTACAAAACCCGGTTCAAACCGCGGTTTACATCTATGGAATGCCAATTGTAAACTGATGGAGAGAGAATGTGTACCATCAACATTGTTAACAAGTAAGGAATTTACATTCTCTCTCCATCAGTTTACAATTGGCATTCCATAGATGTAAACCGCGGTTTGAACCGGGTTTGTACAAACCTCCTTTGTGAATATGGGCCATTGTGTGTTGAATTTTCAATAAAAATTATTTTAATAATAATAATATTGATAATGAAAATTAAAATAATAAGTGATAATTTTAATTGTTATGATAATTATGATAATAATGATTATAATGATAATAATAATTTTAACAATAATGATAATAAAAATGTTGATAATAATAATGATAATAATAATAATGATAATACTGATTTTAATAATGATAATAATAATAAAAGCATGGTTTTAAAATAATAATTATAATAATAATGCCTGTATATAGTGAATTTTCTGACGCAAAATTTTTAATGTACTGAAGTGTATTGAAATAAGTTGCCATGTTGAATGAATCATTAATACTGATATTCTCTGCCTCTTTTTATCAGGTGATGGCTTGTTCGTGGGATGAGTTGTCGAAGAAAGTGACAGAAGCTGAAGATCTTGATCAGATTATCGCCGCCCATGAAATCTTTCTAAACACCATTCTGCGCAGAGCACTCCTTGATGACAAGTCTAGGGTAAGACTCGGAGAAACCATGGGACAGGGAACAAACCCAAGACCTGTGCATGCAAGAATGTTTTTGTTAGATCATGCTTGGTTTAAAGCCAAATAACAGTATTGGGAAACACCCCACACACAACAAAAATGAACAAATATGCTTGTATCACCAACCATATGAAAGAATATATCATAACTTATCTGTTAATGTAAAGATTTGGACAAAAAAACTGCGTTGAAGTTGAGTATTTGACCAATAAATTTTTTTGAAAATCTATGCACAGTTTAAATTAAACCGCATGAATATATATCTTGATTCTCTCTCCTTTCCTGCAGCCACTACTGAACCAACTGCGAGCCATCTTTGACCTGATCATCAAGTTTGAGAACGTTCAGGAGAACATGTACACAACCGCCCTGGACGAGCTGGAGCGGAGGCGAGCCATTGACCGGGCCGTCAAAGCCAGAACAGCCCAGGTTAGCATAATGGGGTCCTACTAATGAGCGCAAACAAGTGCGAACAAACGATTTACTGCGAACAAACTTCCTGTTCGCATGCACTTGTTCGTAGTAAATAGTTTGCTGTAAATTACTGCGAACATGCGCGAACAGGATTTACTGCAAACAACTTTGTTCGCAGTATATAAATCCTGTTCGCACTTGTTTGCAATAAATTTGTTCCTGCTTATTAATTCCATTGATATGTATTTTGATATGGCTTATTCATGCTATAGTTCACGCTTGTTTGCACTTGTTCGCATTTGTTTGCGCTAATTAGTAGGACCGACATATTGGGTTTTATACAGACGGACCCGTGAATATAATTAATTATGATATCTCAAGATCTGGTCCATGAATTATCATCAAAATTGAGATATAATTAATTCAGTGCATGTTAATTTGGGCTTGATATAAAATCATGTGATGGCGGAGGCATGATTTTTTACTGTGGCAGTCGAAGATCCATCTATTTTTGTTAAAACTGATTAAAGATGTCTATGATTATAGGGAGCCTGGGGTGTAATGCCCTCCGCACACAGAGCCGACTCGACCCGAATCGAATGGTTTTCAGTCCGGCTAGAGTCGGTTTCGCTTAGTCGTGGCCGATTCAACATGTTGAATCGGCCTCGAATGATCTCCGACTGGCTCTTGACCGGCAAAACGGGAGTCCTGAGGCAACATATTTCAGCTGAACTGACTGAAAACCAGTGTGATCGGGTCGAGTCGGCTCTGTGTCTGCGGAGGGCTTAACAACGGTGGAGGAAGGAGACCAGCTGAAACTCAAACATGAGTTCCTCACAAGCTCCATCAGAAGCTCATGTGCTCCAAACAATATCTTATCTACAATTGATCCATATTACAAGGTTTTGTGTTAATATCAGAGCTCTTTATAACAAGGTTCCGCTGTATTTTTTAAATTTAATGATATGTAAGATGATTTATATCTCTCTCTATGATTTCAATCGTTATAGGGAGACTGGGGTTTAACAGTGGTGGAGGAAAGTGACCAGCAGAGACGCAAACCGGAATTCCTCACAAGCTCCATCAAAAGCTCATGTGCTCCAAACAATATCTTGTCTACAATTGATCCATATTACAAGGTTTTGTAATATCAGAGCTCTTTATAACAAGATGGTTTATATCTCTCTCTCTCTATCATTTCAATCATTGTAGGGAGACTGGGGTTTAACAGCGGTGGAGGAAGGAGACCAGCAGAGACGCAAACAGGAATTCCTCACAAGCTCCCTGCCGACGTCCAAGGCGGAGCTCAAGATCCTGGCCAAGTCCTACCAGGTAATAGACCTAGACGTAGACTTAGACCAGTTACCCAGTTATTTCATTTAAAGGGATCTAAAAACTCTAATAGAACTAGACTTGCTCGGTCATGTGACATTCATTTACCATTGAATTTCAACACATCACTCAGTGGACATATTAGATCACAGAAATAAAATTGTATCAACCCTTCTTCAGTTTTTGCACATGCCAACAAAATTAATAGATCCCTTTAAAAGGGATATAAAAGTTTGGGTTATGCACATGTCAACAAAATTAATAGATCGCTTTAAAGGGATATAAAAGTTTTTGTTAGAGAGTGTTACATAATGTAAGCACATAATTTTTAAAACAAACCGTTTGTTTGATCAAAATCCATTTAGAAACAGCTGAAATATCCATAAATAAATTCTGTTTGTCTGATCAAAATCTGCTCAGAAAAAGCTGCAATATCCATAAATAATGAGCATCCAGGTGACATTCCTAGATTCACGGTAGTGAGGCTAGATTTTAATGAGGTAGTCTGGTATAGTGGACAGAGCTCTGTTCTTCGCACTAATTGGCCCGTGTTCAAATCTCGGCTGCGTCTCTAGGATGGTGAGGATAAAGGGCGGTCCCAGACCTAAATAATCAAAATTGATCGAACATGTCTGTAAAAACCAAATAACCAAACAACCAATCCACCCCACCATACAGTAAAAAAGAATGCAAGCTACTAAATAGATTGATAATTTGACTCCTAATCACATTTCTTCTACTGTCTTTTTCTTCTTTGACTCATTTTTTAGGACATGGTCCAGAAATTCTTGGTGATGTTGACAGACCACCCAGACGATAGCCTGAGACTCCTTGCAGTGAGGCTAGACTTCAACGAGGTCTACAGGTCTAAAGAGCCCAAACTGCGCAGTCCAATGACGGCCATCAAAAAGAAAAGGATTTATTGAGAAACCCTATGGCGCAGTCACACCTATCCGTTTACAGCCATGTAATTTTTAGCTTATCCGGCCCGAAGAGCCCGATGAGCTTATGCCATGGTGTGGAGTCCGTCCGTCCGTCCGTCCACAGTTTTCAAAATGCTTCTTCTTCGTTATTTTTCAACCGATTTTGATTCTAATTGTTTCATAAGATAGGGCTAGGAGGGGGATTTAAAATCACAAAAAATGCTTCTTCTTCATTTCTCGACCGATTTTGATTTGGTTTGCTTTAGCTGGTAGAGCTAACTTTGGTACACTAATCTTCTACACAGAATTTTGAAATTTTTCTCCATTAATTAATTATGGTAATTTTTTATTTTTTTATTTTTTTATTTATTTTTTATTTATTTATTTATTTTATTTATTTATTTTTTTATATATATATATATATATATATTTTTTTTTTATTATTATTATTTTTTTTTTCCATATCCCTTCCGGGGCGTCAAATTTATATTTTGTTCACTCTAAATTTTGTTTTTTAAATTTGTATGTCCCTTCCAGGGCATCAAATTTTTATTTTTTGACCAGTTGAAAAGTGTACCACATGAAATTTGCGATATTTGATGTTGCGAGATGCCGGATGAGCGCTACGTCATTGACGTTCTGGTTTGTAATATGCTACAGGGTTCTGTATTGCCACATAGACCCTGTATTGCAACAGGACCCTGTTGCAGAAAGAGATACAGTCGATTGTAAGTTACAATTAATTGTAACACATGTCCTGGAACACCTGGAAAAACATGTAATATGACAATGGTGTTTTTCAGGCCTTGAAAGTCAGGGGAATAGTAACATTTTCTTTTTTGGTCATGGAAAGTCATGAAATTTTCTTTTATCTGCATTTCTTCAGTACTGGAATATAACCAATTTGTTACTAAAAAGAACTGAAAGAAGTTAAAGAACCTTGTTTACCGCGGTGAGAAGTCATATAAAAGTCATTAAATTCTTGCTCGAAAGGTCATGTAAAGACATGGAATTTGACAAATAAATAAGGGTATGAACCCTGTGCTATGGAATGTGGTAACATTTCTTGGCAGTCAAGACCTAAACCTGGTCTGGTAGCTTCCCACCCCCCCCCCCCCCCCAAACAAAATATATATGTATATTGCAAATTCTATCATATTTGGTTGCTATGCAGGCCAATGGAGTTTAGCATCAATGAATTTTGATGGCCCAAAGCTATAGTAATAAGATGATTTCCATTGTATGTAAAGAATGTCATCGTGAAAGCGTTTATGTGAAGGATCTTCTCAATGCCCATGAGCCACTTATAAGGAATGCTCCCCAGGGTGTGGAGATGGTGCACACAATATGTGTTGGTTTGCATTGTATTCTATGACCGGGGTAATAATATTATTGTAAAGCGCTTAGATATATTAGGCGCTATATAAATCAAGTATATTATTATTAATGATTTTATCGAGTCCCCTACTCACAATAATTTGAGTTTCAAATACTGTTATATGATGAAAGCAGTTTAGAAAGCGATACATTTAGAAACAGCTGGATGAGGTCTGTACAGTTTTATTATAATATGTTTTGAAGTAAAGCATATATTTCTGTAACTCAATTCATTTTGGGCAACAGTCATAACTTATTTAATTCCAGAAGTATCTTCTTCCAATAGAGAATACAGGGAAACCCTGTTATAACGAGCTCGCTTATAACGAGGTACCGTTTATAACGAGGAGAATCCTTTGGTCCCGATTGTTCCAATGGCATAATGTTCCGCTTATAACGAGCTCGGTTATAGCGAGATTCCGGTTATAACGAGGTAAAATCGATAGTCCCGACTACCTCGTTATAACGGGGTTTCCCTGTATTTGATGTGGCGTATCCTAAACTTTCTTTTTTTCAAATATCAATAACTAGAGTGCAGATTAGAAGAGAAGAGATATGTTCTGAATCCTCTTTCTTAAACCCTTTAATGACATTGATGTTGTAATAACTCGCATATACGCATTAGAAGTGCAGTTTTAAAGGACAATGAAACCCAATCAAACTGTTGCTTTTATATACTTGAAGAGATTAGGAGGAATAATCTCTGAAAGTTAGAGCATAATTTGGGCAAGAAACAAGAAAACTATGGCTATTTGATGATGTCCATTTATTCCTATGGGGAACTCAAATTGGCAACGCACTCTGATAAGTTTATGGACTTGTTTTGTACACAATTATTCAAATTTTTACAGTTTTCTTCATAATCACACTTTTCCATTCCCCGAAATCATGATATGTTGTGTATAAATGTATTCTACAAAACATATGTTGCGCTCGAACAAAGGGTAAACATATTTTTTGAGAAAATTGAACAAAACTTAAATTTTTTGTACAAAACATATTGGGAGTAGTCCACAACTTTGCCAGTGTGTGTTGGCAATTTGAGTCACTCATAGAAATAAATGGCTATTTTCAAAGAGCCATATTTTTCTTATTTCTTGACCGATTGTGCTAAAAAAAATTCAGGGACTATTCATCATATTTAGTGTCTTATAGTGCATGAAACAATTATTCTGGATTGCATTGTCCTTTAAAGAATACAAATTGTGTTCTAAACTTTCAAAAGACAGTCCAATCTTGGTGTTGCCCATTCATGACTGGCCCTGAAAATACTTTGACTTTGGTCCACGGAAAATTCATGTTAAGCCAATTCAACAGTCTTGAATGGGTTAACATAAATTCTCCACACACCATCTTGATTAGTATGATTCTTTTGGTTAACCTACATGTATTCCCTACTATATAATCAGGGATGCCAGTTTTCAGGCTATAGCCTGATTTCAGGCCCTGACACCTTTCCATATCAGGCTTCATCAGGCTTCATATTGTACATAACATACATGTATGAGGCTCCAACATGACTGGGTCTCTTTTCAGGCTCATCTGGAGAAACCAACTGGTATCCCTGTATAATGATATCGTAGAGTAAATGCAGGACCCACAAGGTTCCCATAGGCAAAGGGTTAAAATGTGCATTTGTGACCATTTAGATAAGCACAGCAGATAAATGTTGACTGTTTTCATTGAATGAGTGACAATATGTTTCTAAATATTTGTACATTTTGGAATAAGGTATCTACATCTATTAATAATTATCTGACTTTTCATCAATGGAGAAATATTATGAAGTCAGAATGTGTAACAGAACATTGCATTCAATGTTTTCTACTTTTTGTACTACAGTGTATATAAGTATGTTCGAAGGTAGATTGTAAATATGTATAAATGTATGAGATGCTAATAAAATAAAGCTTGTAAATGCTAATTTGAAATCACTATTTGACCTTGACTGCTGTGTTTTCTGTTCTATTTTGGGATGGCAAAACATTTAATTTCATTTTCATTTCAAACATTTTATTTCCAAACTTTAAATCATGAACTACAAAATACAAGTTCATTTACATAATATGGGCGCCGTTGCAGAAAGAGAGACAATCGATTGTAAGTTACGATTAATTGTAAGTCCGCTCACGTGTTCTACATGCGGAAATCTGATTGGTTGAACTCGCAAATTTTCTGACTTACAATCGATTGTGTCTCTTTCTGCAACGGGGCCCAGGTCATACAAATAAACATAGAAAGTTAGATCAAGTCATGTAATATGAAATTGAAGTAAATGTAAACATATGATTTATATGATACATGATATATAAAATATATCAAGACCAAGGAGCTCTTTTTGAAAGAGTACGAGATTAAAAGAAGAAAATGTATGTGTGCAAATGTTGGCATGGTCATGGGGGTGTTTCACAAAGATTTCAAGTTGAACTTAACTCCAAGTTGGATCTCACAATTTATGGAAAGCCATTATAGTTTCTTTGTAAAATGGTTGAAACACTTCTTTTGAAAAAGCCTGAAGTTTGATAAAAATCGGTTTTATTTGTAATAATTGACGTGTGTGTGTGTGTGTTCCTGTAAGGGCCTTCAATCAGGGATACACACCAGTAAACACACTGTCAATCGGGGATACACATGAAAACGGGCATATCCCAGTTTTCCCAACAGCCTGGTAGAGTGCTTCAGGGATCGTCAGGGCTGTAGGCCCACATACTGTACATTGTTTAAATTTTTTTTCTTCTCAAGATATCCCTTATTAATATTAGCCTATTTTACCGTTTTTTTAGACAATAGGGGTGTATGAAGAATTTGTGTATATGTTTCTGAGTTGTGTTTGTTTGCTGGGCGATAAGGCATACCGACAAACCGGGGACATACACAACAAATGGGCATATTCCCAATTCAAGGTTCATTTACCATAGCCTGACCATATCCCCATTTACAAGAATGTGTGTGTGTTTGTTTGTTTGTGTGTGTTTATGATGATTTGTGAAGAATATTTTTGGCAAACTTTCTAACTGAAATTAAAGCTGTCAAAGATGTCATGATCCATAGCACTTGTATTGTGACATTTAATTTAGAAAGTAGGCCCCACATATTGACTGCCATCTATCTGTTTAAAAAATTCAAAGGCGCCCAAGTCCATATCATCAAAATTGTGCAAGCTCAAGAAAGATCAGAGAGCCCCAATACATTCGCCCCTGCCCCTCGAGCTCAAAGTCCCTATGACCCCCCCAAACCCCCCCCCCCCCCCCCCCCCCCCCCAATATCCAGGGTCGGCCTATGCGCGCGGCGTCCCACGTCACTCTGCTTCCGATAATTCCTGCTATATTTGCCTACGTGACGTGGCCTGACATGAGAGCTACGGTAACTTCTTCAGAATAACACCCATTCAGACTCTTTCCCGTCTTATTCAAGTCATTTAAATCGCACAATCATGGCTCTACCAGCAGGTGAGTGAAACTATAACTTATTTTACTTTTGAGAAATCTTTAAAAACAAAGACGAACTGGTAAAATTATCGGGAATGTCGGTTGTTATTTAGCTGCAGCAGCACAAACATGCGATACCTACGGGTGGCTGCCGTGGCACTAGCCCGGTTTCTCCGGCGCAGGTCGAAAGGCGCTGCCGCTGGTCGATGAACTATTTTGTTTCAGCCAGCTGCATTTTTGCTCTCATTTTAAGATTTGTCGAACCATGACGATTTGACCTGTTATTGAGCTGGCACAAGTCAAGGGAAATGTGAAAGTGATTTTGGTTGAATTTTACAAAGTTAATTGATTACTGACACTGTAATTAGTAAAAATTCTAACTATCCAAACGACGCTGTACTAAAAAAACAAAACAACAACAACAGTAAGCAGGAAATAGGGGGGATGCCGGAGGGGGCGCTTGTTTCCAAGTGTACCCATAGGCTGGCTCTTCGTACTCCACATCTTAAAGATGAATAACAGTTTTGGGAAAGTTACAGAAAACATTTATATTGGCCACAATAATTGTGGCGATCAATTTACTGTAAATCAGTTTTATAATTTTGCAAATATATCCGGCATTAGTAGGCGGTTTCCTGGCCAAATGTTTATAATCCCATATTAGTAAAATTATATTCTTTCACATGGTTGGTAATAAGATTGTACATTTAATTTTGTGCGTGTGGGGCATTTCCCATTTCCCATTTGCCTTTAAGTCTTTTTAAACACAACAAAATTGGTGTCCATTAATCACTGAACTAAGGCTGAGTCATGTCGGTAATTGTCGGAACCGGGTCCCGATAAACTTTTACCGGTCGGGAACCGGTATCCCGATAAATTTTCACCGTCGAAACTCGGACCGGTAAAATCACGCAATCGTGCACGCATCGGCAAAATGCACTGTTTGGGGCTTATATTGCTCTTTTTATATGCAAATAACATAATAAATACTGAGGCTTTAATGGATTTACATATCAATCTTTACGGGAAAATAGTTACAGTATCCAGAATTAACTCAGTTTCGCATGAAAAGTTTTTTTTTTTCGAAGTAAATTCATCGTTTGTTCACCATTGCCCATCGCAACACGGTTCACAGAAACTTAGCCCGCTAGTCTGGGGGAAACATCACATGTACGATCGCTTGTGACTGTGAGCCACTGCATGCCCTTAAAAAGTGGCTATAAATTAGCCTTTTCGCAATCAACACCATTTTGATATTCTACTTACATGATTTCGAATGGCGTTTGACAGCCGAACAGAAAAAAAAAGAGCCCCGAAACAATGAAAACAACTACTCAAAACATCAATAAAAAACGACTACATCGTTCCAATTCGCTCGTATACCCTGTGTGCAAGTTACGGGGTCTCTTTTCTTGCGCAAGATCCATCCGCCGGGGACTTCCCCAAATTCCTGGCGGATGGATCTTGCCGATAGAGGGCGGACTGGAACATAGTTCCACCGGCCCGGCCGGCCAGCAAGAGACCCGTAACTTGCACACAGGGTATACGAGCGAATGGGAGCGATGTAGTCGTTTTTTATCGATGTTTTGAGTAGTTGTTTTCATTGTTTTGGGGCTCATTTTTGTTTCTGTTCGGCTGTCAAACGCCATGAAATCATGTCAGTAGAATATCAAAACATTTTTAAATGGTGCAAATGACCAAAAAACGTATTTTGAGCCACTTTTTGAATGCACTGGCTCATCAGCTGGATCATACAAAGATCCATCAGACAACTCCCCTGGAGTATCGGACTAACATTGTGTGCACATCCGCCGACAATATCGTTCAAATGACTAGCAATTTTGCGCTTCCTGTTCAATTTCTGACTGTCATACGAAGTAATGAACCAATAATTTCTCGAAAATAACCACTCTTTAAAGTAAATGATATCAATTGCCCCGTTTTTATTTGAATTCCGCTACATTATTGTGATAATCTTAATTTCTTTTTTAACATTTTATTTTTTTTCATTTTTTTTTCGGGGCACTGTTTCCCGATATACCGAACCGGGTCCCGATTGAAACGGTCGGTAACCGGTGTGATCGACCGAACCGACTCAGCCTTACACTGAACTGTTTTCTATGATAGTAGTTAGACTTAGAGATCCAATCTTTTGGGAAAATCTGAGCCAAATTTTAGCCATTTTTGACAGCTTTTCTTATTGTTTTGGATATGCCGCTTCTCTGTAAAAATTGCGGTTGGTAAATTCAAAGTTAGCGGAACTTCACAATGAGCATCTACCGTTGACCTGCAAGTGGATAGTGCAAGCCACGTGCCATATCTGTTATGTCTGTAACGGACCCACAGCGCATCCAAAACAACAAACTGTAAAGTTGTCAAAAATGGCTAAAATTTTGCCGAAAGAAGTTTTTCCGAAAGATTCTTGAGTGATAAGAAAACAGTTCAGTGATTGATGGAACCCAATTTTGTTGTGATTAAAGTGACTTAAGATATGGAGTATGTACAGAACTACATTAGCGCCAGCCAATGGGTGGGGTACACTTGTAAACTAGCATGGCCATGGTGGCCGGGGGGGGGGGGGGGGGGGGGGGTAAATCTAATTGGTAGACAAACAATGCCGAGATCGTTGTCTGACAACATTGTCAGAAAATGTGTTTAATCATTGATGGGCCTACCACAAGATATTTTACCAAGCAAGCTCCCACAGTAATTTTCCACACTAAATATAGGTTTTTTCAGAAACTTTGTTTATTGAGACATAAGTCAACAATAGCTTTTGGAGGGACAATTGTTATAATGTTTTTCTAACAAAACAAAGATTATATTTCACATGTTTGATTTTCTTCTTTTTGTTCCCCTTTTTCCAATGGTGTCTCATGTAGGTGTGCTGTTCAACGGTACACATAATGGGGAAGAGTCAGTAGTGAGAGATTCTTTGTGTAACTTGTGAATAGATTTGACCTTGGCACAAGATGGGCAATTATTGAATTATGTTTTTTCCACAAAAAAAAAAAATCAATTTAATTTGATTTTCTTCTTCTCTTTCTCCAGTTGTGCCTGGAAAGTACAGTATGCTGTATAGCAGTATGCATGGGGGAGAATTTGTATTGACGGATTCTTTGTGTGTTGTGAGTAGAGTCGACCTTGACTCTTAAAGGTTAGATGTTGTAATGTTTTGATTGGATCGACGCCCTGACCGTACTTACATTTCATATCCTGAATTTTCTTCTTTTTTTTCTCCAGTGATGTCCCTTAGATGTGCTGTGCAGCAGTTTGCATGGGGAATTATAGGTTGTGACAGAAACTTTGTGTTTTGTACACTGTACAGGCAATAGGCTCGACTACTCCTTAGGGAGTGGAAAATGTACACTTTGTATTTATTTTGTTTTTTTTTACAATTTTTGTAGTGTACATATATTTGTCGACTGGGGTAAATAATAACAGCACTTAGAGACTTTATTGCAATTTGCGCTCTATAAATATATGTTATTATTATTATTGTGACCATCTATCTACATGTAGAGTAGACATTGGTATTTTGAGGGAATGCTTTTCTAACAAAACAAATCTTCAATTATTTTTATATACTTTATTTTCTTTCTTTCCTTTTTTGATTTTTTTTCCAGCGCTTTCCCTTAGGAAACGTACAGCAGCTAGTATGAATGGGGAAGAATCGGTAGGGAATTTGTAGGGACTATAGGGACTAGTTCAGTGTTTTAATAACAAAACAAATCTTCAATTTCATATATACTTTATTTTCTTTCTTTCTTTCCTCCCTTTTTTTCAATGGTTTCCCTTAGGTGTGCTGTACAGCAGTATGCATGGGAAAGAATCGGTAGGGAATTTGTATGTAGGGACAATTCTTCAATGTTTTTCTAACAAAACAATGTTCAATTTAACATACTTGATTTTTTTGTTCTTCCTTTTTTTAGTGGTGTCTCTTAGGTGTGCTATACAGCAGTATGCACGGGAAAGAATCGGTAGGGAATTTGTATGTAGAGACAATTGTTCAATGTTTTCTAACAAAACAATGTTCAATTTAACATACTTGATTTTCTTTCTTTTCTCCCTTTTTTCAGTCGTGTCTCTTAGGTGTGCTGTACAGCAGTATGCGTGGGGAAGAATCGGTAGTGACAGCGCCGTGGCAAGCCTCTCGGCAAGTGGTAACAAGGATTTCACCTTGCAGGCTGACCAACCGTATGCTGAGGTAATTATAGGGTTGATTAAATCATACATACATTAACATTCTGTAGTGTGTTATAGGCAATGCATGGGTTGGATAAATGTGACCGGCTAAAGCAAAACCCTGCACATGTTGGTAAAAATCAAAATGTTGATTTTCAAACCATTAGAAAAGCCTCATCACAAGCTTTCATTTGATGCTTTGTTCCAACAAATTGGTCAATAATTGGCGAAGATATGATTGTTTCAATTTTACAATTATAAGTCTTTAACACACATTATGTGAACTTAAAATGCCAATTTCTTCAAAACATGAATTACCGACAGGTGCAGGGTTTTGCTATAGCCGGTCACATATGGTAAATGGGAACCCACCCTAAATGGCTGTACGTGGTCAATACCTCGGATCACAGCAGAGATTCCCTTGACTGTATCGCTAAGCAACCAGAACGTCTTGGGTTAAAGGTCATAATATTCAAACATGAACTCTGAATGGGTCCATTCTGTGTCTGACTATCAGTCATACTTCTTTTTTTTGGTTTCTTACAGTACCTTTGGATGGGCACCCACCCTAGAGGGTAGGAAATATACAGGGGCTGAGGGCGATTTTGCCCCCTAATTTTCAAAATAGCCCCCTGAAATCAGTATGTAGCCCCTAAAATTAACATAGGGTATTATGTGAAATATTTTGTGATATCCATCAGATTGAAAAAGTAGCCCCCTAAAATTAAAAATTAATTCCTGCATTGCGGCTTCTGTGGGGAGGCCCTCGGATCACAGTGCAGTCTACCTTGATGACTGGATTGCTAAGCAACTGGGGTGTGTTAGGGTCAAAGGTCATTTTCAAACATGAACTCTGAATTGGTTTATATCCAATTCTGTGTTTAACTATCTGTTGTACTTCCTTTCTTTAATGAAACTCTGGATGGGCACCCACCCTAAACAGCCTTCCGTGGTCAGCCCTCAGATCACAGCAGAGTCTCCCTTGATGACTAGATTGCTAAGCAACTGGAGTGTCTTAGGGTCAAGGGTCATTTTCAAACATGAACTCTTAATTGGGTTACCCCATTCTGTGTTTGACTATTAGTTATTATATTGTTTTTCACACACCCTAAACAGCCTTCTGTGGTCAGTTCCTCAGATCACAGCATAATAATACGAACATTTGTATAGCGCAGCTACTATAAATATATACTCTACTGCGCTTATAAAAGCTCCTTTTTAAGTAAACAAAAACAAACAAACAGTCTTATGGAAAGGCCTGCTTAAACAAATGGGTTTTTAACGTAGACTTAAATGTATCAATAGTTTCAATTGTTCTCAAATAAAATGGTAAGCTGTTCCATAGCTTCGGGGCGACACAAACAAATGCACGATCTCCCAAAGTTATCTTTGTTTTGGTAGAAAATTTGGGTAACTCCAAGAGGAGTGTATCACGTGAGCTTCTCAAATTATAGCGAGAATGTGATTGCAACGAAAGTAATTCAATTATATAACTTGGGGCTTGACCATGCATTGCTTTATACACAATCAACACAATTAAAAAAATAATACGTTGTTTAACAGGCAACCAATGTAATGTTTTCAACAAAGGAGTAATATGACAAAACTTGGACGAATTACAAACAAGTCTGGCACATGCATTTTGTACCCGCTGCAGTTTCATTAATTGCGTATCGGGCAAACCAAACAACAAACTATTACAATAATCAATTTTACTACTTATAAATGCATGTATAAGTGTCTCGGCACTTTTCTGGTCAAGGTATTTTCGTATACGACGAATATTATATATCATAAAAAAGGCGGCTTGCATGAATTTGAAATAGATTGTTCCATACTCAGACCTGTATCAAAGCAAACACCTAAATTTCTCACCTTGTTAGATAAACTAACGACAGAATTTCCAACATTAATGTTACTAATATTCAATTTTGAAACCTGTCTGGGTGTTCCAACAATCAAAAATTCTGTTTTACTGTCGTTCAACTTTAATTTGTTGTGAAGCATCCAAAATCTTATAAATCTAATACAGTTTTCCAAAACTAAAATACTACCTTGCGTCTCAATAACATTTGGTGCAAAAGAGACATATATTTGTGTGTCATCCGCATAACAGTGACAATTTACAGTTTGAAAATGCTTCCCAATCAGGCCAATCAAATTACTCGTATAGAGTGTAAAAAGTAAGGGGCCGAGGCGTGAACCTTGAGGCACACCATGAGGGACGGCAATTTCATCAGAAACGACATCATCAATTTTTATACTTTGCTTTCTATCACTAAGATATGATTTAATCCATAACAAAACAATATCGTCTATACCAAAAGATCTTTGGAGTGTATTCAACAAAGTGCTATGATCAATAGTGTCAAATGCGGCACTTAAATCAAGCAAAACTAACAAAGTTACTTTTTGCTGGTCCATGGCCATCAGGAGATCATTTCTTATTCTAAGTAGAGCAGTCTCAGTACTGTGGTATTGTCTGTATGCAGATTGGGTGGGTGGGAAAAGTGAATGACTCACGAGGTATTGCAAAATCTGTTGAGTGGCAGCACCCTCAACTAACTTTGATATGTAAGGCAAATTACTAATTGGTCCAAGGTTACTAAAACTAGGCTCTAGACCAGATTTCGTCAAAAGTGGTTGAACCATGGCTACCTTCCATTTAGATGGAAACTGACCACTAGAAAGTGACATATTAATTAACTTAGTAAACACAGGAAGCAATGTGTCTATACATTCAAGTACAAGGTTTGTAGGCATTGGATCAAGAGAGCATGACTTCTAATACTAAGATTTACTATCAGTTTCTTAACCTCATTTTCAGAGAGGGTTCTAAAATTCAATAACCCATTAGGGAATAATACATGACAGGATGAGTTAACAATATCAGCAAAGGAATCATCTGTGCCAAGTAAATCATTTAAACAAACTTGAATATCTAAATGAATTTTCACCACTTTATCTTGAAAGTAAGTGCCCAATTCATTAGCAAACGTACATTTATCAACAGACGGAGGTAAAATAGGATTTTGACTTGACACATTCAACAAAGACTTAACAACCTTAAAAAGACTTTTTTGATCTCCACTTTTTTCCTCAATTAACTCAAGGAAATGTGTACGTCGAGCTTCATTCATCACAAAAATTGTATTATTACGAGCTCTTTTATAAGTTTCCAAATCTTGGGGAGACCTTGTTTTCAGCCATCTTTTTTCTGCTTTCCTTCTTTTCCTTTTTTCCACTCTTACTTCATCCGTGTACCAAGGTACTTGTGGATGAGAAACTACAGATTTAGTTACAATGGGTGCATGTCAATCCAAAATTGATCCAAGCGAAGCATCATGTAATGAAGCTAATTCAGAAAGATTGCTAGGAGGGTCTACGCAAAGGACACTTTCTGCAATGTCTTTCCTCATAGAAGCAATTTTGCGGAAAGATATTGTTCTGGAAGATAAAGGTGCTTTACATGAATTGAGGAGACACATTACAGGTACATGATCTGATAGCAATGAGTCATGGGGCCAAGGCTGGCCAACAATAACATCATCAGATTGACGAGATATAATCAAGTCAAGAGTATGACCATGGGTATGTGTACAAAAATTGACATGTTGAGTACAACACACAGATTCAAGTAAATCAACAAATGACTTTGTCTCTTGGTTATCATTTACATCTACATGAATGTTAAAATCTCCAGTAAATATAACCGGTATATTAGAAAGTAAATACAACCGTATGAAATCACTAAATTCATTCAAAAAAGCAGTCATAGGTACACGATGAGAGTCAGAATATGGTGGTCTATAAATGTTAATCAGTTTGAGTTTAAAGGAATTAACAGAAATAAGATATTCTGCAAATTCGAATGAGTCCTTTTCACCAGAAACAACTTGACGGGCATCTATACTCTCTTTGAAAAGAAGAGCAGTCCCACCGCCACGGCGACTGGTTCGAGGTTGATGAAGAAATTGATAGCCTGTGGGTACAAATTCATTAATGACTGCACAGTAATTGTCACACAACCATGTTTCGGTCATAGCATACAAGTCAGCCTTGCTATCACAAATGAAATCACACAAAGCTGCAGATTTATTTCTTACCGACCGAACGTTTATAGAGCAGAGTTTAAGGTAATCTTCATGGTTGGAAAGAGACTGGGTTGAGCGCTGACCTTTCTTCTTGCGGCCACCACGCATACTTCTTCTTGTTTTACGTCTCCGGTGAGTTCGAGGTGGTGTGATGGTGTTCCGCGGGAGTCCGTATGATGAGATGATATGATCCACGCTGGGATGTGGTTGTGCAGTGTGGCCCTTCCACTGTAGAAGCTCTGCCCGGTTGTATCTGATGCATTGTTGAATAGGTGCTCCATGCTGTAGGTTGACACCTTCTCTAGGCGTTGGTGATGGTGCAGGAGAGACAAGCCTATCGGGGCCCGGGTTAGGGTTTATGTCACCCGCTTGTAGAAGTTCAAGTTGAAAAGAGGCTGTGTGATTCACGCTATATGGGATCCGTCTCTTTAGAAAGTGTTTTCTAGTGAAAGCCTGCTGCACAAAAGGACGAGCTGTTGGCCTTTCACTGTAATGTTCTGGTTCAATCAAACTGGCATGCAGGCACAGGATAACAATGAGTCCAAGCTGAAAGGGGCCCATTGTGTGTAGATGCTAATCCAGGCATTCAAGTTGATCCAGGCAAGCAGTGCATACAAGCTGTACATATGCTATAGGTGTATGCAGTGTAGTGTATATAGGCAAATATGGCTTCATGCCTACACTCCAAGCAATGCAATGATGAAAAATGTACACCAATATTGTATGTTTAAACTTGAAATACAGATACTACAAATTGTCTAGCAGAACCTAAGTACATAACAGAAAACATTCATGACAAACAAGAGACAAAGTTTTACTCAAAAAACTAAAAAAATAACAAAAAAATTAGGAGCTCAGTTGGAGAGCTGCACACGTGTGTGTGCGCTCGACCCAACAGCAGAGTCTCCCTTGATGACTAGATTGCTAGGCAACTAGAGTGTCTTAGGTCAAAGGTCATATTCAAATCTGAACTCTGAATTGGGTCATCCCATTCTGTGTTTGACTATTAGTTATTATTGTTTTTTTCTTACATATAGCTTTGGATGGGCACCCACCCTAAAGGGCCTTCCGTAGTCAGTTCCTCAGATCAGAACGGAGTCTCCCTTGACGACTGGATCGCCAAGCAACCAGAGTGTCTTGGGTCAAAGGTCAGAGCAAAGTTTGGTGACCGGCTGCCATTCCTCTTCAAGGTGCTGTCGGTCAACAAGTCGCTGTCCATCCAGGCACACCCAAATAAGGTAAAGAAATGATAATAAAAGTGACACGTCAACACAAAACCCTTATAAAGTCACAATTTTTCAATCGTCTGATCTTCGTATTTCTGAATTCTTCAAAGTATCTTGTTAGTGCCAATCAATTGAGGCTTCATACGATACATTAGAAAACATGGCAGCATCCAGTGTTCAGTCAAAACATTAACTATTTCCATTATTAGTGATACTCAAGACTAGATACGACTAGAATTTACGGGAATTACTTCTCAGTAACATTACGCAAAAAATGTCAGAGGTTGGCTCCCCTTTCATTTGCGGACAATTGATTACCACTCTGTATTTCTTTGGGTTTGTATTCAATCTAGCAACATGCAGAGCAGCTTCACGCGGAAAGACCAGACAAATACCCCGACCCCAACCACAAACCCGAGATGGCGCTGGCTCTCACACCGTTTGAAGGGATGAACGGCTTCAGACCTGTGCAGGAAATAATTGATCTGCTTAAAGGTACACTTGAGTATTGGTACTTCCAGAAAAACAAATTGTAAGGGTTTTGGTTGGTTTTAATTCCATTTGAAAGTTCATTGAATATAAAACATGTGAAATGAGAATCATTCCCTTTCGAATGCTTTCATAGTTGTAAAATTTGATTTCAAAATATTTTATTTATATATCGTCTAGCCAGGCGATCTTGACTAACGTGTAGGACACTATCCCTTTAAAGGGATAGTTGAGTTCTGGTAAGGAGAGTACAGTTTTAGTGAAACTGAATTTTAGTAACCAAAACCTGCATCATTACATTACAAACTAATAGTTATAACTAGAAAGGAACACAAAATTACAAATGACGTAGTAAAGATCATGTTATCATTCAAAAAGAGCCGTTAAAACGTAAGAGGGCGCTCTCTAAACACTCATCGGTTTCAACCATTTTTAATAAAATATTGTGCATGTGATGCTTTGTTGAAATAGTGATTAGATAGAGAAATAACCAACAACTATTTAAATACCTATTTTGTAACTTTTTGAAAAGAGGAAGCATTTTTTTGAATTTTTAACGGCTGGTTCAAAATTCTCTAATAAACCCGGGCCCCGGGTTTATTACAAATTGTTATATTTATGGATATTTCAGCCGTTTCTGAACCGATTTTGATCAAACAAAGATGATTTTATTGTTTAAATATTATGCTCTTTCAAATTTTACACTCAGTTTTTCATTACCTCACAAACCAATTAAGTAGTCTAGCGCCCTCTCTACCAAAACTCAACTTTCCCTTTAACTATCCCTTTAACAGTAAGTAGCATTAAACAAACCAATTTTAAAATTCCATTTATTAGTCCACCCAACTTGACCTTTCGACAAAATTACCTTTCGTAACGATCGGTCATAGACATTCAGTAGTTTGTCCCCATGTCTTTGTTATGCTGGCTTGAACAGGGGAGGGGAGGAAGCGGCTTATATCTGGGCCTTTTAAACCTACACTAAACAGAGACGACCGGGGGGTTACAAACTACTGAATCTAGTTAGGGGGGGGGGGGGGGGGATACAAACTACTAAATATCTATGATCCAATAATTGATTGTTATGTCAGAAAGGTCAAGTTGGATAACATGCTTATGACATGCTTTAGATGACAGCCAAAAGTTTCGGATGTAAATATTTGTGACCGGCTATAGCAAATCCCGGCACTTGTTGGTAATTCATGTTTTAAAGAAATGTGCATTTTAAGTTCACACAATGTGTGTAAAAGACCTATGATTGTAAAAATTGAAACATATCTTCGCCAATTATTGACCAATTAGTTAGAACAAAGCATCAAATGAAACTTGTGATGAGGCCTTTCTAATGGTGTGAAAATCTACATTTTTATTTTTTAATTATTATATCGGGTCACAATGCTGACGAAGGCCTTAGATGACAGCTGAATTTTGGAGTGAAATATTTGTATTTATGTATCAAAAGTTTAACATGTTTCTTCTTATGAAATACCAATAGGGTTGAACTTTCATGCTAATGTTGATAAACCTATGATTTTTTTCCCCCAGTCGTTCCAGAGTTCAGAGCTGTGGTTGGAGAAGAAAATGCAGCTTCCCTGTCTGCTGCCCTCAGTGGCAACAAAGGGAACGGTGCGTCCGAGGAGTGTCGAGCAGCGCTCCGAAGATGTCTGACAGCCATCATGACCAGGGATACAGCGGATGTAGCAACTCAGCTTGATGCGTTGATTGCAAGGCTCAAATCGGAAGGTAATGTAGGACTATAATAAGTTTATTTATCTCAAAGCGCTTTACACTATTATTCCCCCCGTCATAGGATACAATGCAAACCAGCACACATTGTGCACACCATCTCCATTCCCTGGGGAGCATTCCTTCCAAGCGGCTCTTGGGCATTGAGACCATCGTTCACATAAAGGCTTTCAACTTTTACCGGGTCCCCATTTGTACACCTGGGTAGATAGCAGCAATTATGGATAAATTGTCTTGCTGAAGGACAAACGCGGTGGGCTGGGTTCAAACTCGGGATCTCACGAAAACTCTTATTTATTCATTTATTAGTATAATTATGATTTCAATTTGGATGTTCATTCATGTACATGACTGTTTTTAACTATTGTAACCATTATCATGTATTTTACTATGTAAATGACTTGGCAATTCAGCTTCGGCTACGATGATGTCATTTTTTAATAAACCTTTATTGAATTGAATTGAAAGTGGCGACCTACCAATCTTGCCACACCACACCACATCCAGGGTAACATGGTCTACACCTATTTGGTCTACACCCATTTTGTCTGCTAACTTGAGATTAGGATTATGGATTAGGATAATGATTAGAGATTGGGGTACGGGTTAGGATTAGGGAAAGGGTCAGCTTCATGCAGAAAAGAGAAAAGGGAATGGTACACCAGAAGAATTTTGAGCGGTGCTCCCGAGATGTTTATAGTGACTATCAAAACTTTGTGCTGCTTACTTAGCACTATCATCTAAAATAGGTTTTTGAATAAAACTAGCTCATTGGAATAGCATTGGGGGCACGTGCCCCCCCCCCCCCCCCCCCTAATAATGTAAAGAAAAAAACAATAGGAATCATAAGGGGCCATTTAAAAAAAAAAAGAAATACATAAGGTGTGCCCTCCCCCCTATCATCTAAAATAGACTTGAATAGCTCAGTGGCATAGCGATGGGGGGGGGGGGGGGGGAGAGCATGGGGGGCACGTACCCCTAATAATTTGAAGAAAAAAACAAAGAAATACATAAGGTGTACCCCCCCCCCCCCCCCCCCCCCCCAATCCAATTAGTCCGAGCATGCTACGCCTACATTTTAGTAATATAGGCTTTTGTGATTTGTATTGTACCTTTTTAATTACATTATAGTACATCCTTTTTTTTACAAAATACCTTTCATTTAGATATGAAAATTCTTGTTTTTTATGCATGACAGAGGCAGCTGGAAAAGATCTGTCAAACAACAGCACCCTTGTTCTACGCCTTTACTGCCAGTTTCCATATGACGTTGAATGCTTTGTTTCATACCTTTTCAATCACGTTGTACTGCCGCCTTACAATTAGAAAAAAAAACATCCATGTGAAATTTCTTGTTTCCTATGCATGACAGAGGCGGCTGGAAAAGATCTTTCAAAGAATAATGGCGCCCTCGCTCTACGCCTGTACAGCCAGTTCCCCGGTGATGTACAGTGCTTTGTATCGTATATATCTATTCAATCACATCGCACTGCCACCTTACAATTTAAAAAATACCATCCATGTGAAATTTCTTGTTTTTTCTATGCATGACAGAGGCGGCTGGAAAAGATTTGTCGAAGAATAACGGCGCCCTCGCTCTACGCCTGTACAGCCAGTTCCCCGGGGACGTAGGGTGCTTCGTATCTTATCTCTTCAACCACATAGTACTGCAGCCTGGCCAGGCAATGTTCCTTGGTCCAAACGAGCCTCATGCATACCTTTCGGGCAGTAAGTCATTTGAAAATTGTTTTTTGTAAGTGACATTTAAACTTGTTTTTTGTTGGGATAAGCGGTCATTTTGGCGGAGCTTACCCCAAAGCTACAATGTACTGTACAAGTATGTCCCAGTCCCCCACCTTATGTGATATACTGACAATCTCTTGCATAAATTACTTGACTTATGCCGTTGAGTAGTGACATCCGCTTTTTGATTCCCTGCCATTTGTTCCGGTCTCTTAAAGGGGACCACCAGGCAAAGAACAACACATTATTATATGTTTTGGTACGGTTTTGTGATATCAAATAGATACCCAACATTTTGCAAAGGGTTGTGTAATTCATAAACAAAGCAATTAATTTCCACCACTTACGGAACCACTACTATTTCCTGGTTCCATACGGGTCAACCATTTGCGGGTGCGCCAATGCTATTCACGCGTACGTTTGTAGGCAATATATTCCCGGGCGATTCGTTCGCTCTGCACACATTTGTTTTCGCAATTCAGACCGCATGAACGCATGCTTTAGAATGGTGATGCGTTTTCCAATTTTTTTTTTTCTTTCTGGAAACATATTTTTGTGAACTTGTTGATGGAATGGAATACTAAAGATGTTACCTTTCTTTAATAGGAATATTATATTTTGGGTGGTGGTACCCTTTAATAATACTAATTGTCAATGTTTCCAGTAACATTGTCAACATCCACAAAACTTACTTGGAAACTCTAGCAGTTCTCACATACCTCGTTGTATTCTTTTCCGAATTTCTCTATGTTCAAATTTGAAAGTCTCCATAGTCTCCATAGGAGACTTTCAACTGTACAAAGTAAGTGCAATGAGTTAGCAAATATCACTTACTTTTTTGCTCATTGCTCAATCATTTGACATTCATTTACAATGGAGTTTTCACACATCTCTCGGGGATATATCAGATCAAAGAAATACACATTTGTTCAACCCTTTGACAGTTTGTGCACATGTCAACAAAGTTACTAGAGCCCTTTAAAGGCAGTTTAACACATATGGAAACACTGCAGATCTTTCTCAAAATTTGCATGTAGCAAAGGTAAGCTGTTAGTAAAAATGTGTGAGAAATATCAAATCAATTGACCCCTTACCACTTCAATAAACAAATTTAGTATTTGTCTGTTTTACTTCTGATAAAATAAGATTTGAGATACTCCGGCCTCTGGATAATTTGGCACTTGATTAGTCGATACTAGTAAAAAATATGCTGATTACACAGCGACACACACAAACAATTAATAGTTCGGCCTTGTAGTTACGTAGATAGCTTTGATTGTACGTTATATATACACGTACCATCGATATCGATGACACATAATAATACACCGTGCCCCAAAGTACAAGGGTGTTCCAACCCTATGCGACATACTGAACTTTCTCTTGCATTAATTACAATAATTGTCGAGTGTCAAACTATCCTTTATCTTAATTGGTCTTTACTTTCAAGTTGGATATAATTTCCTTGTCTTTCTCATTCATTTGTTAGATTGCATGGGGTGCATGGCGTGCTCCGACAACGTGGTGGGGGCGGGGCTAACCCCAAAGTACAAGGATGTCCCCACCCTGTGTGACTTACTGAACTTTCTCTTGTATTGATTACAATAATTGTTTAACAGTTCTTTGTCTTAAAGGGGACCACCAGGCAAAGAACAACACATTATTATATGTTTTGGTACCGTTTTGTGATATCAAATAGATACCCAACATTTTGCAAAGGGTTGTGTAATTCATAAACAAAGCAATTAATTTCCACCACTTACGGAACCACTGCTATTTCCTGGTTCCATACGGGCCAACCATTTGCGAGTGCGCCAATGCTATTCACGCGCACGTTTGTAGACAATAGATTCCCGGGCGATTCGTTCGCTCTGCACACACATCGCAATTCACGGCACGCATCGCAGTCTCGCAATTCAGACCGCATGAACGCATGCTTTAGATTGGTGATGCGTTTCCAATTATATTTTTTTTCTTCTGGAAACATATTTGTGTGAACTTGTTGATGGAATGGAATACTAAAGATGTTACCTTTCTTTAATAAGAATATTATTTTTGGGTGGTGGTACCCTTTAATTTGTCTATTATATAAAACATGTAATTTACTTGTCTTTCTCATACATTGATTAGATTGTATTGAGTGCATGGCGTGCTCCGACAACGTGGTGAGGGCGGGGCTCACCCCAAAGTACAAGGATGTCCCAACCCTATGCGACTAACTGAACTTTCTCTTGTATCGATTACAATAATTGTTCACAGTTCTTTGTCTTAAATTGTCTATAGTTATACACATAATTTCCTTGTCTTTCTCATACATTAATTAGATTGCATTTGAGTGCATGGCGTGCTCCGACAACGTGGTGGGGGCGGGGCTAACCCCAAAGTACAAGGATGTCCCCACCCTGTGTGACTTACTGAACTTTCTCTTGTATTGATTACAATAATTGTTTAACAGTTCTTTGTCTTAATTTGTCTATTATATAAAACATGTAATTTCCTTGTCTTTCTCATACATTAATTAGATTGTATGGAGTGCATGGCGTGCTCCGACAACGTGGTGAGGGCGGGGCTGACCCCAAAGTTCAAAGACATCCCCACCCTGTGCGACATGTTGACGTACCTCCCCTCCACCCCAGAGGAGCGCCTGTTCCCCTCTCAGGCAGATTCCTCGGACCCCACCCTAACCATCTATGATCCCCCGGTACCTGACTTTGCAGTGGCGAGAGTAAAGGTAATTTTGTTGTATTAGTAGTAGTATTTTATTTAGCATTTCATACAAATACAAATATTAAATAGAGAGTATATTGCATTTCAAGTACATAGCACCTCTGGTGAGCCTCCCCAAGTTGCAGGGGGGAAAAATCTGTAGGTCTACCCCTTAATTTGTATGTTTGCATTAACATTTCGTGTTGCTATTGATCCATCTAGTTAATTATGGCCGAGAAAAGAGCAAAAATGCAAAGTGATATTTGCTGTTAAACTTGCCATAACTTTGTAGACAGGTACCAAGCAGTCAAACCAGCTACACACTGCGAGCAAAGGACAGCGCCAGCATCATCATCACCACCACCACCACCACCACCATTATCAGCATCATTATCATCGTCGTCGTCGTCATCGTCATTATTATTAATATCAGTATTATCATCATCTTCTCATGTTATCTCCAGGTACAGGGCGGTCAATCCAGCTACACACTGCGAGCAGAGGATAGCGCCAGCATCATCATCTTCATTGAGGGACAAGGCGAGGCTGCCCACCCCTCCCTGGGAAATGGGCAGGTCCTACCAGTCTGCAGGGGGTCTGTACTGTTCCTGTCAGCCAATGAGAGCCTCTCGTTGAAGGTCAACTCTCCGGAGGGTCTGCTGGCTTTTAGGGCATTCTGTCCCCTTGAGTGAAGTAGAGTCTTTGGTTAAAAAAAAGAGTAATAACTACAGTCAAACCTGCCTATAGTGGCCACCAAATGTGATCCCCTGCAGAGACAATCAGTGTGATAGGGACCTGTCTATAGAGATCACCTTTTCACAGTGGCCACTTTTCATGTTCCCTTTTAAAACTGCACTATTGACAGGTTTGACTGTAAAAGCAATTATAGCCTTACAGTAGACAAGTGTATTTGCAATAGTCTTTGAAATAGATAGTGATATTTCTAACATTAATTCTAATTTTATCATATGTAAAATGCAGCTGTTATTCTCATGTTAGGTTTTCGTGAAAGTCTTTTAATAAAAAATCAATTCCCATGAGCAGCTTGGAAGGAATGCTCCCCAGGGAGTGGGAATGGTGCATACAATGTGCGGGGCTGGTACTGTATTCTATGACTGTGGTAACAATAGTGTAAAGTGCTTTGAGATGATACTTAATGATATAAGGTACTATGTTTAAAATCATACCTACCATTATTATCTATTATTAATGTGTGTGATTTGTGCACTGCCATGATGTAGACTTATTGGCCGGGATTCTCATCCAGAGGGTTAAGTGAAACCTTTGGTTATAAAGTTTGATCCCATGGGTTAAACTCCACATACTGTAATGCTAAATTAAGTCTATTAGATTATTCATATCTTTGAACTTTGAAGTAGTGTTAGTAATTTGCGAGATAGTGTGCAATAAATAGCTCTTTTGTAATAGACTAGTTCCAAACATAACTAGATTCACATTTTATCTACATATTATATCCTATAAGTGATCCATTAACTTTAAATATTTATCCAAAATGTATATTTGAAACTTCAATTATAAATCAATATCATTGTAAGATTCTTTTGACTGATATCTGATATTGTAACGATTGTTACAATGTTTAAAAAAAAGGAGAAAATTAATGTCATATTTTAGCCCCCGATTATTTGCATGAAGTATCCAAAATGGGATATTAAGGATGATTGAGTATCCAAATTCTGCTATTTTTGACTGCGATCAAAAAACGTTCCGAAATGCCATAATTAGGGAGACATTTGAAAAATCAAAACCCATTTCATTCTTCTATTACCACATAAGCCAAACAACAAGGTACAAGAGAAGTGTGAAAGCTCCAAGTGACTTTGGTTAAACTTGACAAAGTTAATGGATCACTTTAACAATTAGTAACCTGGGCCCATATTCTAAAAACCACACTAGCTTTTTTCCCATTCTAAGTCTGTTTTGGCCCTAAAAGCTTGCACTCAACACTTTCACTAGGTTTACCTGACATAACAACGAGGTGGATACAAGGATGAACTTGCGTTCATCAGGAGCATGATTTAATATTGGATAGCTTTTTTTATGGATGGCATTTTTAATGATATATAAGTTTTAGTTGCTAAAATTCAGTTTGACTAGAACTGTTCTATTCCTTTAATAGTGAAGTGAACCGGTCTATTTCTCTTTGCTCTATTGAAATTACAGTCCCAATTTTCCAAGCTGATTGGATGGTGTAGACGTTCTCATTTGAAGTTCTCGGTCACGACTGGTCCCGAAAAAAAAAAAACACGGGCCTGGGTTCTGCTGAGGAGACATTTTATACGGAAATCAAATATTATATTGAATTGTGCGAATCAAATCCGATCGAATCAAATTAAATAGTCTTAAATGGGTTGAACTCAGAATTTGTGTAAGTGTGAATGATAGAGGGCCCTGATAATGTTACCACTGGTTTATATTCAGAAGTTTGAACTAGTATGCCTATCAAAGTACATGTGTGTGCAAGATCTAGGATCAATCGTGATAACTATTTTTTGTAAACCAAAGTGTTTTTTACCATAATAATGGTTTGCGTGATTGTTTGTTATATATATGTGTTTTCTAATTTAATTAGATCAAACTTTGCATGCAAAATGTAATAAGATGGCTGAATGTTGTAACACTGAATTTCATAGAGTCTGTATGCATTTGGATTATGAATGTAATTGTATGCACAACTCTGATTATATTTATAATAAACAAGTACTAATTTGTTTAAATTTATGTTTTTGTAAGAGCATGTATGAAAGTTTAAATAAAATTATTTTAGTATTATACACAAGGTGTTTGGAAATTATCTTCATTACTAATGATGCTGTCTTTTATCACCGGATAGCGTAAACGAGTGCCCGACGACGGATAGAAAATTTGCGAAAAATCAAATTATTCGGTGGTGAAAGTCACCTCCATAGCTTCATGCATAAAAACATTCCGCCGGATAGAACAACGTACATCGCCTGACAAGGAATGCATTCGCCGAACAAGAAACTGACAAGAAAAGCATACAAATGGATTGATAATTTGGCTCTCCGTCGGGCATCCGTTAACATTATCCGGTGATATGTGACAAGGGCTTAAAATGTAGATTTTGATTTTAAAGGGGAGAGGGATGGGGGTGGGGCGGGTTGAATGTGGATGAAGGGGGGGAGAAGAGTAGATGGGAAACACATCGTGCATTATGCAGACCTGCCAACCGTCCCAAATTTCCCGGGACAGTCCCGATTTCTTAATTTTATAAAGCCCTGAAATCAGGACATCCCCATTTTTTTGGTCTTATTTATCAAGGTTAGACTCTCCAGGGTTCCTTCGCTATGTTCTCCCTGAGGGACCTGCATCTAATATTAATAACTCTGCCATTTTGTATACACTTCCACACTTTATTGTGTTAAAGTGTTAGATTCTATGACTGTGGTATATGTTTAGCCTCCAGTGGTCCTTGTGTGTTTTTCAGGTGTGTATAGATAGTGTAAGATCCTATGATTCTGGTATCATTTGAAGCCTCTAATGGCCCTTCAAAGTGCTTTTTTGTGTCGGCTTCAGGGGCCCCTGAACCCCTGCCGGGGTACAATCTTGTGCTATGTATGAATTGTTCGAATCTGATTTGTATAAACATGAATGATTGACTGTTCTTCACATCTATAATTTCAAAAGTTAATTTCACTTTTGAAGTCCAGTATTACCAGCAGTAGCGTACATAGGATAGCTTGACTTATTGGATGAATTATTGGTTGGCAGACTATGTATTTCTTTATTTCATTTGAAAGTTTACCCTTATTTTGATTGTTTTTGTCAGCTTATTGGGGGCACGTTCCCCACTAACCCCATCTCCCCCCCCCCGTACATATGCCACTCATTGTGATTGCCTTTTAAAATCAAAACAGACACCAAATTGAGTAGTTTAGATTTCATAATATCTTTGAATAATGAATCCATTGCCTACGAGAACCTGGTGTTTCATGTATTAGCTCTATAAGATTGTTAAAAGTCATAAGCAGAGAATGGATTAATATTACATTTAGTTCTCTTGAAGATCTATTATCGTTAGCAAAGGTAAGAGCGGAGTAGTATAATTTACAGAACAATATGACACCAAATAAACAAGAAAGACGAAAAAAAGCTTAGTCCATGAAATTTGGTATTCCGTGGCAAGATGGAATTTAGTTTATTTCAAAACATTGCTGCAAATTAGACAATAATTACTTTAAATGTATATTTTTTTCATTAAAGACAGGTAATACATTAAATACATAAACAAGTGATATAGTCTCAGCACTGCCCGTGTGCATAGTACACATGCAGTAGGGCCATGGTCAATACACACAAACTACTGTACGATGCAGTTTTTAGACAAGAGTTTCTCTCTTATTTTTTAAAAATCTTGCCGTCTTCAAGTAGAAGTCGTGAAAATTGTTCTTGCCGCTTTTTAGTTCTTGCTGAACGACTTGATTTTCAAAGTTTGTCTCCTTTTCCGTGTAAAGTCCATTCACTTGTTGGTTTTCTAGCAAAGTCCTTATTATTTAATTAGTAGTTAGTAACAAGAGCTACAAAACATCCACTATAGAGTTTAGAAAGAGGGTGAATCGCTACAAAGTACAACACAAAGATGATGAACATGGAGATAACATGATGATTGCGATGCTGGAGAAAAAGAAAAATGATGATGATGATGATGATGATGATGATGATGATGATGATGATGATGATGATGATGATGATGATGGTGAAGAGGATGAAGAAGATGACGACAAACATCGCAGAAAAAAAGGCATAACAAAGACAGCGGAGGTTAGACGTACAGTAGAAGTATCAACAATGCAAGAATATATCTAAACACAGTGCTTAAAAGTGGTTACACAAACTGACAATATGTCTACATATAATAGAGACTGCAGAAAATATGCATACTTTCAGAGGGAGGGGTGTCATCATGAGAGAACAGCTAACATGGAAGAAGAAAAGGAATGAAGAGACAACCTGTAAAAACCTCTAGCCACATCTATACACTAACAACATGGTGAAGATATGTCAATATTTTAATGCATTTTTGTACAATATTTGTGTAAATATAATTATTAAAAATTGTCATTAATAAATTATATTTATGATGGTTACTATGCTAATGGATAATAGGTTTTAAGTATGGAAGAATTATATCTTACAAGTTCCTAAGGTTTCAAGGGAAAAAATACATACAAATATTATGTTTGTCATGCTGCTGGTAAGAAAAACAATATTGTATATATTTGTTGGAATATTTATATACATGTAGATGTATCCCTGTCTACTCGACCCGTTAAGAAATCAATTATTGTATTTTTAAAAACTTTTGTATCCAACCACAAACGAGATGTTTTGAAATGCAAACCGTAACACTTAGTACATTAATCCTGTTTTAATAGCAATCCACTTTTCTTAATATTAATACTTAATCTTGTATTTTTTTTTTCAATTAAAAAATAATAAGAAATCTTGCAAGAAGATGCGCATTGTCACATTTTTCTGTTTTTTCCTTACAGTATTTTGTTGTTAGTAACAGATAAATGTAAGCTCTTTTTTAATAGTTTCTTTGAGATATTATTATGAAGTATTTATTTGTGTTTGTAAAAATAAAAAAAGAGAATTCTTGTCAATAAGAACATCAGTTGTATAAATGGCAGCCTTTCATCAGTTTTAAAATGAGTGGTTTTATGATCTAGCGGATTTATTTACTTGGTTTTTTCTTGGGTTTCTCCCTGTCTTTGATGTAATTTGTTGACGAGCACTTTGTCTTGTAATATTTTAAATATGAAACACCAGTGCCGTTATAGAGTGGAACGTTAGGATATGTGTATATATTTCTCCTGTTTATTACATGTGTATACATTTATCTAAATGCAGATGTACATGTACATGTACAGTCGTAAAGTATGAGTTCGTATATCAAAATGTATAGTCTTTCTCTTTCGCATATTTGGTAATTTGTAGTCACTTTTTGTTTTCTAAATGTCACCAATAAAAACGTAAGACTATAAGATTTATCTAAGCTGGACATTTTTATTTCCAGTTGATAATTTGTAAAAACTACCTTTTCTTACTTTTTGGTTGTTCTAATTCTATTTCACAATCAGGAGGTGCTAAACTTGGTCCATATGTTTTCCATTAATAAGTGTAAATTGCATGTATCATTAATTCATTCTATTGCAAAGATATATATTATTTACAATAATGAATGTATCCTTAAACTTTGTACATAAAGATAAAAAATGACTAAAGATAGACTCTATTTTTTAATAATGTTGTTCTTCTCATTTTACTGGTACTTATACACTTTACCCCTGAAACACACATGAGAACTATTAGTGAAAGTTTTCTAACATATCCTAAAAAAGTAAATTACCAGCATCAGTTTGATGTCTTACATGAAGATGCCGATGTATGTAAATTTATCTCCTTACGACTGATTTTAAACTGCTACCACAATCCTCTTGACTTCCTGATGATTCTGAACACGTTTGTATATTTTTACTGTATTTTCACTGCAATTTCTTTTGTATTATTTTTGTTTTTAAATAACTATCAAATCAAATTTGAATTGAAACATTTCAATAATGGCCGGGCTGGTGCTTGTTTCCCAGCAATTTTAGGATCATGAGTGGGGGTACATGTAGTTCTGCATGGCCTTCGTTGCAGCCTCCTTGACATATACAGTGGAATCTCGTTGTAAAGAGCTATCAGGGGGGTGGGGGGTGTTTCTCAAAGATCCCAAGTCAAAGTTAACACTTAAGTTGGACTTAAAAATTATGGAACGCCATTTGTAGCTACGGAAATTAAACATATTCAAGAGCCTAAATGCAAATAATTGAAACAAGTTTCCACAAAATTTCACATCAGTTACTTGAAGTCTCTTTGATAAAAGAAAATGTTAATTAATGATTTGTATCAAAATTGCAGGCCTGTTTAAAGAACTTATCTACCCTACAGAAATCTAAGCGTGCTGCATGCAGTAGCGACTAGCTTGCAGCTAGCTAGTGGCACGCATAAAAGGCAATCTCTGCTGAAATTAAGCATGTGAAATATATCCGCACGCTAAATGACACGCTTGAAATCTGCCTATTTAGCTTGCCATTAGCTAGCTGCAAGCTAGTCACAAGCTAGCCGCTAGCTTGCGGCATGCTTAGAATTTCTGTAGGGGTAATATAATGGCTTTCCATAATTCTAAAGTCCAAAAGTGTTTAGTTTGACTTGGAATATTTGTGAAACACTCCCCTGATATACAATACCCTATTTCTTAAGAAGGTCATTCAACTGGTATGAGCTCTTTTAATATATTGTGTTTTTTTTCTTCACCCTGATATATAACAAGATACCTGGTATATAACAAGGTAATTTCACTTGTAGGAGCTTTTTATATTCTTTTCATCTTTTACCTTGATATAACAAGAAACCTGATATATAACAAGATATCTGGTACATGTATATAGCTAGGTAATTTCACTTGTAGAAGCGTTTTATATTGTTTTGTTTTTTACTCGATTATAACAAGATACCTGGTATATAACAAGGCAATTTCACTTGTAGAAGCTTTTCATATTCTTTTGTTTTTTTACCCTGATATATAACAGGATACCTGGTATATATCAAGGCAATTTCACTTGTAGAAGCTTTTTATATTCTTTTCTTCTTTTACCTTGATATAAAAAGAAACCCAATATATAACAAGGTCATTTCACTAGTAGAAGCTTTTTATGTTCTTTTCTTCTTTTACCTTGATATAACAAGATTCCTGATATTTCACTTGTACAAGCTCTTTATATACCTGATATAACAAGGTAATCGCCATGGTTTCAAGCTCCTTGTAACGAGGTTTCACTGTATACGATGCGTAGACCAAGAGAACTACTTATACACTTGCGATAAAACAAAAATAAGCGGCAAGCAACAGCCTGAAAATCGACCAGTTCACTATCGCATTCAAATTCAAATTCAATCATGTGCCAAAATGATAAAAATATAAATTCATTTTCATGAATTTGATATTCATGTGGATTCCTTGGCTGATGCTATTCAATGACAAGCTATTTAATGAACCTGTTCTTAATAAATACAGTTCAATACGTAGAATTCACTTGGCAAATGTTAATTGCTGCTATGTCGGGCAAACCTCTCGCAAACTGTCAGTTGACAGGACCGACCTTTGTTATACGGTATATGCATACAGTTTGAGTGCGTTAGCATACGTTAACCGATCAATCCATTTACATGGGCATCAGTCTGAAGAAACATCAGTAGATCTTTATCAAAACTTTCACGGGTAATTCGACTTTTTTAGTTGTGTGCGCTAGGAGAACTTTCTATTAATAATTGGCTAGCCATCCCGATGAAACATATATAGTCCATAAATAACATATAAGAATGATTCTACTTGAAGGTGATCAATGTATTTAATATATCTGCTGACTTTTATTAGTTCCAACATACATTACATGAGGTAATAAAACGGGGATTCTGTTTTGTTTCTTCTCTTTTTTTTACACACAAGATGATCGGGGTACACTTGTTTATGCAAGGAAAAAGGGATAGATTATTATTTAAAGCAAAGGTAGCTTAATTCTCATCAGATGCAAACTACGTTAGCTTCGCAGCTGTGCCTCACATGAAGAAAAAAAACTGAATGAGACTTTAATTAAAACTAGTTTGTCATTGGGGTTTTTCTCCTTCTTATCTACTGATCAAGCTAAATAACTGAAGAGAGTTTGTAACAGCAAACTGAATTAAGTCTCGTTTAATGTTTCACACAGGTGAAATTTGTTTTAATAGTTTGAAATGTTCCATCGTCACTGTTATTAATTAAGCTACTTAGTACACTTATTACCTAAACATCTACACACAATACAATGACCACAGAATATGGAAATATGATGATTTTTTTTTCTTCTGGTTGTCTAGCAAACGAGATATCGTCTCTTATGAGAGAACATGAATATAAAATCTTGTTAAAACGTGCAATTCCATACATACACATTAAGTTTGTCAAAACATGTTGCACAATATGTTAGTCTTAGTTTTAATAAGCCATGTATATGAATTCCTTCGTTATGATATATCATTGGTACGGTATTGGGGTGGATAAAGCGAGAGAGAGTGTGTAAAAGAAGAAAACAGTATTATTATTCAGCTAACTTTACATTTTACATAATAACACACAAAATAAACAAATCAGGTTTAATGAACTTTTGAAATATAACAAAAACAGAAATTAAAGATATGTTGGATGACTTCATAATATTTGGCTCATACAAAAAGTTCTCATCATAAAGTGTCTCTATCATTTAAACTCCACATTCTACGTTAACCATTCTAATGTATAATAATTTGGCCAAAAACATGTATGGGTATAATGTTCTCTATACATATACACTTGTGCCTTAGGCACATTGCAATACATAAAATTTCTCTTATTCATATATATATAATCATGTAAATATTATTAAAACAAGACCACATAGCTATACCTAGCATCATTAATCAATAAATACATATAGCGACAATATTTTTTAGTCCAACATACAAACAAAATATAAAAAAAGAGAGTGCTTTTTATTACATAAACTTGAGTCATGACATATTCCCTTCTTGCGTACAAATAGCTACACAAAAGCAACATATGAACAATCAGTCAGCAAAAAACACATTATCCATTAGGAGTGCACTTTTGATATATATATGTCCAATGAAAAAAAAATGAAACAATAATAACTAATCTTTCAAATTATTCAGAATGTAGATTATGATCAACAACCCATGTATATAGTAATCATTGCCTGAAATGAAAAATATTAACGATAATTTAGTAACAATGTTAGTTTCTGCATTATTTGCTCATTTAGACTTGTATGTATGTATTAGTTTCTTGTGAACGTACCCTTAATTTTGCCTTTAAAGTGTGTATAGATTCTCTTCTGATCAAATTTGCCAACAAAAAAGAAAGTACATAACCCAGGACACTGGAATATAACTGCCAGCGCAGGGCAGTACAAATAATATACATTCTATTATAGATTTGATATTATTATATTACATGTGTATATTAAATTATATAACAACATAATTTAAATTCCTGTTTTTATCCCATCATGAGTGGTTTTTTTCTAAAGAACATGCTAACCATAATTTGAGTAGCCTCAATTTGTAACCACTATAGTTTGTGCATATTCATTCTAGTTTACTCTTAATTGTCACTGCAATGCAATAACAACATAATAGTGTTTTGAATGTATTATACGTACTTGGGTACTTGCCAGGAATTTATTCCTTGAAATGCTTGAGCGCTTGAATAAGGCTGCTCGATTGGCTAAAGCCAAGGTAATAATGCTCCAATTGCTTTGAGACTTAACTGTAATAAAGCGCTATTTAAAAATGGACAATTATTATTATTACTATTATTCTTATTTCATTATGTGCTAATGTATATGAATCAAACCATAGATATTATTTATATCAAAAGTGCAGTCCCAAAAGCTGATTTTGTTTTTCACTATACCCAACAAACGTCAGTCTAGTAAATACAGTTGTAACATTACAGTGCCACACACATGTAAATGATACACTCTCGAACCTGTAGTAACATTGACCCAAATTCTTGTTGAGGGATATCATTTAAAACTGGGTTATTTTTTAGTTATTATTATGAATAAAATTGAACATGTTACTTGTAATTCAACATTCAGTCCATGTCGTTATATAATTCTACTGTAGATTATTTTTAGTTCATGAAACAAATTTAACATGTTATTGCGGGTTATTCCAAAAATAAGTTCATAAGTTTAACCCCATGCCGAGAGTGGGCCATTAACATATTGTCGGTTAAGAAAGAAAAGAGCGCTAAGTCACTTTTTGTACTTTGGAGATAATCGTGTTTGAAGTTTGGGTGCCATGTAGAAACCAAATGTAGCTCTCTTTCATTTTTGATAAATATTCCCAAAATAAGGAATAATTATCATCTGAACATTTTGCATCACATAGAGAAGACTCTGACCTGCAAGTAGATGGTATGAACAACTTAATTGAGCCCAAAATCGACTTCACGCCCTTTTTAATCTCACCCGACAATATCAAGCACCTCACTGCATGGTATGGAGAATCGCAGAGCGTACAAATGCAGGGAGGTGTTTCACAAAGATCCTAAGTTGAACTCAACTCTAAGTTGGATTTAAGAAGTATGGAAAGCAGTTAGTTCTTTGAAAAATTGTTGTAAAAGTCCTTTTCAAAGGCATAAAATGTTGATTCAAAGCATTAATATTTTCAAGGAGATGTCATGTAAAATTTATGAAAATTCATAAATATTTGCCTTTTCGCTTTTGAATATATTGTATTCCAAAGCTACAAATGGCTTATATTGTTTAAGTCCAACTTAGAGTTAAGTTCAACTTAGGATCTTTGTGAAACACCCCCAGGTATTACTTCAGATGTCCATCATCAAATGTTACATTGCCTCTTTAGTTGTCGTGCTCTGATAATTAACTGCTGTCCGAGCAGTTTCTTTTTTAGTTATATGTTCAATGACAATTAATAGCTATATTTTAGTCCAATCAACCTCAGTATTATACGTTTTGTGACAAATTACTAGCTTGTATTTTGTGCCCAAGCGCCGTCATTAATATGGGTTACATTTTGTGATAATTACTAGCTGTATTTAGGTCCCAGGGACTTCATTATTATGCATTTCATTTTGTGACCATTAATAGCTGTATCAAGTCAAATAGCAACCATTATTTTGTGTTACATTTTGTGACAATAAATAGCTTTATTAAGTCAAAGCAACCATTATATTGTGTTACATTTTGTGACAATAAATAGCTGTATTAAGTCAAATCAACCATTACATTTGTCTTACATTTGGTGATAATTTATAGCTCTAGTATGTCAAAACAACTTCATTTTTTTGTTTGCGTCAACAACATCGAGTGAAAGTTGAACAGAACACACGAACACGTGATAATATAAATGTGTTGTACACGTACACAAGGGCGCGATCAGCGTTTTCCGTTCACACATAATAAGAAAACACATGCAAGACATAGAAATTCATTTACCTATATAGATGTACTGGACATCAAACAGCTATAGCATACATTACAAACATACATGTAGTTGACCCCCGTTCACATCATGTCATAAAATCATATTTGTTTTTGTGAGAATAATTTTATTACCAAACTCTGTTTTTTACTCTCACTATATTTAATATCAATATCCAGATTCGAGTGACCAGCACTGAATTCTATATTTCCATAATCTTTCGTTTTCTCTCCCAAGTCGGTCCGCAATAGCCTACTCGGGATCAATGTTATTTATTCCACTTCTTTTCCTGTATCGGCCGTATCAATATTTTCAATCTCCACGATTAGATTCTTTAATATGCCGCTCAAATTACATCTGAACAGTTTTCAACACCTACATGTACTTGTGATAATGTTAAACATGTTGATTATGAGATACGTTTTAACCTCTATACACATTGTTTTACAGAGGCTCCAGTAGTGAATAGTTTAACATTTGAGTGCCAAAAATGTATTAATGTGAACACATCATTACCGCCCTTTTGACAATAAGCAGTAGTTGCACTATGTGCATAATGTACATAATCAGTAGTCTGAAACAGACACACACAAATTTAGTAGCAGAAGGTGTTAACGTTTGATTTATTCATTACTTCATTTGTTTGTTTATTTCTCTATTTATTTGTTTCTTTTAATACTCGACTATTTTATTTCGTTATCATATTCCTTATCCCTTTAATACATGTATATATAGCAGGTTAAATTTGAATTTTTTTGAAATTATTTGTTCCTTTTAATCATCAACTATTGTATTTGGTTATCATATTCCTTATCCTTAATAGCAGGTTAACTTTGACTTTGTGTGAAATGTAGGTAGTGAAAACTGTTTGGACATAATACTGCACAACCCAAACAATACAATGACAACATTGAAAGCTCACTAAAAATGCTTTTATTTAATTATCATGCAATATCTTATATTAGGATCTTGTGGGAGGGCAAAATGTTATTTAAATTATTATTTTTGGGGTTATTTTCCAAAGACGTTTTTGTTTTAATTTGTATAGTTTATCATGACTGACAGCTGTAATACATCATCCTCAGTCTTGCCCGACATTGCACTGATACCAACCATACAAGAACTTGTTCAAGTTGTCACTACCCATCGTCTTCATAGTTACAATTATATTTCACTTGCAACTCAGTAAAAGTTTTTTGTTCATTGACAAATTCATGATTAAAGGAGAACTAAACCATCAATGATGTATTTTGAGACAATTTTCGGTATAGTTTACATTTGCAATATCTTTGTAATCTGTATATTAACAAATCTTGACAATCTGTATTTTAAACAAGTTCTATATAATCTGCACTTTAATAATTTGATATAATCTACACAAAGTAATATATGTTGATGTTACAATTTAGAATGTGTAAGTTACAATTAAAGTGATAGAACTGCATGGCAACGATGTATGTATGAATTATGCCAATACATCATCATTGCCTGCAACATTGGGTGCTAAATCACCTCTGGTATTACAATTAAGACAACTGATTAAATGGTCTTTAATTTTTCTTGATGGGTTTTTTTTACAAAGTTTACCAAATTGCCTACTACATAAATCATATTTGATCAAAAACATGATTTTCCCACAGTTTAGTTCCCCTTTACTATCATTGATAGATGCTTTAATATATAGTAGCATTGTGACTTTGGGGAGAAATTGTACACAAGCTTGCTTCAGCCGTAAGGAAAACATTTTTACTGCCGTTTTTAAGTTTAAAGGAAAGTCACATCTGCTGAGAAGCATAACATCTTTAATTTGAATGTTACCACCAAGTAATAGAACTACAATGCAATCTGCAGCTTGAGTGTCATACAGACGTAAGTACAAACAGCTATGAGGTCAGTGACACAAGCACACATACACACACACACACCCACACAAACATTTTCACACATACACACATACACACACAAACAGACACAGACAGACTGAGACATATATGTTCACAAATACTCAGACATTTCCTACAATACGAAAAATGTCGTCTCTTGGAAAAAGAAATAGATATATATACTTTTCAAAAATGAAATGTTGACATAATAATAATAATAATTATGAAGTCTTTTCCTAGAAATTACTATATAAAAGAATAAGACTCAGTTGACACGGTGATCAAAAAGACGAAGCGCGAGTCCACCGTTGTGCGCTTCTCTCGACGATTAAAATAAAACAAGCACGTATAGTCACAGCACGTTATAATGTTATCTGTTCCATCACAGTTTTTAACACACCTATAAAGCATGACAGATGTAATTAGAACATAAGCCTCTGTTATGTCGACAGTATAATTTTTTTGTTACATAAATCCGAAGACTCTTGAATCAGATTTTTGTTTCGTCGCATCGGCTGATCTTCATCGCGCACAGTCCGCCCATCGGAACTGTCCAATTTGACGCTGCAATTTTTGTTGTTGTAAATGTTGTTGTTACTGTTTGGCCTTCAGCGGTTAACCCGTTGCCAACGAAATGCTGCAATTCCCATAGACTTAATACGAAGTTCGTCTGGTTTCCATGGGCAACGGGTTGAGCGCGTCATTTTTTGTTTGAATCCTTGTTGTTTTTAGATGGTCCTCTCAACCGGTTCTGACTGTTCTCATGTTAGACAGTTGTCGCACAAAGTCCTGGTGGTGACAAGCGACACGAGACAGCCGAATACGACAATCGCAACGACCGCAAAGAGTGGAATACTGTGGATCGTAGAGGAGCGCGATCGCCCGGCCCGGAGCAGCTCGGAGGCGCACGGTCCCGCTTTGTTGTTCTCTTCGTCATTGTCATGGTCGCAGTCCAAGCACGGCGCCTCGGACGTGGCGTACGTGGCGTTTACAAACTGCAAATCACGCTCCTCTGACGGTGCAGCCGGGAGAGGAGAAGAGAGAGGAGGGGAGGTAAGAAGAGAGAAATGTTTCGTTAAGATTTGTTTGTTCAAAGTTTACTTTAACATTTGGATATAAAATCCATGAAATAGTTCAACATTTAAAGGGCAATGAAACTATGGCTTTCGGCTATTATTATCGTTTAGAGGGTGAACAGACATTTTATTTGATACATGACTTGGCAATTTTGGCCTCCTGGATCCCATGAAATCCTTACGTGAACATACCCACATTTTACTAATTCTTACGGCGGCAAAAGGTGATGGGAGCGGCCATGTTCTTGTAATTGCCCGACATGCTTTGCAAACTATGACGAGTGTGCTACGGGCCGAACAAAAAGCTTTTCACTGATTTACGGACTCGTCAAAGCATCTAACAAGTATTCAGACAATGGCTTCAATAGGTGCTATTGAAATGCATTAGTGCATATCACTGACCATAAGTCCGCACACACCTAATAATGGCGGCCTCCAAGTGTTCGCATGAATAGTGGTAAACCCGATAGAGTTTTCACATATTTCTCCCAAAGCAGAAATCTGAGTCGGAGTTATGTTATATATAATAAAAAGGCATATTACGATATATCAAGTAGGATAAACTCTATTCTTGAGTTGCATTGCCCTTTAACATTTGTTTGTTCAAAGTTTACTTCGACAGTTGGATATAACGTCCATAAAATAGTATCAACATTAACATTTGTTTGTCCAAAGTTAAATTTGTCATTTGAATATGAAATCCATGAAATGGTATACAAATAATGAATGTTTATAAGTGCAATGGTACGAATATTTGCATGAGGTGAAAGGTGGAATGTTATTCCATTGAACAAGGAAAAAACAGCAATTATTTGTTTTATATCACACCTATGTGTAAAATATATCCTTTATTTTGGGGAATTTACACTTTACCGCCTCTGGCCCAGCTCTGGCATGCTCTGCGCGCTAGTTTCTTCATGCCATAGAATTATGAATAATCAAACGAACCACTCGTTCATGCTTTGGAGTGCGTAATGTATGTTAATGCGCTTGTTCATGAATGAAAAATCTGCACAATGCGCGCAGTTATTTTTAACGCGCGCTGGCGCTTGCACAAAACAACTACATGAAAGTACCATTGCACGTTTATGACGTCAAATTCGTACAATAGAACTACATGAAAGTACCATTGCACGATTATGACGTCAAATTCGTACAATAGAACTACATGAAAGTACCATTGCACGATTATGACGTCAAAATCGTGCAATGGTACATTTACATGAATGTCATGTGACCTGAATTCAACCAATCACATTGCGAGAACATTCTAAGGTGTTATATAATATAAATTATACATAAAACAGGCAAAGCAATTTATGCATGTGTACAATACAATAGAAGGCATGTTTTTAGACCAACCATTATGCTCCTTTGAATGTGCAGTACATGAAGAAAATAATAACATCATTTTCTCCCTATTCTTTAAAAAAAAGCAATTTCCTTATCCTTTTTTACTATTGGACTTTATCTAAATCGCAAGAAACAAAAATTCTGGCCCCCAAATCAGTTAATACATTTATGAATATCCTAATGCAGATATTGCAGCATTGTACTGTGTGTGTAGCATAAGATGTTTGGCATATAATATGGATATCTGCAAAATCAGCAATTTTGGGTTGAAAACCGGAATAGTATTATTCGCTATGCAACAAGTTCATCGCACTCCATAAGTAATTTGCCTGTACAGCTTTGTCTGTTATTCTACAACAGGGTTCATATACTTATTTTCAAGACAAATTCCATGTCTTTCCATGACCTTTATAGCAAGAATTCCATGACTTTTCCATGACTTTTCACAGAGGTTCTTTGATTTAGTTGACGAAAAAAAAGTTTTAATTATCTTGTTTTGTATTTCAGTGCTGAGGATATGCAGATATAAGGAAATTCCCTGACTTTCTGTGACCCATGTGATCATTTTACAATTTTCCCTGACTTTCAAGGCCTGGAAAACAAAAAAGTAAAATTCAATGACTTTCCAAGCTTTCCAGGCCCTGTGTGAACCCTGTACAAATATGCATGATCTGCAGTCGAATTTTCCAAATATATGTCAATATATTCTTTAAATATTGAAAATTTGTTAAAGCGTGAGCTGATCAATGAACCAAAAATGTAATTTGCTCTATTTATGACATTTTTGTGCAATATTTGTGCAATAAAACTTTACGGTAAACATGGCCGTATTTAACCTGGACACAGGAAAATTGTTTGGTAGAGTATTGTTTGTGTGGCAGCTAGCAGACATAGCTTATAAAGTGTATTTTGAATAGGTAACCAGAACGTCAATGACGTAGCGCTCATCCGCCATCTCGCAACATCAAATATCGCAAATTTCATGTGGTACACTTTTCAACTGGTCAAAAAATAAAAATTTGATGCCCTGGAAGGGACATGGGAAAAAATAAAAAAATAAAAAAATAAATTAAAAAAATCAAAATCAAAATAAAAATAAATAAAATAAAAAACAAAAACAAACAAAACAAACAAACAAAAAAAATAAATAAAAAAATAAAATTAAAAAAAATAAAAATAAAAATTAAATTAAAAACAATTTTAAAAATTAAAAAATAAAAAATTTACCATAATTAATGAATGGAGAAAAATTTCAAAATTCTGTGTAGAAGTTTAGTGTACCAAAGTTAGCTCTACCAGATAAAGCAAACCAAATCAAAATCGGTCGAGAAATGAATAAGAAGCATTTTTTGTGATTTCGAATAATTTGCATAAATTACCATAGATAATGAATTTCATGAATCTGTATAGAAGTTTGAAATCCCCCTCTTAGCCCTATCTTATGAAACCTAGCCCTATTAGATAAACCAAACAGAATGAAAATCGGTCGAGAAATGAAGGAGAAGAAGCATTTTTTGTGATTTCTGGAATAAATTTGCATAAATTACCATAATTAATTAATGGAGAAAAATTTCAAAATTCTGTGTAGAAGTTTAGTGTACCAAAGTTAGCTCTACCAGATAAAGCAAACCAAATCAAAATCGGTCGAGAAATGAAGGAGAAGAAGCATTTTTTGTGATTTTTGGAATAAATTTGCATAAATTACCATAATTAATTAATGGAGAAAAATTTCAAAATTCTGTGTAGAAGTTTAGTGTACCAAAAATAGCTCTACCAGATAAAGCAAACCAAATCAAAATCGGTCGAGAAATGAAGGAGAAGAAGCATTTTTTGTGATTTCGAATAAATTTGCATAAATTAGCATATATAATGAATTTCACGATTCTGTGTAGAAGTTTTAAATCCCCCTCCTAGCCCTATCTTATGAAACAATCAGAATCAAAATCGGTTGAAAAATAACGAAGAAGAAGCATTTTGAAAATTGTGGACGGACGGACGGACGGACGGACGGACGGAAGGACGGACGGACGGAAGGACGGAAGGACGGACGGACGGACGGACGCCGGACGCAACGCCATGGCATAAGCTCATCGGGCCCTTCGGGCCGGATGAGCTAATAATAATGATGATGATGATGATGATGATGGTGATGATGATGATGAGGATAACATGATGATGATGATGATGATGATGATGATGATGATGATGATGATGATGATGATGATGATGATGATGATGATGATGATGATGATGATGATGATGATGATGATGATGATGATGATGATGATGATGATGATGATGATGATGATGATGATGATGATGATGATGATGATGATGATGATGATGATGATGATGATGATGATGATGATGATGATGATGATGATGATGATGATGATGATGATGATAATAAATAATTAATAATAATGAACATTGACGGTCGAACGGTCATAGTTTATCTGGACACAAGAGGTGGCAGCTATCAGATATTATCATAAAAATATATTCACTGTGTTTGAACTTTGACAACAAAGTTTGTTTTGACCACTAGGCTATTAAATATATAATAAAAATTGATGGTCAAACGTAGCTGCATTTTACTTGGACACAGGAAGAACTGCTGACTGCAGTATCATTTGCATCGCAGGAGGTATAGGCATTTATGATATACCCGACAAAAAGGAAATCTAATAATTTCCATTGTGTATTTGATTACTATTAGCGATTTAATAAATTACAAACAATAATAAGTGCGATGGTCAAACGTGGCCGTATTTTACCTGGACACAGGAAGGACTGCTGGCCGCAATATTGTTTGTGTGGCAGGAGATATGGACATTTTCGGCGCGCCCACCGACAGTGATCTAGACAAGGTTTCACCCGCCTCCCCGTATCATCGTAGAATGGAAGCCGAGTGGCACATAGCCAGTCTTTGTACATATCCTGCAACGGGAGACACAAACAAATACAACACACAATTAGGATATATATCGTAACTATGACAAATAACAATAAATGTATGTAGATTACTTCTAATTATTATCACATTCATAATTTTCATTGGAAGGACAGTCACTTCAATGACTTAATGTCGTAGAATGGAAGCTAAGTGGTACATAGCCAGTCTTTGTACATATCCAGCAACGGGATCACAAAACAATTATGATAAATGATGTAATGAATATTATTACGGCAAATTAAATATACAAACTGAATAATACTAAAATGGTTATGAAATCATTTGGTAGTGTAGACTGTATGGACGCTGAGTGGCACATAGCCAGTCTTTGTACATATCCTGCAATGGGATAAACAAAGCAATAGAAAATTATCACTATGGGTCATAATGGTTCTAAACAATGTCAGACAAGCCAGACATTTCTGACCTAGCGGTTGCTAAGAAGGCAATCGTCCAGCTCCATCCCACTACCAACAAACATAAATCAAAGGACAAGTTGTTTAGTTGGTAAGGTGGTCAGTATAGGCAGGTTGGCTGCTATAGACAGGTGCCCCTAATAGAGTGGTGAAGTGTGATATCATAAACACTTATTTTTAGAATTTTCAAATTGAAATCAATAGAATACGTTAAGTATTGGCTGAGATAATGCCCATCCAAATGATTTTTTCCAATAGGCAATCAGTGTTATAACTTTATGAACCAGTGCACTATAACACTGATTGCCCATTGAAGTAAAATTATTTTGGATGGGCATATCTCAGCATCATGGCTTCTGTACTCTATATAGGTTTGCTGTAATTTGGTGGTCGTATAGGCAGGTTGGCTGCTATAGACAGGTAGCCACTCTGATAGGTTTGCTGTAATTTGGTGGTCACTATAGGCAGGTTGGCTGCTATAGACAGGTGGCCACTAAGATAGGTTTGACTGTAATTGGCATGGAGACATGCACGTCTATGTACAGGATGATGTACGTAATTACCAAATAGCCATGTTACGCAACATTACAAGATCTAGAATGTGCAACACACAATGCTGTATAGCACCCTCTGTAGTCTGAAACTGGAAAGGTGCAATTATATTCACTGTATATAATGTATACGTTCGCTTGTGAAACTGGGAAGATGCATGTATGAACACTGTATATTCGTTCGCTTGTGGGTTTTTCCTATCATGCATTTGACCTTCTGATGGTCAGCGAAATCAATGGACAAGGCTGGAAGAGATTGGAGCTGACATTCAGTAGCTGATTGTGAAGAAAAAAACACAACGTGACGTGACATGACGGAAGAAAAAGAAGATCATTTAATAACAGACACAAAAAGGAATTGGACATTTCAATTTTCTATGAGAATATAGATACATGTGTTATGTACAAGGAATGGAATAGATCTAAGCTGAATGTTCAGGGTTTTTTATTCCAAGAACTGAGAAAAAGGAGATATATGACATAACAGATTGAAAGAGATCACATAATAACAGACTCAAAAAGGAAATTGAACATTTAATTTTTAACAAAACTTTAAGAGAAAACAATCATATAATAACAGATTTTTAAAAAGAACTTGAACATTTCATTTTTAACAAAACTGTAAGACAAAAAGATCACATAATAACAGACTCAAAAAGTAAATTAAACAGTAATTTTTAACCCAAATTTAAAGAGAACAAGATCACATAATAACAGACTCAAAAAAGAATTTAAAATTCTTTTTTCAAAAAACATTTAAGAGAAACGGGATCATAATGCTCCCCAGGGAGTGGAGATGGTGCACACAATTTGTGCTAGTTTGCATTGTATCCTATGACCGGGTGGTAATAATACCATTGTAAAGCGCTTAGAGATGATTATCCATCATATTAGGCGCTATATAAATCAAGTATATTATTATTATTATTATAATAACAGACAATTAGAAAAAGGTAATTGAGCATTTGAATTTTTAACAAAATCAATGGTACATGTACATGATAGAATATATCCAAGCTGAGCTGAGCTAATATCCATCCCAGAGAAGCGAGAATGTGCCAATGCCAACTTCAATTTCGTATTGTCAACCAATTTCACAAAAAGTCCATTAAATTTAGTCATTTATCGCACATTTTCGTCCAGTACAATTCAAATTGGTCAGTCAGAGATGTATTCAGCAACTGTGACCGACGAATTTGATTTGTAGTCGACGAAATGCATGATGAACGACTAAATCTGTTCACAGATCAATTAATATGATTTCACAATACCGTGTGTGTGTTTATTCCATAAATGTGCAGCAATATGTCGACTTCATCATGCTGATATTATTGCTCTATACACATGACCAGACATTAGACAGACCTTCCTGAAGGAGATTGAACTAAGAGCCCTGATCTAATTGGATTCAAACTGCATTATTGGCATCATATGGTGTAACTGTCAGAGCATCCATTATTTCCCCACCATGACGGCATGGGTGATGGGTGGAGTAAGTGTGTGTGGGGGGGGGGGGGGGGGGGGAGAAGGAGGGGTGGGGGGGGGGGCTGAATGCTGGCTCGTTTGTTACAAACAAATGTGTCATTAAAACCGTTGAGGCATCCATTATTTCCCCAAGAGAGTATAGGTGGGGGGTTTGGTGTGGGGGGGGGGGGGGGGTGATGGGGGGATGGGAGGGGTGATGGGGGGATGGGAGGGGGTAGGGGGCTGATTGATGGAAAAGTATACTTTGTAACAAACAAATGTGCCAATAAAAATGTCGGAGCATCCATTATTACCCCTATGACGTGATGGGTGGGGTGGGGGGGAGGGGGAGGGGGCTGAATGATGGAACAGGATATAGTTTGTAACAAACAAATGTGTAATCAAAACTGTCGGAGCATCCATTATTTCCCGCGTGACGGGTTACGCGGGGGTGCGGGGGGCTGAATGATGGCTCAGATTCTGTAGTTTGTGTCATCAACAAACGCAGATCTATATATCCCCCATGACAAGGTAAGTGGGGAGTTGGGGGAGGGGGGGGGGGGATAGAGGGCTGAATAATGTCTGGGTATATATATTTTGTAACAAACAAATGTGTCATCAACAGATGCATCTGTTGCAATATGATTCTGGTAGAGTGTCGAACCGCAACAAAAACTAAATTAATTTATAGTTGGAGCAGACAAGATGAATATTGAAATGTGAGCGTATGTGTGTGTATGTGTGGTGTGTGTGTGGGGATGTGGATGGGCATATGTGTGTATTTGTATGTGTGTGTGGAGGGTGTGAATGGGCGTGCAAGTGTGTTTTTATATGCACTGTATCTGATTAAAATGGAGATCAAAAGAAAAGAAAGAGAGCACAAGCAAGAACTGCTCACTATCAATATGAAAAGAGAGTAATACGGAGGAAAAGAGTACAATATCAAATTAAACATAGCAGCAGACTCAACAACAGCGGTTACTTTAAATAGCGCACGCTCAGATGATGTTTCATATGGTACCCTTGAAAACATGGCAGCCTTCTGTGGTCAGACAAAACAGATGATACTGGTCTAAAAAACATTGATTATTTCCATTATTCGTGATACCTTATAGAGGAAATGTATCACTAAAACTGACTGACAGGAACCATGCACTTATCCATAGCGGCAAGCAAAAATGCCTGCGTTTGGCTCCCCCTTTAAGGAAATAGATATGAGTTAGAAATTCAAGCAAAAATGATATCTATAGTAGATGTGAATATCTTGTGAACTCAGTGTGTGAGAGAGAGAGAAAGAAACAGAAAGAAAGACAAAGAGAGAGAGTAAGAAAAGGAGAGACAGAGAAACAGAAAGAGAGACTAAGTAACAAAAAAGGAAGATATCTGATAGAGATAGAGTTAGATTCAAATATGATAGGAAATATAAGTGAGAGAGAGAGGGGGGGAAGATAGAAGAGACAGAGAAACGATAAGAGGGGGGATGGGAATATAGAGATAGAGAGGTGATCAAAGAAGATATGACACACAAAATAGGCTACAAAAGAGGGACAGAGAACAGGAGTTGAGTATGAAGATGGTATGATTTAGAGAGAGCAGAGCCGGTGAGATATCGTGAGGATGATGAAGAGAAAAAAAATCTCAACTCGCTGGCTGCCTGCTTGTATTAGCATCCCATGGCCTTAGGCTGCGATATAACCAAGCGACTTGCGCATCCCATTTGAACTCGGGACTCTTCTTATCTTTCTCTCCCTTCCCTTCCAATCTGTCTCTCTCCCTTTTCCTCTACCTATTTCCCTCTACCTCTCCTTCGCTTTCTCTTCCCATCTTTCTATCTCTTTTCCTAGCTCACTCTCCTTTTATTATGATCTCTTTAGGATCCTATTGCTGTAGGGTGCGATATAATCAAGCGACTTGCGCATTCCCATTTGAACTCCTCTTCTCATCTCTCTCTTCCTTTTTCTCATTCTCTCGTTTCTTCCTTCCCTTTCAATCTGTCTCTCTCCCTTTTCCTCTATCTCTCCTTCACTTTCTAATCTTTCCATCTCTTTTCGTAGCTCACTCTCCTTTAATTATGATCTCTTTAGCATCCTATTGCTCTAGGGTGAGATATAACTAAGCAACTTGCGCATCCCATTTGAACTCCTCTTATCATCTCTCTCTTCTTTTTCTCGTTCTCTCCTTCTTTCCCTTCCAATCTGTCTCTCCCTTCTCCTCTATCTATTTCCCTCTTCCTCCCCTTCCCATCTTTTATCTCTTTTCCTAGCTCACTCTCCTTTTATCCTGATCTCTTTAGCATCCCACGGCCCTAGGGTGCAATATAACCAAGCGACTTGCGCATCCCATTTGAACTTGATCTCCTGTTCTCTCTCTCTCTCCCTTCCTTTAGCTGTCTCTTTTGCTCTCTTCCTAACTTTCTCTCCCTTTCCCTGTGTCTCTTCTTCATTTTCTCATCATCTTTCTATCTTTTTTCCTTGTGCCCTCTTCCTTTATTCTTTCTCTTTACTCTTCTTTATTATCTGCCTATCTTCTCTTCTCTTCTCTCTCTCTTCTCTTCTCTTCTCTTCTCTTCTCTTCTCTTCTCTTCTCTTCTCTTCTCTTCTCTTCTCTTCTCTTCTCTTCTCTTCTCTTCTCTTCTCTTCTTTCTCTTCTCTTCTCTTCTCTTCTCTTCTCTTCTCTTCTCTTCTCTCTCTCTCTTCTCTTCTCTTCTCCAACCAACTAACGTGTACATCACATTCGAATAAGCCAACCTTAACTCCAATGTCAATTGTAACCCTAACCCTAACCATAACCCACATTTTGTCAGTTGAGATACAAAAAGGACGCTAAACCCCTTTTTGCTCTTCAGAGATAATCATGACCAAAGTTTGGGAGCCTTGAAGAAAATGAATTAAGCTCTCTTTTACTTTAAATTTGATGAATATTCCCCAAATTGGAAAATGATAATTATCAACAAATTTGGCATCCCATAGAGAAGGCTCCAATCTTCAATATGGTATGCAGAACTTAATTTAGTCAAAAATCTACTTAAATACCCTTCTCATCTCTTTCACCAAAAGATTTATCCCCCTCCCTCTTCCCCCTTCTCTCGTCCAATCTCCCCCCCCCCTCTTTCATCCATTCCCCATCTCTCTTCCAATCTCTCCCCCTCTTTCATCCATTCCCCATCTCTCTTGCTCTCTCTCCAACTCTCTCATTCTCTCATATCATTCCTATCACTTTTATTTTCACATTCCATATAGAGTGTAGTGTGCAGGGTTGAAGTGTAGGCTGCAATGCATCTAGGGTGTTCACATGTACATGAACATTATATTGTGAGTTGCAAAAAACAGATACACACACACACACTTCAACACACAATATGGTAGAAAATTAGCAAAAAGAGTGAGAGAGGATGAGGAGAGATAGAGGAGGATAGAAAGGGAGAGAGGGGGATAGAACTAGAGAGAGAAGAAGACAGAAAGAGACAGGTTTCTGTTGAGATAGGAGCAGAAAAAAGAAGAGAGAGGGGGGGAGAGAAAGAGAAATAGACGAGAATGAAGATACCAGTTAACTAGCGGCAATACACAGACATACACAGATAAAAAAAGTATATGTCTTCTTTAATAATGCCTTGCGCTTTCTACTGGGTCCATACAGATTCAAGCTAGCTCCACATACAGTGCATGTAGATGTATGTGCATGTATATGCACTGCACTACATGCATTAGAACGAGTACACATTGGAGTTGGTATAAATGTGTAGGGATGTACTGGGATGGTGGCAGTGGTGATGGTGGAGGTGGTATTTTGCAGACGTGAAATCCTGCCAATGGAAATTGCGTCGTCGATATCCTAGTACAACATACTTGTGTATCAAGAAAATGAACACAATTGAGATAATAAAGTGATCAAATATCAAGTTCTTCTATACACCTGCTAAACATTCTGTTTTTATATAATGTCAAGAAAAAAATATATCTCCCTTTTTAAAAACATACCGTTCTGTGACGTTTTGATTTGGGCAGCAAAATATTACTTTTTGCAAAATTCGCAATATGACCATGATGTTATTTTCATCTTTATCTACTTTATTTGACTTAGACTAGGTTTCATAAATTGGAAGGCCATACATTGTATTTGTTTTTTTTTCCACAAATTTTAACAAAATTCAAACATAAAGGAAACTGACTAGAAATATTTTAAATGATCGAAAAATGAGCAAAGAAAAATAGGCTTTGCTGGGAATCGAACCCGAGACCTCCGGATTGATAGGACCGGTGCTCAACCCATTGAGCCACAAAGACTCTTGAATGGAGGGCGTTCCAATAAAAACCCTTTTCATTGCTCGATTAGTTATAGCTATATAAATCGAGCACTAACCCAAGGATAATTAAATCAACTTTTCTAAAGAAAGTCCGCAGGATCACGCAAAGTGATGCAGCTTTTTTAAATTTATTGAATTCAAACATAACGGAAACTGACTAGAAATATTTTAAATAATTGAAAATGAGCAAAGAAAAATAGGCTTCGCCGGGAATCGAACCCGAGACATCCGGATTGCTAGACCAGTGCTCAACCTATTGAGCTACGAAGACTCTTGAATGGGGGGCGATCCCATGAAACCCTTTTCATTGCTCGGTTAAGTCAGAAGCTATATAAACCAGGCACTAACCCAAGGATAATACAATAAATTTTCTAAAGAAAGTGTGCGGGATCACGCAAAGTGATGCAGCTTTTTTTAATTTATTGAATTCAAACATAACGGAAACTGACTAGATGTATTTTAAATGATTGAAAATGAGCAAAGAAAAATAGGCTTCGCCGGGAATCGAACCCGAGACATCCGGATTGCTAGACCAGTGCTCAACCTATTGAGCTACGAAGACTCTTGAATGGGGGGGCGATCCCATGAAACCCCTTTTCATTGCTCGGTTAAGTCAGAAGCTATATAAACCAGGCACTAACCCAAGGATAATTAAATCAACTTTTCTAAAGAAAGTCCGCAGGATCATGCAAAGTGATGCAGCTTTTTTAATTTATTGAATTCAAACATAACGGAAACTGACTAGATATATTTTAAATGATTGAAAATGAGCAAAGAAAAATAGGAATCGAACCCGAGACCTCCAGATTGCTAGACCGGTGCTCAACCCATTAAGCCACAAAGACTCTTGAATATAAACTAGGCACTAACCCAAGGATAGTTAAATCAACTTTTCTAAAGAAAGTCTGCGGGATCACGCAAAGTGATGGCAGCTTTTTTTAATCAATTAAACGGCTTACTACAAATAACATGGGTATAAACGACCAGTTTTACTACATCGGGAATCTTTTACTGAGAAAAATTTTACCAAGATTTTCAAAATTTGGTTTGGTTGTTTTCCGTTCTGACATAAACAGTCACAACTTTATTGTGACTGAAAATCACCTCTTTTACCCTAATGTGCAGTTTAGAGGAAGTGTGCACATTTAAAGGGACTTAGTAACATTGTCCAAATCCTCAAAATAAAATTTTAATTCTAGCGGTTCCCTTATAACTTGTTGTATTCGTATTAACAATAAAATCATGGGACAGGTTTCGGTTTTTCTAATTTCCCTTTCGTTACAAAGATATGTATGATTGAAGTATTCAGATAAGAAAAACTCCGGGTGAGTTTTTCTTCCGTTTTACAAGTGAGTGCAGTGAGTTAGTGAATATCACTTTGCATTTTCGCTCATTACTTGGCCATACAATGTCCATTTGACTTGAAACTTTCACACAATACCCTGTGGACATATGAGATAACAACAATATACATTGCATCAACCATTCATCACTTTTTACACATGTCAACAAAGTTACTAGATCCCTTTAACTTTCATAATAACAAACTTTCTTAATAATAATTATAATAAGCAGTTTTCAGCAGTTTTTTTACATTTAATAATAATGATAATAATGGTTATTTATATAGCGCTATTCCCATGGGGATCATATCACTTTACAGTATTATTATTACCCCAGTCAACGGTCAACGGATACACACTGCAATCATTCCTGCACATTAAGTGCACAGCCAGTCACCTGTTCCCATCCTTCCTTATACACCAGGGTAGAGAGCAGCAATTGTGGATAATTTGTCTTGCTGAAGAATGCAGTGGACAGGGTTTTCGAACTCGGGGTCTCACGCATCGGAGAGCGCCCGTTTTACCATTCTTGCCACACCACGTACCACAAAAGTCTATTTTCAGTGGCCCGATCAAGCAACCAGATTAGAAGCTTGCAATGACAGAAAAAACAAATATCGCGTGTTTCCATGTCAAGCATCTTCATCCAAATTGCAATATGGATCAGTAAAGATAGTGACAAGAAAAAGAAATGGGGGGGGGGGGGGGGGGGGGGGGGGAGGCACCATAATTTGCGCGAAAGTTATTTTACTGACCCAAACAATTAGCAATAAAAAGCGGGGGGGGGGGGGGTTAATTGTTGGACCCTGCTACAATAGGATGCCAGACCGCACTGGCCGGTAAACAGGTTAACAACATAAATCAATCCTTTTTGACAATAAACATGTGTTCCTTTCCCCATTCCAATGCTGTTATTTGGCTTTAAGTCGATAATAATGTCACAAATGTATGCCAATAATGTCTGGTATGCAACGACATGAGACATGACGGCAAGCCCGGTCTAAACACTGCATGTCACAGACAACACACAGACAGAGTGGGGTGATGAAATGAAATGCTTGGAGTGTGCATGTATGTGCATGTCCATGGGTATGATGCATGCTAATGGTATCTGGCACACTAACGCAATTTATAATATATGGGACTGCATATTATGACATAATGCTGCAGACAGTTTGCAATATATGGGAATGCATGATTGAGCAGACCAATTTTACAATATATATACAGGACTAAATATCACAAATATGGTGACACAGTTTACAATATATGGCACTACGTATTGCATTTACTATATATGCTGCAGTTATTGAATAAAACCTTCAGCTGATATTATGTATGTGAGTGTATACACGATTTCTTAGGTTAACTTACACTGTATTCAATATGTGGGTCTGCACATGTAATAATAATAATAATATCCATTTTTATATGGCGCTTTATCACTGCAGTCCCAATAAGCTCTCGGAGCATTATTACGTTGGCTTTAGCCGAGCTACCATTACGGGGCGCTCAAGCATTTCAAGGAATAAATTCCTGCCAAGTACCCATTTACTACACCTTGGTTGAGAGCAGCAACAGACATAGCCATACACTGATTTAGCCCCTTCCAGGCCATTCAGCTTTGGCATGATCCCCCCATTCTCCATAGACTCTGGCACAAGTTTACATGGGACCAACAGTCCAAACTGGTTAATACACATGTATGCATACCATCATCTACTCTGGATGTGAACTTATTATCTTATTTGTAGACCATGCTAGAAATTAAATTTAAATCAAAGATTTTAAATTTGTAGTGGCTGAAAACATGAATATGGTGGACACAAACATAGAAAGACGTTTACAAATCTGTTCATTGTGGTGGCCCAGGGCTAGGGGACTAGATCTAATATTGGGCCCTGTTGAAGGGAGCATTGATGAATGAAGAACAGAAGCGTAGCCACAGAGATAGGGGGGGGGGGGGGGGGGGGGACGTGCTCTTGAAATAATTTGCAAAAAAAAAACATAAGGGGAATTTTTTGTTTAAAATAAAGATATACATAAGGCATGCCCCCCCCCCCCCCCCCCATCAGTCCGACCACGCTACGCCACACTACGCCACAAGTAAATTATACAATTTCTTTGCATATGTGTACATTATTTGGATTCCCCTAAATTAGTTGGGGCAACATTATTCATATATCCTAGTTGAGAAGCAATGATAATCTTTAGCTTACAGATTTCTATCGCTGTCTGTACATTCTCAGACATTAACCCATCCAGGACTGATTGATTTTGCTATATTAACATGTATTCTCCATAGACCCAAGCCCAGGTATTTTCAGGACCAGTCCTCAATGGGTTAACTGGGAAGTATTAATATTTAATCTCTAATGTGGAAGCATCATTCATCGTTAACACGGACATGAATCATAACATTTCTACACATTTGTATATATTCCCTTCATTAAAAAACTTCTTTTGATATATATATACATAAATATCTCCAATCTATGTGGCGTCTAAATCAATATTGCGCTCATGGGAAAAACTGTTTGATTAGTCAATCACGCATTTATGTTTGTATGCACTGTGAGCAACATTTATTTATGCGATGATTCAAAAGAATCAAAAGGACTCATAGCGCAAGCGACTACTGTATACACACATTTTAAACAATGAAATGTATATATCAATCATACAGTATGATAAGATATGATCCATATCAATCATAAAATCAATGCATTCACATTTAAAGAGATGGTGGTTATCGATATTATACACACAATGTAAATCAACATCTCCCTACCTCCCAAGAAACACAGACAGTGGTAAATACCAATTATCATATAATACTTAAAGAGTTTAAAAAAGCAAAAGAGTAAATATATTTTGAAATTAATCAATTCATGTTTGAAATGGTGATGTTTATCAATGGTTATCAATATCACAACATTATCTTGTAACAATGATTTACGACTTTCAACCTATCAACTAAATATAGTAATAAATACCAAATGTAATTAACATTGCATTAATTACCTAAAGGGTATAGAAAGGCATAGAGTATTATTATTGCGTGAAATCAATTAAACCCATTACACAAGATGATGGGGATATTGATATAGCACACAACATAAACTTGTGAAAATGTTGGTTTTACTTCGGATTCACACTCCGGCGTAGCTGCAAAATCAAATTAAGTTGCAGCTGGTTGAATACATAATTCACTCGCAAACAAGGCAAATCAATAAATCAATACGTGTGTCATAACAGTTTGAAGATAGCCAGCCATTAATATATAATTCACTGTGTGTGTGGACCGGCCGACCGACGGACCGACTCGAGCACACAAGGTGAAAACCTTTGTATGGAAATCATGAAAGACCTTGAAAAGAGAACGAGAGAATGCACGGGAGATTGAAAAAGGAAAGGCGAAGAGAGGAAAGGAAAGGAAGAACGGAAAAAAAGTGTATGGGCAGATCACACACAGAGAAAAACTTTATATGAAAATGTAAGACCTTGAAAAGAGACGAGAGGACGACAGATTGAAAATGGAAAGGAAAAGAGGAAAGGAAGGATAGAAAAGAGATGTACTAGTGTGTATGGATAGAGCACACACGGTGAAAAACTTTATATGAAAATGTAAGACCTTGAAAAGAGACGAGAGAACGACAGATTGAAAATGGAAAGGTAAGGAGGATAGGGAGAAAGGAAAATAGAAATGTTGCTTTAATCCCTTGTCTACAAGATACTGCCTTTCCAATATAGTTAATGCAAGGCCTTCCCAGTTCCTGGATTAAACCATTCCCTTCGAGATTGTTAAATCGCCATAGACTTTGTACATAGCCCACTCGGTTCACATAGGCAAGAGGTTAAATGAACAATGAATAGAGAGAGAGGGGGAAGGGAGACAGAATGTGAACAGAGAATGAAAGATGAGTTAGATAATGACAGAATAAATGGAAGGAGAGTAGAAAAAGAAAGGAATAAGAAAACAGATATACAGACATAGCTTTACATAGAAGTCTTGGTATGGAAATAAAAGAAAGACAAGAAAAATTATCTAAACAGAGGAAAACATATTTGAAACGGAGATTACTATACAGGAATAAGGAAAGTTAGTACAATATCTTAAAAACATATTACTGAACTATATTTTACTGAACTGAACGAAGTGTTGCAGCGGCGCACAAAACGTTGTGATCTTTTAGATTCCTTGTTGACCATACATTGCGAGACAAACGAATATCACTAGCGATATTATTTCCGATATATTTCTCTTTATTTACAAATTTTCTTGCAAATTTGTTTTGCAGATGTTGTTTATATCATGTCATTTCAAATACTTGATACAAATTACAACGGATTGCATGGGATTTAGTAAAAACAAAATTGTGTGGACCAAAACTCAAGATTTCCTTTAAACCAAAACATATGTTGTATATATTTGCACTTATTATGCTGCATTTGCTTCCAAATGGCATGGAAATAAAATGTGCACATGTCCATTCAAATTCACGAAGCTTTGAAAAGTCAAGAATGTTCTCTTTTTTTATTTATAGCCAACAGGTAGACATAAAGTCATGGACGGTATCACCTACAATCTTACGATCATCAAGCAAAAAGCTTCTTCCACGAAACATACCATTTGTGGTACAGCTGGAAATTGGAATATATAATGTATAGGTAGTACAAGATATTTCTCAAGGCCGCTCTTAAGCTGTGCGTTCATCTATATTCATGCAACGCAGAAAAACACAAGATTGTCTATTTCACCTTACGGTAAATATTTTATTCATGAACCCCCTTTTAAAGAATAGGTGCTTCACATGGAACACACCTTCTATGAAAGTTGCCATTCCCTATTAAACCCGCTTAAACTGGAGACTGGAATATTTAAATATTGCAAGTTCTTTGTTGTCTTTAATAAAGGTAATATATATTGATAATAGCTTGCATTTATATAGCGCTTAATACAGGGTTTCTAAGCGCAAGCGTTATTACCCATGGACATAAGGTACAGTTCAAACCTACACAATGATATTGCATACTTTTTCAACTAACTGGGGAGCATACTAGCCATATGCTGTCAATGGCGCAAAGGCTAATTGACAGCATGGAGTACTTGAAGTCAAAATTCAATCAAGAAAGAATTGGCTGGGAAAGCATGATATGCCTGATGAACAGCAATTTTGTTGTAAGTAGCATAATTTTCATCAAACATTCATCAAATCTCGTTATAGAACAAAATGCAAAACTGTTCATTGTGGAGGTGAAAGAATCAGTAGTTGTACAAATGAAAATGGTCTGGTTTTAAACAAGTTTTAGAGAAAAATTATCAAACATATAAAATAAAAGGTGACTCTCTATTAATTTGTTTTTGTTTTACCATTTTCAAAATTCAAACTGAGTGTCTTCTGTATTTACTTTGTATTAATTTTTGGTAATATCTGAGCCCAAACTATCAGTTTCCCATGACATTTCACAGATAATTTATTACTTTATACTGATATACCAATATTTGATTTGCAAGAACCTTCAAAAGGTGATCCACCAGAAAACCTTTTTCTAAGAAATATTACATTATTAAAAAAAAACTTTGTCTAGCTTTCACATATGTTGTGTATACATTTACAGATCCACAAAGTCATTCATTTCTAACCCTAACCCTTACCGTAACCATAACACTTACCCTTACCCTAACCATAATACAGAAATCAAACCCAACCAAACCCTATATAACTAGCTAAAATTATAACATAGCCAGAAACCCTCAGAGTATATATTCTCACTGGAGCAATCGTCATATCACAGAAATAGGATTGGGGCATTCCCCCAATGATTGATCATTTTACCCTCGGGCAAATAAGGGGTTTCAACCCTTTTTTAACAATTTTTGTAATATTATTTATGATTGTAAAGCAAAATTGCCATAACATGTATGCATTGTATTTCTATATCCAAGACGACTTCTCTTTTCTCCGCATGCGTAATTTGATTACGCGTGCCTCGCGGCACTAATAACTAATCAGGTTACCCCCAGCTCATCATAGTACGCACTCAAAAAATCTCCGCATTGCGCAATTATTGTCGGCTGCGCTAGTTGCCGTTACACTGACGATTGCACGAGTCTGTATAACGTGGTAGTCACCGACTTGTTAATAAACCAATTAATTCATCTTGTTGATCTTGATCTTGAGGAGTGCATAGTTCATTCATGTACCTCCAGCCGTAATCTCTACAATGTGCGATTATTGTTGGCACTATTCGCCGTATCCCTGACGATAAAACGAGTCTACATAACGTGATAGTCAATGGCTTGTTAATAAACCAATTTATTAATCTTATTGATCTCGACTTGAGAGGTCCTACATGAATATCCAGCCGTAATCTCTGCATTGTGCGATTATTGCAGGCACTATTCGCCATATCCCTGACGATAACAAGAGTCTACATAACGTGTTAGTCAATGGCTTGTTAATAAACCAATTTATTAATCTTATTGATCCCGACTTGAGAGGTCCTACATGAATATCCAGCCGTAATCTCTGCATTGTGTGATTATTGTCGGCACTATTTGCCGTATCCTTGACGATAACGAGAGTCTACATAACGTGTTAATCAATGGCTTGTTAATAAACCAATTATTTAATCTTGTTGACCTTGAGAAGCAGTAGCTTCTTGTACGTGTAGCCGCAAATACGTTCAAGATTTGACGATTGGAAAGTATATAGACATGTTGCCCGAGGGCTCAAGACAAGAACACATAGCATGCCCCCAATTAATTCATGAATTTTAATGAACCAATAACTGTTTAACCCGAATCCTGTATTAACTCTTTGGGAATGTCAAAATCTAGTAGGGGACAGGCTTATATCTGTATTATACATTATGTCCTATTTATTGCTTAACAATGGATCTAAATGATTTGCTGTATATTGCCACAAATTGACTATGCTCAAAACTTATTAATACAAATGACTATGCTCAATAACACTTAGTAATACAAATGTGTGAATGAAGTAATAACTAGAATTGTTACATCTCTAATTCAATGCAAAAATAGTTTTCAGCATTTATTCATCAATTTGAATTAACCAATTATCCACTAAAATTATCTGTTTAATACTCTATCTATTGCTAAACAATGGGTGTGTATTATTTGCTGATATACTGTCATAAATTCTCACATAACTTGGTAATCAATGGTTTGATACAAAACTAATTACATGATTTTGATTCATTACAAATTTATTGTCAGCATTATTTGTGATAACACTGCAGATATGTTCAGATAAGCTTGTTAAAGGGATCTAGTAACATTGTCCAAATCCTCAAAATCCAATCAGAGTTCTAGCGGTTCCCCCATACCTTATTGGATCTGTATTAACAACAGTAGCATGGGATATGTTTCAGTTTTTTTAATTTCCCTTCTGTTAAAAAGATATTTACGATTGAAGTGTTCAGATGTTAAACTATCCACAGGATAGTCATAACCGTGTACAAAGTCAGTGCAATGAGTAAGTGAATATCTCATGTTTATAGTCAGACAATGGGCATGCATTATTCACTGCATTACTGCGCTACACAATCCCACTTAAAACAATTATCCAAGGCCCATTAAAAAAGCCAATTATAATTGTAATATCATCGTTTACTAATCATTATTTCTCTTCTGGCTATAGATTCTCAACACATTTGCTGTATTACTGCCGCAATCCAATTACATGATGTTATTAATATCTCATTTCTACTGTCAAACATCGAGTCTGCATTAGCTATTTGCCATATTTACCGCTAAGTTAACCCATTCAAGACGGGGAAACTTGTGTCCATGTATGAGCCCTATAGAAATGTAATATCTTGTACGAAAGGGGTTAATAAACACATCCACAAAACATGGTAATCAACGGTTTGTCCATAAACCAATTATGCGATGCGTTTATCTCCGATTCATTGACAAACAGTAATTCACCTGATTAAGTTGCCATACTGCAGATGACATTATGTCCACATAATCTCATTTATAATCATTCGCTTGCGAGTAATCCAATTGCAAAATTGTGCGATTCTCTTGTTTATTGCCGAACAATGGGTATATTATGTCTGCCCATAACGTATGATAATGACAAGGAAAATGACTTACTAATGTCAGCTCTCATAAATTTCTGATTGCATGAATATCAGCTAATTGAATTAGTCTCTTCTACCTGAACAATTGGACCGATATTCATACAGGTTTGTCCAACATAATTCTCACAAATACTTTCTTATCATAATTTGTCTATCAATTTTACATGAATTATCTTGAATTTGAGACAATTTTGTACCGGTTTCGTTTCATGACATTTGTTCCCACAATGATTACTCCATTTTTTTTTCATGAGGATTTTTTTTCCAAATTAAATCAGAAATATCTCCATAACAAAGAAACAAAATGTGAAAAACCAAAGCCAGTGTCATACTTCTATTAGTAAAAGAAAAAGCCAGACATAAAAGAAAGTAAGTTTGGTCAATTTGGTCAAATTACTAGATCCTTTTAGCACAAAATATTCATATATTACATATAGCCACCACTTGAAATGAACGCACTTAATAATGAGAATACCTTGCATGATAACTCTACAGGGCGTGTGTGGTGTACACACAAATCCATTAAGCGCTGAATTCCTTCCCAGTCCGATGTCAGGGAAGCTAGTCTGTGGCTTGGAAAAGGATGCAGAATAAATCAAAGATTCTAAGAAATTTGACGAGTCAGCAAGGTCAAATGGCTGATTTTTCTCAAACCATCGCTAATGAAGCCCGGGTGCACCATCGACAAATGAGCTTATAAATAGGCAGTGGACATATATGTATGGGGTATAGCAGAGAGATACAGGCGGTCAGTTGAATATGTACCACGTTTGTTTAAAGGGTTTGTCAGGAATTTGGAGTCACTCTAAAACTTTCACTATACAGCTTTATGAGGGTATATTATCATTCTTATAATGAGCTTATAAATAGGCAGTGGACATATATGTATGGGGTAGGAGAGAGATACAGGCGGTCGGTTGTATATACTTTCAATATACAGTTTGATGAGAGTATTTATTAATTCTTCATAAAATTCCTAATCAAAGAGCCATATTCTTTTTCACAACAGGAAAACTCACCCCATCCTTTTTCCCACGAGCAATTAAACAGAGCATCTATGAGAACATCATGTAGAATGTGCAAACATTACCATTTTATACAGTTGGCTCAAGCGCGCATATTTTCTGACTTGCGCGATTAATTACACATTTGCGATTGATCACAACACCCCCCCTGGGTAGAGAGTAGCAATGTGGATTAATTGTCTTGCTGAAGGACAAACGTGATGGGCATACTATGGGTTCGAACTCGGGATCTCTCTCTTGGAAAGCGAGCGCTCTACCAATCTTGCCACATCACAACCCATTGCCTACAAGAATCTGGTGTGCCCTGTATTAACTCAACTCTCTGGGGATTGCAATATCTAGTAGTAGGACTTATATGTATAACTACTTGCAGGTTCAAACAATATTAACATCTACTAATGTATTTTTAGATTTGTAACTTTCAAAACACTGACTGTACCTTTAAGTGAGTAATACAAGCAGGCATGTTTGTAGATTTGTTTGTCAAAGAGCCGTGAGAAGAAATGAGGTTACAAATAACCTTCTCGTAATCTAAAACAGTTTATGCTCTTTATTTTGTCAGGGATACTGCATGCAATTGACAGATAAACATGATATTTATCCATACTATCCTATATTTACACAACTAATTTGTCCTTGATGGTTCATACTTTAAAGGAAAACATATATTGTTGTATAAATAATATATCAATTAATTGACAAACAAGGATCACATTTTAGAGCACGTGTACATTTTATTTTGTCCACAAATCCACATGTTTCCTATTTTTTTAATCAAATCATTTTGTGTCTATATTTGTATCTTAGAAGAGGTGCTTGTAAGAAATGGAGCAACCATAACACTTATATAATTAAAAATTATTAAAATGTTCCATCAAAATAATAAAAGAAAAACATGTTTGCGCAAAGTTTCTTATAGTTAGCAAATGGGGAGAGGTACTTGAATAGTGCATATGAACACTGATATGATTATAATTGATTAGAATGTCACGTCAAATAACCCATCAGTGCCTAAGGCCCACATATTTGTGGTTTGGTAGTCCTACACTAAAACAAGAAGAAGACTAGTTATGTGAAGTGTACAGGAAGAAAGAGCATAAATTCCTCTATTTTTAGAGCCCTATCTTGTTACTCTAGCTGCTTTAGTTATTTTGTAATGATTTTTATTATTGCGTAAATCACTATAATTTAGAAAAATCCTTAAATTGGCAACACATTGTGATATTGTAAAAACAGATATTGGCGTTCAAATTGGCAACTTTGCGGCAAAATCACTTCATATTTGTCTTAAATGGTCATTACTAAATATTTTCCACCTATTTTTATGTCATTGATCAGACAAATATGTTTTTGCGAAGATTTAGCCTTACATTGAGCCAAAGCCACGTAGGGAGTAGTCGATATGAATAGGAGGAAATCATAATTGAACAAGATATCAAGTGCTTATGAAGCTCAAGATTAACCTTGTAACTCAATTATAATTTATATTAAACTTTATCCACATATACATATAATAATAATCATAACTGTTATTTATATAGCGCTATTCTTGTGGGGATCATAGCGCTAAGAAAAATCTATGTAGTCTAGTAATTAATGCAGTGCAGGAAATGTTATATATATTTTTTTTTTTTGGGGGGGGGGGGGAATAACAAATAATCATTATGACATTTTCTTAAATTGATTACAGAGCATCCATGTGTTATGAATGTCCAAAAAGTTTTGCCTAGAATTAAAACATCAAATTTGCATTATAAAGGTTGTATAATAGCAACACTCATAACCATCAAATTTTTGGTAATAATATTTTGTTCTTTAATACAAAGAACCGTTTTATATAAAGTTGCCAAGTTGAACAAATATAAGCATGGTGTTTTATACTTTGTTTTTTGGTTTGTGTTTGTGTTTGTGTTTTTGGTGGGTTTTTTTTGCTGGGGGGGGGGGGGGGGGGAGGGGGTTGAGAGTAGAGGGCTTTAAATAGGGAGGGTTTTGAATTAGTGGACAATGGGGGGGGGGGGGGGGGGGGTAATGGGGGAGTCATGAAGGGCACAGGGTAAAGGCACGGGTAAAGATACCCCCCTTTTCATTTAATTCTCTCTACCAGTATAGATGCATGGTCATGCATCAATGTAAGTAAGAACAGCGACCCTACCCTTCTCAAAAATATCCGGTGGGGAGTAACCAACCTTGAAAATGACCTCGAAAGAGTCTCATATAATCATCCACCAAGGCCAAAGTAATCAAATCACCGCACAAGCTACATTGTATGGGACTACACGAACGTACACGGCCATGTACTTAACCTCGACACTCCATGCGCACCTTGAACTTATTCTCGCAGCAATAGGATTGTGCGGGGATAATGATATTGGATGAGCCGGGGATTAATGCAGGCGAGTGTGAAGCTACATGTATCAGTACATACCTGTTCCCCCGTACAATCTACAATCTGTGTATCAGACCATTTAAAGGGAAACGAAATGATGGACTTTGCAAATGCTTGCTGTTACTGTACGTTACTTTTTATTATGGTACAGTTGGAAAAAACATGGCAGCCTCTAGTGTCCAGTCAAAACAGATAATAAAGGTTTCATAAACATTGATTTTGTCCATTAGTGCAGGCAAGTGTAAAGGTATCAGTATACGATGACACACGCGGTACCCCGGGGTACCGTTGTACCCCGGGGTACCGCGTTGTGTAGCGCCATCTTGTGTCCACTCGAAGCACAACCGTATTGCGTTGTGTATGCAGTGCAGCGCGCGCTTGTATGCACGCTATACCCCGGTACAGCCCTAAAAAATAAATAAATAATTGAACAAAATGGCGGATATTCGTTTGGTACCCCAGGGTACCATTTATGTCATCATATACCTGTTCCCCATACCATCTACAATCTGTGTATCAGACACTTAAAGGGATCTATAGTTACTTTGTTGACATAGGCAAAAAATGATGAGTGTAATGTTATCATGTGATGTATGAAGGTTTGAAACCACCAATATCAAGAACAAGACGTGTAAGCTATGCATTAAGTTTGCAACCATTTATATATTTGTGTCCAAGACATCCTGACTCTAGGAGCTCACATCACATTGATACTCTCCCAGTGAGTTGAATAATAAACCAAGCCTCCACACTAACATTTTGTTCTACTTGCCCGTTCGGGCAAGCAGAATCATAACTTTTCAACTTTTACTTGCCCAAACAGAAAACTTACTTGCCCGCTTACCTCGAGATGAGATTTACTCATAAAGAATAACACTATTCACTCATAGTTGAGCAAAAATTAAGTTGCCCAGTTGGGCAACCAAAATAGACCATTTGTGCAATTTTACTTGCCCGACATCAATTTTTACTTGCCCCGGGCAACAGGGCAAGTGCTAGTGTCGGGTGCATAAAATAATGCTACCGTAACCAAAACAAATGGCCTGATGCGTCCTGATGAGTGGTTTAGTCAAGAAACCTTCATTTAACATTTTCGTTTGCTGTTACTGATAAGTGCAGAATTCCTGTTACTTCTAGTCATATGTGACCGGCTATAGCAAAACCCTGCATTTGTCGGTAAAAATCAAAATGTAGATTGTCATACCATTAGAAAGGCCTCATCACAAGCTTTCATTTGATGCTTTGTTCTAACAGATTGGTAAATAATTGGTGAAGATATGACTGTTTCAATTTTTACAAAATTTCATAAGTCTTTTACACACATTATGTGAACTTAAATGCCAATTTCTTCAAAGCATGAATTACCAACTGGTGCAGTGTTTCCCTATAGCCGGTCACATACATTTCCTCTTGGGTATCGCTAATAGTTCACGTCCATGTTTTTAAACCACTACTTACCCCTTTTCTACGGGAACGGGTAGGCTATGTATAAAGTCTATGGGGATTTTAGAATCTCGAAAGGAACGGGTTAACTGTTTTGACTGCATGAACACCAATGCCCTTCTCGCTCTCACTCGACAAAGTATATATATATACACTGCATGAATGTGACGTGAACACTCCACGCACCTTGAATTGGCAATGCGATGGATAAAGAATCCTATTAACCTTTAAAGCTCACATGAATCTGATGTAACGGATTAATGCAGAGGGGTGTGATCGAAACTCACCCGTGTTTCTTCTAAACGATAAAAGTAAAATGCATTTTGTACAGGTACGGGTCCGTTCAGATCACTGAACAATTTAATAGCCACTTGTGTACTGTATCTGATTTTTAAAGGGATCTAGTAACTTTGATGTGTGCAAAAAAACTAAACAACGGGTTGATCAAATGTGTATTTCTGTGATCTGTATAGCCCATTTCATAAAAACACTTGCATTTGTTGTAAGTGTTCAATTATTGTAACTATTTGGTCAACAGCCAATCAGCATTGAGCATTACAGCTGTTGCCATGGTAGTTACAATAATTGGACACTTTATTTTTATATATATATTTGCTTATTTTATGAAATGGGGCTACCGAGTGATGTGTGAGCATTCCATGGTATATGAGTGTCGTATGACTGAGTAATGAGCAGAAATGCACAGAGATATTTACTAACTCACTTTTTGACACAGTTGAAATTCTCCACTAGAGAATTTCAAATCTAAATACTTCAATCATACATATCTTAATAACAAAAAAGAATTTGGAAAAACCGGAACATGTCCTATGCTTCTATTGGTAATACAATTACAGTGAGGTATGTGAGAACACAGCTGAAAATGCTCCACTATAGAATTTCAAATCTAAATACTTCAATCATACATATCTTAATAACGAAAAAGAATTTGGAAACCGGAACATGTCCTATGCTTCTATTGGTAATACAATTACAGTGAGGTATGTGAGAACCCCTAGAGTTCTAAGTAAATTTGTGGATTTTGACAATGTTTACCTACATCCCTTTAAATCTCCCATGAATCTGGTGATAGGGGGATTACTGCATAAAGGTGTAAATTAATCGCATCACACCAGACACACTGCACAAAATGGAAAAAAGGGTACAAATCCGTTAAAATGTATTAGTCAATTAGAAATTGAGTCAATTTTTCTGTTTATACATTTCAATGCATATCTACATTAGATGTAGAACAATTCTATCACAAATTGTCTTTAAAGGTTGTCATGCGCGGGGATTTAGAGGGCACTATTCAAAATGCACACCGCAGTTGCATCAAAACAGGTACAAATCTGTTAAAATTTATTAGTCAATTAGGAGTTGAAGTCAATTTTTCTCTTTACACACGTATTTCAATGCTTATCTACATTAGATGTAGAACAATTCTATCACAAATTATTATGTTTTTAAATTCGAATGGTCATATCTCAGCCAATACATTTGCATATTCAATTGATTTTCAAACTTTGGGCATTATTTTGTATGCTCTTTCGGAAATGAAGTTCAAATTAAGAAATTCTAAAAAAATAGATATGTATGATGTCACAGCTTCGGTACTCTATAACACTAAGCCAATGAGTACAGTATTTAAGACTTTTGCAAGAAGGGACCAAGCATCTGGTTTCACAAACCTGAACCACCTTTAATTTGTAAACTCTTTTCTCAATCATGCCTCAAATTTACTTTATATGTCACATACAAGCATACAGGCCTTGTTTCATTCAATAATTCAAGATGTTGTAAATGTTCAATTATTGTAACCGCTATG
>JBAMJV010001680.1:0-58095 GCA_037951105.1 Echinarachnius parma | reverse complement strand
CCACAAGACGATGGTCGTTAGCTAGGGTACCGTCTCTGTGCCTTTTGAGTATGTGTCGTTCAGCTTCTCGAAGACAGGGATGGGTGATACGACCGGTTGAAACCTCTGCAAAGGATTAAATATAGATTGCAAAGAAAAGACCGAGAGACCAATCAATAAATTGATTTTAATTTTAAATCAAGCTCAGCTAATTATAAGGATTTGAAAAGGGTCTAAAATACTAATAAACTAACTGAGATGGAAACTTATACGGAAAATGTCACTTCTGCTTCTGCCGAGACATGACAGAAAAGCAAAAGAAAAATTAATCGCATATTCAGGTTTAATCTCAAATCATTTATCACTCAGCTAATTCTACAATGGTTTGGAAAGGGACTAAAATACGTAACCCAAGATGAGTATTTACAAGGAAAATATCTCCAACCCTTATTTCCAGCATTGGGGAAACAAAACCGTGCACCTGTCTCTTCCTTCAACAAATCATACTATTCCTTAATTAACCCATTCAAGGCGATTTTAATTTGATATAACATGCATTAATTCTCCCTAGGCCCCAGTTTAGGAATTTTTGAAAGGATTAAATATAAAACAAACCACTATTCTGATGATTAAATATATGAAATTTTGTACAAGGTGACAGCCTCCAATCACTGCACAATTAAAGGAAGTGCGGATTTTTAAATCAGACCTGCTGTGCAAGGAAAGAATTAATTTTTCATTTTTAGGGGGCTACTTTTTCAATCTGATGGATATCACAAAATATTTCACATTATACCCTATAATGGTAATTTTAGGGGCTACCTACTGATTTCAGGGGCTATTTTGAAAATTAGGGGGCAAAGTCGCCCTCAGCCCACGTGTATTTCCTGCTGTGCCATCTTCCAAATGCCTCACGCACAGGGCGAAATACACACTGGCTCAGAGTTATATTGTGTGCACAAACAAACCAAGCCTAATTATTCAGGTTGGGACCCTCCAGTACATCCCCACGCATGTCAATCTTTAAAGGGGTAGTCCGGGCCTGATAAAACCATTCGTTATTTGAATAAGCAGAATAAGAGGCATAATTGGAGAAAATTTGATCAAAATCGGACAAGAAACACGGGAGTTATACCTATTTGAACATCATGTAGTAATGAGCGATCGTTTTAAAATTGCCGCCATATGCAACATCATTGACGAGCAACTCGCCATGCCTTTCGTACATGAAAATACACTTATTTCTCATTTTCGTTGCTAAAAATTAATTTTTCTCTGCTTGTTTTCACGAATTCATAGAATAATATCGATGGGCCAACCTCTTTGGAATTTGTAAGCTCATAAATTTGCTTTGTTATTAAGAATTTTTTTAATTTTTGTATTTCCATGTAGAAGTCAAAATGGCTGCAGCTCGTAAGTGACGTCACGATCGATAGCAATTGCGAACGATACTAAAAATCGGAGCAAAGTTCATCCTGTCATAACTTTTTTATTGCTCTACCGTTTTGGCTCAGATTTTCGATCATGATTCTTCATATTCACTTCATTTGATAGCAAACATCACATTTCTGGGGTGGAATTCCCCTTTAAAAGAAATCACTTTATTTGAAGGATACTATACAGAGTATTTACAAAAAAGCGGAACCCAACTTCCACCAGCAATATCTTATGTATTAAACATAGTTATGTTTATTGCAATATATCATCGCAAAGATAATTTATTATTCTTTCATTTGATACCAAAGTTGTAATAATTGAGCTTGTAGTTATTGAATTGCAAGCATTTTAAACGAGCAATGTTAAAATTGCTTTGCGCACAAGATTTAGATCTATTCATCAACACGGTGTGATGGTCATTCATGGAAACCTCTCCTTGTGTTCTTTTGTCTTGTAATCCTTTTGTTCCGTAAAAAGTTTAACACGGAGATACTTTTTAAATCAGTTCCTTGCCTGATCATGCAACTGACCACTTAACACGAGCACAAACCTGTGTGGACAGACATGGGGGTCATGTGGAAGGACCTTGGGGATAATTATGGACCCTCAACTCTTCAAAAAGTTGAATAAAATGTAAAACTATGAATCAAGAAACATCATGAAATGTCACTTGAATTTGTCTACTGTTTCATTCTTTACACTGCATTTAACAATTACTTTCTACTCTTGTGCGCAAAGTACTTTTTACATAACCTTTTAAAAATAAGTTTTATTCAATCATGCATGACGTTATCACCACATATTTGGTATCAAACGAAAGAGTATGAATTAACCTTTGATATGACATATTGCAATAAATATAATTATGTTTATGTAATAAAATATTGCGGGTGGAAGTTGGGTTCCGCTTTTTTATAAACACCCTGTATAAACATACCTCTGTCGTTATGTGCTTGTTATCATCTGCTTCCCTGTAGTAGTGAGTGCCGTACGGTAGATGCCCATATTTGGATGTGGTGTGCAATAGCGGGTCGTAGTCCCTGTCTCTTCTCGTGAAGGGGACAAATCTGACAAGGAAAACATGGAAACATAATATAATAAACGATAGACCTAATTTTACTTTCCAGTAGTAAAAACAACAAATAGCAATATCAACAAGCAATTCTACTACTACTGCTTTTGCTGCTGCTACTACTATTATTTCTACTACTGCAGCTCCTTTTACTCACGATAATAACAATCATACAATTTTGTTTTTATAGAGTTAAAAATTAACATAAACAGAATGTTTCAAATAAAATCTCAAAAAAAGAAAAAATCCTAAATAACAATAATCATCATATGAGTCCTAATGACAACAATAGTAACTATAAATATAATATTAGTAATAAACACTTCTGATCATCAGTCAATTAAAACTAATACTCCCAATAATTCAACAATAATTAGCATTAATGTGTTTCTTGCTATTTCAAAAATTTAAATTGAGCAATTGAGTGAATTTGCATGAGGATATGAACTCTACGTGAATCAGATCTTACAAGATATCCAGATTGCATATTTTATGTATTTTCATAATTTAAGTTTTGTTACAGATGGACATTTGCAACAAGTAACTCACATGTTATCGTTGACCCTCATGACCCACTCCTGTGCCCTCATGGCTGCCCGAGCCTCCTCCACCGATGTGTATTCCGTCCCCACCCGCAACGTTGGCTGCAGCGGCTTGTATCTCTGCTTCTGCACTTCATCTGGCTCTCGGAAAGGACCCTGTAAGGATTGAAATAAAAAGTGATATAAAACATGAAACAAAATAATATTTTCAATGATAAAATGCAAATAATTGTGATGGTGGTACAGATCAGTCTATGGCAAAACATCATTTCCACTCTCTATGTTACGTGAAAGGGGCTTGAGTCTTTACTCCTTCACTTCAGCAGGCTTTTGGATAGTACGTACGGTACAAAAAAAACCCATAAAAAGTAATACAAAACATTAGATATTGATATAACAATTGATAAGAAATCATGGTGATGTAAAACTAATATAATTTGCCTTCCGGGGGAAAGGGAAACTTATTTTACATGGATATATAAAACTTCCCCCAGATTTTCAAACTTTGCCAACTTTGTAGTTGCTATATAACTGAACTAAACTATACTAACATTCATGAAAAAACCCTCTTTATACTTTTGTAGACAAGAAGAACAAAGACAAACAGAAACAAGCTATGATAGTTACCTGTGGTTTCTGCCCAATGGGTGGCAAGGGTGATGTGAGTGGGAGGGGTGGACTGGGGCAGGCCACTTTGCCCGATCTGTTGTCCCTCTTCAGTTTAGGGCCGGGAGGCGGTCGAGGTTGCACACTCCTCAGTATGAATTCCATCTCATCGGGGTAGGGCTTGAAAGGAGAGTTGTAGACACCGGGTACCTGTATCCAACCAAATCATCAGAAGATGAATGAATATTGACAAATTAGCATATCGCAAAGTCTATAACTGAGAAAGCTTGATAATCAATGCTAGAAATGTACCTTAATTTTTTCCTTGTTGCCCGAACCGAAATCTGAATACGATGGCCCCCAAACCAAGAAATATATTTCAACTTCTGCCATATTCGGTTGCCGATTGGGGCAAGTAAAATTTGGCATTAATTAAATTTTCAAGACATTCATTAGATGATTATATGCTTGCCCTAGCATATGCATTGTTGCTCTTTACCCAGGTGCATAAAATGGGTCCTCGGTTTGAATTTAATTAGCCTGTAGCACCAGCTTGTACTGCAGCTCGGGTAAGTATGCTCCCTGTGGAGTTGAGATAGTGCATAAGAATAAATGTGTGGGGTTGAATTGTACCTAGTGACCAAGGGTATTAATGCACCGCTAAAAAAAGCATCTAGATAGGTGGCACATTATAAATGCTACATACATTAAAGGAAAAGGAAACACTAATATAAGGTTTGGGGGTATAAAAGGCATGATGAGAGAAATAATAGGCCAAATTTGAACCAAAAAAAAAAACGGTCAAGGAACAAAAAGTCTCATTGGAGAGGCCATAACTGTTATTCCTTGACCAATTTTACTCAAAAGTTTAGAGAGTGTCCCTCGGAATCAGCTTCTTATAGTGAAAAGAATAATTTACAAGGGTTTCATTCTCCTTTAATTTGATATGAATTACACGACACTTACCACTTCTGTGCTGAGCAGATAATGATTCTTTCTCGCTTCTTCAAAGACTTTCTCTTTAGCCTCTTCCTGCAATCTATGTTCCCCTCTCTGCATCTTGCTGTTCCTTGTATTCCCGTAGCTCTTTCCTATATTCACAAGAAAAAAACAAAAGTAGCGCACAAATGTTTCCACTATTTCTTCTTTTACTTACATAATGAAAGGACTAATTATAATTAGAGAGAAGCAAAAAAACCATAGAGTGATGAAGAGAGAAATGAAAGGATTAACAGACTGTAACCATAAAGCCTTTATATTTTTGAAGAAGTGAAGAATGATGAGACAAAAAAGACTGAAGTAGATGATCAAAAGATTTGTTGTTTATATTTAAACATAAACATGATAATTGAAGCTGAATTTATAGGCATGAACATCTTCACTATTTAGTATCATTACAAATGCAATTCTCGCTATCGCATATGAATGTAAAAACTTCAACGGCGGCGGCGCTAATTTATTTTCGTAAGAATGTGTTGACCTGCATAGTTCCGGTGTGCAGCGCGCGCTTTTTGTTATAAATCGCTCACGAACGTATTCGAACAGGGTCGCACATCTCTCAAAACTGCGATAGTTTGTGTAGATTTTCTCAGCAATTTTCACGTATTGGGAAAAGAAATATCAACTGCAATAAGCTCTGAAAAATGGGTTTCTATTGTGAAGCGGCGATGTGTTGGTCACATAACAAAAGGAAAAATCTGACAAAATATCTGTGGATGAAAGACGTAAAGTCATGTGAACGCTATGCATATCGCATGTGTGCACCGTACCGGAAGTGTGATTGCCGGAAGTGCACAATTCAACATAAAAAATGTGAACTCGCTTGACCTCCGTGCGGTGCACGCGGCTGCGTAAGATAACCTCTTTCATTTGCACGTAGCGTACGGACCCGACTGCTAGCGACGAAATATTTACATTTATATGCGATAGGGAGAATTGGCCTGCCTGGGGCAAGTAAAATAATGAGAGGGCAAGTGATTCATTTTGTTTCCTTGTTGAAAATAATGCATTTACTTCAGATATAGAAGAAAAAAAAAGGATTTATTTAATAGAATGTAACATATTTCAAGTGTGAAATCGTGATTAATTAGTAAGCATGAACATTAAAACCTCAAAGGCGTTTACACAATTTGAAAACTTTAGGTAAGTGGATTTTTCCCGACTGGGCAAGCAATAGATACTTTTTCTGAGAGCTCTGACTCATTAAAAAGTAAAGTTCAGGTTTTATTTTCATGATCTACATGTAAAAGTAGATTTGTATATCACACACACTCACCCTGATTATTTCATTTTTGACGATCAGTCCCCTCGAGATATCTCTTTCTGCTGTAATAGTTTGAGATGTACTTCCTTGTATAGAAGCCTCGCCAGATCTTCTGTATCTGTGTTTTTTTAAATCAACAAGAACAAAGTTGAATGAAATTCTTCACTACTGGATTTTGCAATCCCAACAAAGTTATTATTATTGCTCAACAGATTCCTGTAGGCAGTGGGTTAAGAATACATTATATGCAAGCATGCAATCCGATTTGAAACATGTGTTACTGCAAAACAAGCATTTCCAAATTATGCAATAAATTAATTAATAGTTGACAAATAATGTAAATGAATTTATATGGGGTGGCTGCATATTATTGAAACTTTTTAAGTGGTATGAAAAAGTGTTTAATATAAATGACTACCGGTAAATCCATAGTGGTGGGGGAACTCAGCCATGCTGGTGAACTTGACCAACGACATTCCAACGTACTGCTGGGACGCACTGTAATCACGTAAGCATTGCCATTGCAACGTGAGTACTAATCATGTGGACAGGTAATGATTTGGCGATCCCAATCCCGCGCAGACTGTTCACTTGAAATGTTTGCATGTAGCTGGCAAAATCTCCCCCCGGCCCAGTTTCCCTACCACTTTGGTACCGATAAATATCAAGTTGTTATTGGAATTTTTGTAAGAGTAGTTATATTAAATCGCAACTTACTAATGTTGCCATTTTGTTGTAGCGCTTCATTCTCATGATAAGCATGAGGTTCGTTATCATGGTCCTGTAGACGGCCCAACCCCGCCATAGCTTCTGGATGCGGGTGGCACAGCGATTGAGGTGTCTGATGTAGGAGCGAACGCGCTGCCCACGGAACCAGGCCTGGATCCGCAACGCAGCTCCAAACTCCGCCTCCCTCTGCTCTTCTGCTTCCCTGTGAATGGTTAAAGGGGTGAAATGGGTGTTGCCAGTTTTAATGACATATGATTATGCCAAATCAAGCTTACCATAGGTAACATATTTAGTTTTTTGTTTAAATACCACAATTGATTTTGAGTCTTTTATTGATGTCAGTGAGTATGGGACTGTGTTCCAGACCCGTGCCATGTTCAGAGGAAATGGCTTCAGGAAGCAGTTGTTTTTTTAGAATGGCACACAGGTTCTCGGAATTGACCGGCCTTGCTTTGGGCTTTGGCTTTGGCTTTTTGTTGGGTTAGCATTGTGAAATGCAAACATTTTTTGTGTTTTGATGATATGGTTTTCCATATCAATGCATATTTTCATCATGTCTATAGATTACAGCATGCTTGTTAAAATGTTGATTTATCTACAAATGTGGGATGCATACAATATATCTAGATACATTTTATTACAAGGGCAAAATAGATGTAATAGTTTGATTCCTTTGTGGTCAATAGCCATATAAGTGTCTATTCATTAGTTCCTTTACCATTTATGATTAGCACATTGGCACTGCTTTTAGTAAACCGTCAACTGGCGTAAAATTGCTGTTTGATTATGTTGTGAAAAATTGCATAAAAAAGGAGTTGTGGGCAATGAGCATTACGCTTAGAAATTGCCACGTGCAAGTTTCTTTCAGAAGTAACGAGGCAAAAAGTGTCTGTTATGAGTAGATTTGTGAATATTGCATTTAAGAAATTTGATTTGTTTACTTTGTCAATTGACAACAGGCAATGGTAGACAGCAGATTTTAAAAACCAGCTTTATCCCTTGCAGCAGAAATGATTTAGAATATAATTCAATTCATTCCAAAGCGATGTGAGACACAAATCACAAATCTGATCAATGAAGACAACCTGTCAGTGGTAATTTCCAATATTTTCTTTATGTGTCAAGTAATGAAGTAAATTTTTCGGCAATATTATACAGATGTTAACTGGTGGTGAAGGTTAACATCTGTAAATGTTTTAAAGGGATAGTTAAGTTTTGGTAAAGAGAGTACAGTTTTGGTCAAACTGAAATCTAGTAACTAAAACCTGAACCATTATATTACAAACTAATAGTTATAAATCCACCATGCTCGAAATGGATAACAAATTACAAATGACTAAGTAAAAAGCCGGTTATCATTAAAAAAAGAGCCGTTAAAACTCAAGAGGACGCTCTCTAAAAACTCAAATTTTGGTTTCAACCATTTAAAATAAAATATTGAGGATGTGATGTTTTGTTGAAATGGTGATTAGATAGAGATCATCAACAACTATTTAAAAACTTCTTTTGTAATTTTTGAAATGAGGAAGCACTTTTTTAACGGCTTGTTAAAAAAATATCGAATTATTGTGGGGCTCCACAATTATTACAAATTATGGTTATAATGTTGATATGGATATTTCAGCGATTTCTGAACTGATTTTGATCAAAAGTATATTCTGTCTAGGTAAGCTCTTTCAAATTTGACACTCAGTTTTTCATTATCTCACAAAAAAATTATTTTGTGTAGCGCCCTCTATACGGACTATACCAAAACTCAACTATAGTTTATGTATAAATTCAAGTAACAATTCTTCACACTTTTAGCCTGTGAGCTCGATTATAAATTGTGTCTTTCCAAATTGACAAGTCATTGTGACATCATAATTATAATCTCTCTTTGGCTGCACACATAGCCAGCGAGCGGTACCTTTCGCGAACGATAATGTATGCATGACATCATTGATCGCGTGCGCACGCATCTCATTACGAGACTTGGCTGGCTTCTGGGTCGATTATGCATGCCATGAATATGTGGTATCGGAGCGGTATCGGTCTGGACATAGCACAGGGTTTACCCTTTTCGCTGCATTCTCTTCCCACAATTCATTTCGATGCTTACGTCATTGGCTTTCTGAACGCCCATTCTACACGTTGATACCAAATTCGATACGCGACTCTTTGGACAAAATCTTGTGAAAGAAGGTCTTTTTCACCTGCTGTTTTTCGCCAAAATGGATTTTGAGCTATTCGGGATGCCGTTTATAAGGTAAGTTTTCGATGTTTCGAAAATTTTGTATGTGAATGATGATAATTTATCTGAATTCTACATACTTTTATCGATCGTTTCATACCTTTTTTCTTGTGTGCGAGTGTTGATAAAGTTGTTGACATGGACATTATGCATGATTTTGCAGTCCCGATATACAGTAGCTATCGTCGTACTTTTTTGTGCATGCACAGTGGAGCGCTCTGGCACGTGTGCGTGGGGCTGGCCTCATAAATATTCATATGATTTTCATGCGCAAGCGCACTTCGGCTGTACTAGCGCTCGGCGAAGTCATATAATGGGAATACACGATGAATGGGACAGCGGGCTATGTGCTGCATGAATCAATTGTTAACATCATGTATGATTGAGTGACCCCCACATCGGCACCATAAAACATTTCCGACAGTTTAAGACTTTAAAATTGTACACATTTCTTGAAATTGTACTCACACATTGGGAAAATAGTGAAGATTCCGATGCGATGATCACATTTGCGATGTATTAATTATTTTTTGAGATAGCGCCTTCGAACGCGCGCATGTTTTTTTGGCTTCAAAAGTTCGAAGTGTTTTTTATACCGGCACCCCCTCAACTCTCGTTGACAATGCATGCAACTCAAAATTTCTTGTGCGATGTTAATTTTGTTGGCATCATTTCACAAATTTACTTGTAGCAGACGATCTACGTATTATTTCTCCTCAAAATTTCGACCAGTTTAGTTTTTAAGGGTAGCGCGCATCATCACATTCACATGCGCAAAATGGTGCCAAAATGTGTTGAACCCCATTTATTTTGTAGTTCATTACGAGTTTTTACACCGATCGGACCACAATGGCTGCAATGATGACGTCACCTCAAAACTCGTCGGCAATGCATGCATGCATGCTATTAAAGTGGCGATCGGTCAAAGACAACGCCGGATTCTATCAAGAAGGACTACCGTACGGCGTAATAAATCATCAATTTGAGGCAAGTTATCCTTCTTTTTTAGCAAATTATATGCAATGTCCGATAAGTTCAATAACTAAAGGTACTTCGGAGCGAAACAAATTCAAATAATTTTGTAAGTAAAGGCGATTTTTTACCTCGTCGCACATCTACAAAAATGTACCCGCAAGATTTCGAGCGACGTCGCGGCCAGGCGCCGTACTTCGCACGGTGCCTGGTTAGGTTAGTCTCTACAGTAACCCATAAAGACAAAGTGACTTAAAATAAGTAAACCAAAAGTTAACATTTAGATTTATGTAATTATGGACAGCCGGAGCAGCCTGTCAAAAAAGTGTCATTAATTTTGTTAAACTTAAGTCAAGACTATTTAAAAATTTTATTTACGATGTCGATGACCTGCAATCTGAAAACAATTGCTAAATATGTATCCTTTACAATAGAATTCAGCCCTTTAAACTAAAATATCAGTAATTGTGTTATATTCGCAAAAGTTAACTATCATTTCACAGTCAAAGCGAGATTGAAAGGGGACTTCAGAGTTCAGTTCAGCTCATCTCAGACTCAGACAGTGTCAAATCTTCCAAACCGTGCGTGTACTAACGCAAATATAAACGCATGGGACTGACCAAGAACCTCCGCACACATTCTTCTTTCAACAAAACAGGGGTCATAAAACCGGTTTATAGGACAAATCTTCTACTCGAATAAAGTTTAATCGTTACATAAATTAATAGAGATACATAATCATGTTACATTACCTGTTTCTGATGAAGATTTGTTGCATTATTTCGGCGTTACTCCTCTGTAATCTTACAAGCGTAGCCATTTTCAATCGAGTCTATTGTCATTGTTAGTTACCACGGCAACGGGCCCGGAATCATTTCGCTCCACGCGCGCACGTACTTCGCTAGCTCGCGCTCGAGATCGGGATCGCGCTCGATCGACGTGGTTGCAATATGGGCAATGTAACTTTATTGTGAACATGATTTCGTTTATGCTTGTTTTATAATTATAATTATGAAATTTTAAACATTTTGTTGAGTGTCTGAATTTAGACATATGGAAGTCAGACAAGTTTGATTGAAAAAAAAGGGAGGGGAGGGGAGGGGAGGAGGGGGAGGGGGGGGGGGGGGGAGCATCATAGAACTGAAAAAACAATTGAGCTGGCTACCGATTGGGATTGTGATCAAATAACAGTACCATAATTTTATAATAGTGGGGGAACAACAAAATAACTGGGGGGAAAATATGATAAGATTTCGTCATAATTACAATTATATATAGGCCTACCTTTTACTTTTGTTCAACAATGATCAAACACATAAAGCAACTATGTGCTCTAAAGCAACTATGTGCAACTCTAAAGCAACTATGTGCAACTCTAAAGCAACTATGTGCTCTATTATATATTTCATTATTTCTAGTCGGTGAAAGTGAGTGAAAGAGATAATGTGTGTGTGTATGTGTATATGTGTGTGTGTGTGTGTGTGTGCATGTGATTATTAAAGATTCATATTTTGGGTGCATTGCCTCATCAATGGAAAGATGGTATATAGCTATGAGCAACTATATTCAAACATTTGAAATTAGATTAAAAGTTTTAGGATATACAGGAATGTTAATAGATTTAAAATCTTGGCATATGGTATGAATATTTAGTGGAATATAATTTGTGTATTGAGGATGGACAATGAAGAATTTAAGAATATATTTTTAAGGTTAAAGAGCGCAGTTTTGGGGGGTAAATTGAGAGAATTTCAATATAAATTATTGCATAGTAAAGAACATCAAAAATAATGTCCAAATACCAAAAATCAATTGAATATGTTAAAGGGCATTGAAACCCAAGCAAACTGTTGCTTTCATAGACTTGAAGAGATTACGAGGAATAATCTCTGAAAGTTAGAGCATAATCGGGCCATAAACAAGAAAACTATGGCTCTTTGAAGATGCCCATTTATTCCTACGGGGGATCTCAAATTGGCAACGCACTCTGATAAGTTTGTGGAGTACTCCCCATATGTTACATACACAATTTTTCCCATTTTCCCATTTTTCTTCATAGTCACACTTTTCCATTCCCCAAACTCACGATATGTTGTGTATAAATGTATTCTACAAAACATATATTGAACTCAAACAAAGGTTAAACATATATTTTGAGAAAATTGAACAAAATTTAAATTTTGTGTACAAAACGTATGGGGAGTAGTCCACAACTTTGTCAGAGTGCGTTGCCAATTTGGGTCACTCATAGAAATAAATGGATATTTTCAAAGAGCCATAGTTTTATTTCTTGACCGTTTGTACTCAAATTTTCATGGACTATTCATCCTCAGTATTTAGTGTCTTATAGTGCATACAACAATTTGTCCGGATTTCATTGTCCTTTAAGTATTGGCTGAGATATGACCATCCGAATGAATTTTATTCCAATAGGCAATCAGTGTTATATTGCTCTGGTTCATAAAGTTATGCTCAAAATTATGCTCAACCAGTTGTAAAGCTATTCAAACCGACCCACACACACACGCACACACGCACACAGGCGCACAGAATACACACACGTAAGAAATTATTCAGAGAGCCTAAATTTCCATACATTTAAAAAACGTGCATCATGGATGTGTTTGTGTTTCTTGTAGGTTGTATACTGTAGTTTAATGCTAAAATCTTGTTAATGAATTGCACAAAAATTTAGCTAATATATTAATTAAGACAGTCCTAGAATTTAACAAATGTTATGAACTTTGGCATAATAAGTTTGTTTAATGTTCAAAATATCTTAATTGAATCGATAGTGTCCACTTTTGCCATGTAAGCCGATTTCAACCATGCTCTCCCCATAAATATACAATGATGAAACAAATACTTTAAAGGGATAGTTGAGCATTGGTCAAACTTAACTTTAGTAACCAAAACCGGCACCATTACGGTACAAAGTAATAGTTATAACTTCACCATGCTCGAAAAGTATACACAATTACAAACGATTAAGTAAAACCCCTGTTATCATTCAAAAAGAGCTGTTACAACTCAAGAGGGCGCTATTTAAAAAAAATCATTAGTTTTAGCCTTTTTTCATACAAAATTGTGCTTTTAATGTTTGTTAAAATAATGATTCAATAGAGATATCATCAACGACTTTTTAAAAACCTATTCTGAATTTTTTCAAAGTAGTCTTTGAGCATTTTTTGAAATTTTTCTAAAAAGTCTAAATATCGCCCGGTGATTGCCGGTGAACATTTTGAATAAAAATATATTTAGGGATATTTCAGCCGTTTCTGAACCGATTTTGATCAAATACATTTTATTCTGTCATTAAAATTGTATGTTCTTTCGAATTCGACAGTCATTTTTTCATTATCTTACAAAACAATATCGGGGCGCACTTCGGGAAATACCAATACTCAACACTACCTTTAACCCAGTGGCATAGCTAGGGGGGGAGGGGGCTGTGCCCCCAATAATAATACAAAACCAATCAAAATCATGAGAAAATTATGAAGAAAACAGCGTGCCCCCCTTCCCCCCTAGCAGTCCAACCACTCTACGCCACTGCTAGTTTCACCACATCATCATGCATCACCGAGTCACACAATAAGTAATTCAGGACTAGATAATATTGTCATTCAAATTCACATTTATTGCTACACTTGCATAATGAAAAATTCAGGGAGCATGAACAAAGAATATCAAAATAATTACACTAAAAATAATAAAAAACAAAATTGATAACAAAAACAATGCCTACTGTTGTATACCATATGCTATACATCTCATGACGTATTGACAGTCTATATTAATAAAAATACAAATCAACTGGGTTGCTAAGAGACAGTTTGGAAGCAAACTTTTTTTTATTTTCAATAAATGACACTCAACATTATTTTGTTTGCTCTCCGTGTATTTCACAGACGTAATTGTCATCCATGTCATCAATTTAACACGAATAAATAAGCAACAACATTGCATTGTTCATACACAAAAAACACACTCACAACATAAATAAAATATCAACACCGAGGACAAAAATGCATATCAGTTATTTTTTCTCGGCATTTCGCAAAATGTAATTTCACTGATTTCACAGTATGACACACTTTAGGTACGTGAGGGAACATCAATAAATATAAAACTCATTTCCAGAAATCTTATCTAGAATTTAGGCATAATTCATATATTTATATGTATAATCTATTTGCACTGAAGTATCATAGGTCTGTGATGGTGCCCAGGTGTTTGTATAACTGAAAATAATACAATTTATTATCTATTTAAGAGACCACAATGTGTTCTTAAAAAAAATGATATCAACTGTTTTGGCTAATTTGTAAAAAAATGCCACGCACAATAATCCAAACTCAACTTATTCATAAGCATGTATTTCAATAGCCAGTGACATACAAGTTGGTTAAAATAAAATATAATTTTCAAAAACACGCATTGGTGGTATTTTGAAGCAACCTTCAGAATTTGAGGTCATGTATAAATGGCAGGTTTGTACACTACAATGTAAAATTTACACATTTTGTATGATTTGTTGGGATCCCCATGGATATAATTATAGGCAATATGTCTTGATAAAAACCATATCTTAACTAATGCTTTGTATAATTATGCCTTATCAACAACCTTCATGCGAGCCAAATTTTCTCAAAAGGAGACATCCATTAATTCAATCAACTTTTATCCTGGAAAATTAGACAAAATAATAATTACTCAATACTGCAATTTTACATTTAACAAAAAAGATAAATTACAGATATTTACTTCAAAGAAAAGGAGAAAGTGTGTAGGAAAGGCAGAAAAGAGGAAATACAAAATGTACTTTTCCATTAAAAAAAAAGTATGCTGTCTTTATCTCTTTCTTCATAAAATTCCATATTATAGGCATATTCATTTCACTATAATTATACTAAATACATATATCTGTATGTACACATAACACATCTTTTGTCATCTATAGAATAATCTTCTCTTTGTACGATGTCATACTGACTAAAACACAACTATACTTCACGTTCACTAAAAAAAAGAAGGAATGCTTGGATTTGAGTTTACATTGTATTTGTATTTACAAAATAATCATCTATGATTGGTAAAAAAGAACTGGGCCCTATGACTGCCACAAAATACGAACATTGTCTCTTTAAAAAAAAAAAAAAATCATCATATTTTCAGTTTGTAAATAGAAACTAATTAAGTGAATAAAAACAAACTTCTAAGAATGTGTAACATGTATGCAGTACGTGACATGGCATAATCAAACTGGTTGAGGGTGGGGTTATACACTCTCTGTTAACTTTCCCCTATGTTTTAATTGTTTTCGTCAAATTATGGGGGATACATGCCCCCTATGCTCCCCCTTTAACTACGCCACTGCATGTACCTTTTCCTTTTACTTCATAATTTTGCAATATTGACAGTTCTTCTTTTGAGCAAAATATAAGATATAGTTTTCTAAAAGCAGTCATAGGGTCAGTTCCTTTACTGTTGTCATATGTATGTGATGTTTGTCAATTGCACCAGGCAATTTAAATAGAGAATTCTTGCTTCAAAAAGTGTGCATCATATGGATACAACCTGTAAGTTCACTGCAAAACAAAAAAAGAAAAGCTTTTGGAATTCTAGTTTCATGACATGCATTCATACTTCATCAAGAAGATATGATACAATCAAACAATTAATCAAAAAAAAGTGCTAGAGCTTGCAAGAGAGTGAGAATTAGAAATATAAAAGATGTAGAGAAAGAGAGAGAGAGGAAATTTAGGTACAGAAATTAGACCATTCAGGACTGGTCCCGAAAATAATCGGGATCGGGTCTAAAGAGAATGCATGTTATAGCAAAATCAAGCAGTTTTGAAGGGGTTAAAGGAAGAAAGTAGTCAAGCCAGACTCTTTAGCACTGGAGTCTATCATTAGCAGCAGGGTAGCACTAGCCCATACTATAGCATTATAAGGAAATCAAATGCTAACTTCATACGTCACATTGACAGGTCATGTGCTACATTACATGACAGGTCACCTGATAAGTCAAGACTCAGAGCTATTTGATGCTTTTCAGCAGCTCTTCTCCTCCACATGTAATTGGTCATTGTGTTGTTTTTTGCTTCATCTCAATTAGAAAACAAATCTCACAAATCATTTTTATAATCATAGACATGAATGAAATAATGTTTGTACGCAAAGCTTAATTACCATCATTATAATTGTCAACTATATTAAGACACAATAGAAACAGAGTTTGCACATAATATAATTCATATAATTATGCTCTATGAAAGATTCCATTTATAAATATACAACATGCATTTTAACAACCTGGACAAATCCGTCATTTTAGAGGGTGTTCAAACAAATCATACGATATCCACGAACAATATACACTAACAAAGGCTTGAAATTGCAACCTTCAATATACTCACATTTTCATAACACATTTATAACATTTGCCAGTATATTGCCAGTATCTCTAAGATTATCTTTGATACATTTTCTGATAATTAATTGCACAAAGATTTTAAAAGAAATATTTCACGATCCTAATTTCAGCATAAGAGTATTGCGCATTGCATAATCATTCCGCAATCATATTTTCTATTATATGTTATCCCCTGTATTAAAATCAGTGGCATTTTTTCCCTCTATATTCAATACAATTTCAGTGCAAATCATCAATAAATGATTGAAAAGGAAGGAGTTTCTATTCTGTTTTTGATCTAAAGTTATTAACCATGTATACTGATATAGTATGAAAACAGGTATAGGAAATAACACAAATTAATCAAATTGTATCATATAGCACCCAATCATTTTGCATGTACATATTTTTACAGCAAATTTTTTCCCAGCAAAATCTTGCATTCTAGGCAAATTTTCCAAGTGTGCTTACAAAATTATCTTTCTGGAAATTGCCTAAATTCACAATTACCTAGCAAAGTTTTCCTAAATGTATTTATAAAAAATGATGGGAAGTTATATTATACTGTGATATTCCTTCTTTCTTCAATACAAAACCACTAGTTCTATCTATTAGACGTTTTTGTTTTGCTCACAGAGGTCTTTTATCTTCAATGTGCATGCTTTATGTATCCATCAGATATTCATGATATATGTCATATATATTTCACACATGTCATATTGCAATGTCATTTAAAGATATCATATGAATATAGGCCTAGGTTTTGCTACCACAATTCTATCTAGTCCAAGATTGAATCTCGTCTAAACGCCCTCTCTTTCTCAAATCTGACAGGAAGCCAAATGATTAAAGTACGATCAAACCTGTGTATAGTGACCACCTATGGGTAATGAGATAAATGACTCCTGCAAACAGGTGACCTCTATAGACAGGTTGTGAGAGATCAGCAACATGGTTTAGAGACCACCTATTTTAGGCGACCTCACAGATATGTTTCATAAAATTTAGTTTCTCTGCAGGGGATCACCTTTGGTGGCCACTGTAGGCAGCTAGGCTAGGTGCTATAGACAGGTTTTACTGTACTTATTTTAGATTAATCCATTGTCTATGAAATTTGGAAACTATGTTTTCTTACGGTGTTTTCTTTAAATTTTTGTCTGTCTATGATATATATATATATATATGGTAAGTTCCATACACTTGATACATGATATATCGGTTCACTGTAGGCAATGGGTTAAGGACTGGTCCAGTATTCAATTCAATACATTGAGTCAAAATTACCGTGGCAATTTGCCAGGTTAAGAAATCTACTTATCTCAGTATACTTAGTATTCCAATCAAATTTTTAGGCTTTTACTTGTGCAAACCAAAATCTAACTAAAACATTCAAAGATAATGCAACAATTTTGTAAAAATGTTCAGCAATTGCATCTCAACTTTGGCTAAGTAATTTACATGAGCCAAACATTCGGAAAATTACTTGAAATTTTGACTTAAGTAATGAATTTAATACAAGTCTAAGTCTCGATGGGACATGGCACCATATTGTCAACATCATATCAAATAAATCAATCAATTATGGTGGGAGAAAAATATACATTCACATTGTAATTTCAAATCGACAGGGCCAAATAGGATTCACATTTGTATAGAAATCAAGCTCAGTATACTCAGGAAACCTTACTGACACAAATAAATGCAACTGAAAGGGAAGTAATACATGCTTACATTAAATGTTACATTTGCAGAATCAATGCCAAGAAACTTTCAAAAACCATCTTTAGCATTTTCAAACAAGCCTACATTTTAGTTTGAAATTTCAATGCCTCCATAACCTTGCAACTCATATAAGTATACATTTCTTTTTTATTTTTTTTACTTCTCTTTAATAAGGAAAGAAGATTGATCAAATGCGTAAATATTCATATGATTGCATGTCTTGCTGGCAAGATTTAAGAAATTACCAATTCCACATATCACGGCAAAAGCATTGCCTCGAGCTCGCAACTAAAACAATTATGTAATTGCATACACAGTAATACATCATTCACCCATTCATTTACAAATGCACATACACACGCCCACCCACACACATACACAGATAGATAAACGATGGATTTGTATACTATATTTATATATGCACTTTTTTGTCATCAAATATACAAAAAGTAGACTGTGGTAACGTGTTTATAAAAAAATCATGTCCAACAATTGAGTACTATAGCTATATAATAAGTGTAACCTAGAACCTATGCTAGACATACCATTCTTTTGACGCATACTCGGGGGGTAATGAGGGTTTAGGTTTGGAGGGTACTGCGCCATTGGTACCGTTGGTACCGTTAGTGCCATTGGTACCATTGGCAGCAGTCTGGGGTAGCAGGGACGTTCTCGTGGCCTCGTAGTCATAGTTGCGACTCTCGTTGATCTGATACGAGCCCTCGTTGCGGTTCTTGAGCTTGTAGATGAGGAGGATGATGAGGATGAAGACCACGGCTGCGGCAGAGACAGCTCCCACGACCAGCCCCGCCTCCCCGAGGAAGTCGAACCCGTTGTTACTCTTGCTGGCGTCCGGCATGGGCGTTGACTCTCCCGTTGCCATGGAGACCGACGATGCCCCCCTGGTGGTGGCCTGCCGCCCCACGGTGGTGAAGTGGAAGGAGTTGGCATTGGGGGTGGGGTTGGGGATGGTCCCTGATGCTGTCATGCAGTCCTCGTCGTCATCGGCGCACCCCGAGCCGGGCTCGGTGATGGGTGGGGGCGGGGGCTGCACGGAGATCAGGGAAACGGCGTCAGAGGCCGTGGTTGCTGAGGGTTTGACGGGGGACTCGGTGCCCACGGGGGTCTCGGGCACAAAGATTTCCTCACCTGATATAACAAGAGAAAACAGAAGAAACAATATATAACATGTTTTGATATAAAGCCTACAGGTGGTCTGTTCCCCACCTGGTGTCTCGGGTAACTGGTGAAATGATCAGCAATATTGCATCAACCACAAATCAACTCTATGACTTCATAAGAACAACATAATTATTGAGCTATATATCATTTAGAATCTGTCTGAAACTGATATAGCACCCCCTGGTCCTGTCTAAATCTTGCAACCTCAGTGAGATTTGTGTCAGAACCGATATCATGCTAAAGTGCTTTATTTTTCAAGATCTTCCTTAGATCTAAACACACTTTACTGTAGATTTTGTGTAGATAGTTTTGTCTGTCTGGGAAATAATTTAAATTCACACAATTGTTAATAGTATAAATGCTTATCAAGAGTCTTAACATCTTGTCTATGCACACCCTGCACAAGTCCAAATATTTTAATACATCTGTTTAAATATAAAGAACATGACAATATGTTTTCATGGAGTATATCACTCTAAAATGATTTTTGTTGCCTTTATACCAAATTGAGCTATGAGATGATTACAGATTTAGTGAAATTATTCCATGGTCATTTCATTCAAATTACAACATCTAAAATACAGTACATTGATACTCCAAACCAAACCAAACCAAATACACACTTTCAAATATATAAAATTCATAAAGGAAAAAATAAACATCAGAAAATAAAGAGTTACAAAACAATTCATTAAAGGAAAGTTTATATATTATTTTACAAAACTTAGTTGGAATGAAAGAGAAATATTGCAAAGAGAAGACCATTGTACATGTAACTAATACCAATATTTATATTTGGTAAGATTACAAGATTACACAAAAGAACCGATCGATATCTGGTTGACCATGGCATTGTATTCGCTTCTATTCAACCTAGCGTGAGTTCGCTGGTCAAGTATTTCACACAATAGAGGCGATCGATATGCATAGTATAGGGTCATCGAAGTGAAATTCTATGCGAAAACTATGATTCTGGCTTGTATGGGTTTGTATACGAATATCCTGAAATTAGACTTGTGTATTACCATGATAAAATTGTAATAAAACAATAATCACGCAACTAGAGTCGGGGAAACTTGATATACATGTAGCCAAGGGTTCAATCTTTGTATTCAGCTAAATTATATTGTACTTACAAGATGCATACATGTATGTTTATGCAATTAATATAGCCCTTACTCGGAACCGAGAAATCTCGGTTCCCGTATATGAGTAGGCGCAACGGGGACCGAGAATTCTCGGTCCCCGTAGTGATAGGGTTGATAATATTAGAGATGCAGGGCCTTCTGGGAGAACAGTGCTCCCATGGGTATACACTACTAATCAATTTGTTATTATAGGTTGACTGTACTTGCTCCATTCCCGACAAAACACAAAAAAAAAAAAAAGTATAAAAGGAAGTTATATTATGCCACCATATAATTACTAAAGGAATAAATAGAAAAGATTCATGATATAGCAAGCATTAACAGGACAAAAGTTGTTAAAGAGAATATCATTTCAAAGTTCTACCTCTTTTATAGAAATATCACATTTATTAATTTGACTTCTGATATGTTTTTTATATTTAATGATACCATGCTAGATAAAAGAGAAGAGACAGCCAACAATTATAACAAAGAAAGATGATGATGATGAAGAAGAAATTATATTTTTTTAAACACGAACAGAAATTCATTACAAAATATCATATCAACAGAAAATTTACCTATGGTAGGAGTTACTGTAAGCAGCAAAAATAAAGTGATACAAATGAATGAAGGCTTTTAATATATTTCCACAAACAAAATCTAGCCAGCAAATAAATACATTTTTTGATGTAAACAAACGTAATCTAAATAAATGTTTGGAACTATACAAATTTTAATTGAGAGAAAAAAAAACATACTGCAGATTAAAAACTGGCACTTGTTGAATGTTGCAGAAAAATTAAACAACTTTGTGTTCATTCTTATGATATACTCTGAGGAGTGTATAGTATGTCTTTTTTCAATGCTAACATAATCCATTGAAAATTGGGAACATAAATATATGATGTTCTATACTGTCCTATATTTGAATAACCGACTGTAATAAAATATGGGGAGTAGTATATAGGCTAAAAGCATTAAAAAGCATTAAAAAGCTTGAATGCATTTATATGGTTTAGTATCTATTTTCTCTATGTCTATCTACAACAAAATATCATTAAATGGCAGCGAATGAAACAAGGCATCAATGAAGGGAATGGGTTAAACAAAAAAGAGTAATCAATATTTTGTAACAATAAAAATGAAAATACACAAATTTGAAATTGAAATAGTATCTAACACAAAAGCTACAAATATATTTATTTGAAGGGGAAAGGGGGCTGTGGGGTTGGGGCGGAGGTATCCAACAATTAAATAAAGACCTTTTTCATGCTATTATATTTCTAAATGACAAGTGCCAATCACACACACTGAATTCTCCCACTCCCCCCCCCCCCCCCCCCCCCCCCCCAAAGCAATAATCAAAGGTTACAAATGTGAATCCCACATCTGCCCTCTGAATAGTATTCTAAAAAGAGAATTATTCATAGTTATCAACAGAAATGAGAAGACACTTACCTCCTTCTTGGGGGGTGCATTCTGGGTCGCCGGCAGGTACACAGCGTGACCCCGTCAGGAAGATGAGGTCGTTGTCATCTGTCTGGTACTCTCCATCAGATGTGGGAGCAATCGACATCGCAATCTATAAGAACAATAAAGAACAGATTAACAACAATATTCTTAGTCTACAATCTTCGTAACCTTTTTCCTTGCCTCCAATATTAAGTATGACATTAATCTGGTGATTACTGGTCCCCAAAATACTCTGGCTTGAGTCTGACATAGTAACATTTTGTTTGAAAATGTTCCATCAAACCTAGCTATTTTACTATGTTTGAATACACGTATTTGCTAAAAGTAGTCTTTCCCCTTAATTTTCAGGCAAAATATAAAAGTATCACCTGATAAATAATGAGGTGCACTATCACCCCTAATAAATATAAAAAGTGGAAAATAACTACATCTGACCTTTGTTGGCGAGGTAAGATCAGTGTTGGCTGTACTGCCCGGTTTGCTGATGGACGGTAGGACCGGCGTCTTTGTTGTTATCACCCTGGAAGGCACTGGTCTGATTACTGGGTCCGGTTGACCGGGCCTAGTCGGCAGTGGCGTGCCGTAGATAAAATTTGTCGGGTTCGTGACCAGGATCACGTTGCCCGTGGTCGTTATGCGATCGTCACCGCTTGCCGCGATGTCCAGTACTCGCATGTCGTTGTACGAGAGGCCCGACATCATGCCCTCGAAGGGAGGAGGCGTGGTCGCCCTTCGTCTCCGCCTCTTCTTGGACGATTGGCCGCGCCCACCTATACTAACTATTGCCTGGTCATCAAAGAATGTTGATTGCTTGCCTGTAAGGAGAGAACATGCAAGTTACGTCACTCAAGGAACAAACTAAATATCTGACATGTTTAAAAGAAGAAAATTGATAAGAGGAATCAATATTGCTCACATTGCCATCAATGGGTTGATGCTTACAACTAGCATCTGAATGTGATGCAATAGTATCTAGCTGCTATTGCACAAAATACATTTGATTAATTAATTCTTAATATGTAGTCATGTCATCAAATTTAAAGATAACACTCTTTTCATCACAGAAAATGTTATTCTATCAAATTTTTATTTAACGCTTGTGTATAACCATACATTCTTTACTAAATATACTCTCACTTCTTTTATCACACCAGCAATAAAAACTAAATAGCGGTGTCATGAATTGATTTTGAGATACTCAGGCAAGGGTCGATGGAGAATGCATGTTATTCCAACATAAAATGGCCATTAATGGGTTCATACCTTTTGGTGCCATAGTGACCTGGGGGTACTGGTCAATCTGCAGACTAGCATTGGCTCCGCTCCGAGCGAACCGAATCACGTGGTAGTGTCCGTCGTTGATACGGTAGGCATCGTCGCTGATTGAATGATCCGCCGAGCCAAAGTTGTACATTGTCCACAAATAGCCATTCACCTAGATTTTATTGCAATCAAAATAAAATGGGAGACAATGTTCTTAATGAATGTTTAACAATCAAGTTAAGATGTTAATTTTGAGCGAGCATTATATAACGTGGTAGTGTCCGTCGTTGATACGGTAGGCATCATCGCTGATTGAATGATCCGCTGACCCAAAGTTGTACATTGTCCAAAAATAGCCATTCACCTAGATTTTATTGCAATCAAAATAAAATGGGAGACAATGTTCTTAATGAATGTTTAACAAGCAAGTAAAGATGTTGATTTCGAGAGAATTGTATAACGTGGTAGTGTCCGTCGTTAATACGGTAGGCATCATCGGTGATTGAATGATCCGCTGACCCAAAGTTGTACATTGTCCACAAATAGCCATTTACCTGGAGTTTATTGGAATAAAAAAGAGGGAGACAATGTTCTTAATGAATGTTTAACAACCAAGTACAAATGTTTATTTCGAGAGAATTGTATTACATGGTAGTGTCCGATACGGTAGGCATCGATCATCACTGATTGAATGATCCGCTGACCCAAAGTTGTACATCGTCCACAAGTAGCCATTTACCTAGTGGTTGGAAAAGACATAGAAAATAGATGATGATCTTCATCAGGAGATATCACACATATTGTGTGATTAAAAAGTATGGTGGTGAACTGCAAATGTTCAACAGTTCTCAACTATAGGGTATTTATGAGCTATATATATATATATAGAATAAGCATAGGTAACTTTTTTAGTTAAACAGGCTGTTTTGCCTTGTGTGAAAATATAAAAAAATATATTGATGCAGTAGGTGAATCTGCTGATAGCTGACCCAAATTTGTACATTGTTTACAAATAGCCATTCCCCAGAATCTGGGGAACAAGCGGGTACTATAACTGTTAACCCGTTGCTTACGGGAACCGGGTGGGCTATGTACAAAGTCTATGGGGATTTCAGAATCTCGAAGTGAACAGGTTAAAAGGAGATGCAAAGAGCCATTCACCTTGGGGTTAAGCCAGTGCCGAGCCAGTGCTAGACGCAAGTATGAATGGGATGCTAGTTTGGGTCAGTTTTAATATCTTACCAGTTCCATCTCTATGTAGTCATCCGACGTGGCACTGTCGATTCGAGCGAGGATTGCATTGGTCGATCTGGTCGACACACCTAGACTGAAGTCGTCATGATCCGTACGTAGCCACTGGGTCTCGGGAAGAGCCAATGAAATCAATCCACCACCGGATCCATACTTGAATGCAACACTCACTGGAGAAGAAGAAGAAAAAAATTGATTTTGTTGTTATATTCTATGACATATTATAGTAAAAAGGCCATCTCCTTTTTCATCAATCAAGTTTGAGAAGAAGTGATGGTGTGTTAGATGATCTGAAAGCAAATCAAAAAAAGAGTTCCTCTGTTAGTTATTTGTGCTGCTTCTTTCACATAAATCAAACTCTTCTCTTAGTATACATAGTGCCAGAAAAAATAAAATTAAAACAAACTTTGAATGTGGGTCTGATGTATCAATCTGATTGCTTAATAACCTCTTTTAAGTATCAACAAAGTGTTTCTTCCAATATCTTTATTTCTGAAGTACTCCAGGGCCTATGTAATATTGAAAATGCAAATGGAACTACCAAAGCTTTTGTGAGAGGTTTGATTGTGCAGTGGTCTACAAAATACTCTTTTAGACTCCCTTGTTAATATCAGTGATGTCCCAGACTAAATAATTGCAATTGATTTAATCCGATCTGTTAACAAATCAACCAACAAATCACTTGTTTTGCCCTGGACATAATGTATATTCCAGATCAACTCACCTTCTGAGCTGGTCATGCGGCAGTCGCAGCTGTAGCTATTCCACCCTGGCACATAGATAAATCTACTATCCCAGACTTCCAACTAGAACCTATACCATATACCTCAACCCTACACCTATCAATGGACCTACACCTGGTCCAGATCCCCTTACCTTCTGAGCAGTTAGCCCCTGTAAAGCTGGTCATGCGGCAGTCGCAGCTGTAGCTGTTCCAGCCAGGCACATAGATAAATCTACTATCCCAGACTTCTAACTAGAACCTACACCAATAGATCTCAACCCTACACCTATCAATGGACCTAATGTACGTCTGGTCCAGATCCCCTTACCTTCTGAGCAGTTTGCCCCAGTAAAGCTGGTCATGCGGCAGTCGCAGCTGTAGCTGTTCCAGCCAGGCACACATATTCCTCCATTTGCACAAACATCTGAGGCACAGAGATCACCAGCAGCTGTTGAAGTAATACAAACAAAAAGTGATACCAATCAATTAATTACAATGACAAACTTTTATCTTCATGGCACTTAATGTGATGATCATCTTATCTAAGCACTTTACAACAATGTTATTACCCCAGTCACTATCATATATATAATGATACAAGTTTAATATAATTTTGTTCTTCAACCTTCCAATATTATGTAATTGCCAACATTAATATGTGGAAAACATGTAATACATACAGCACAATGCAAAGGTATGCAAAGGTTATAAAAGGTATAAAATGCAGATAAACCGACCATCAGCAGAGAAATATGTCCCTTTTCCATTAAATTCCCTTTAATATATATCAAAGGAAGATATGAACATATTAAAATGAAATGGGTGGATTATCATGCACTCTATTTGTGCTGCCTGCTTTTTCTAAGTAGTATATATCACAAGGTTTAATTATGAACAGTCCTACCTGAGCCACACAACATATATGTGACTGGCTATAGCAAAACCGTGCACTTGTCGGTAAAAATTCAAAATGTAGATTTATCACAAGCTTTCATTTGATGCTTTGTTCTAACAAATTGGTCAATAATTGGCAAACATATGACTGTTTCAATTTTACACACATTATGTGAACTTCAAATGCCCATTTCTTCAAAACATGAATTACCGACAAGTGCAGAGTTTTGCTATAGCCGGTCACACATATTTATGCTTCTCTATCAGCTCTGCCTGCATTTATAATACAGCAGTCTCCGCTTGCACAGCATTTTTTAATGCTTTTAACAGGAATATGCAACTAAGTGGAGAAAATTTCCTTTGAAAATATCCAAACTGCTTCATCACATCATATCGCTTTAACACGAGAAGCCGAGAGCACTGTAGTACAACGGATGCAATTTCAAACAGCCCTACCCGGGCCCCACAATACTCAAATCCTGTACTTCTTTATTTATTCTGCCTGAATTTCGAAATTGCAGAATTTTTAAAAGCCCTTCCTAGGTCCCGCAACATGTAAATATGTGCGTCTCTATTTGTTCTGTTTGCATAGTACAGCAAATGGTAGAATTTTGAACAGCCCTACTAGTGCCCCACAACAATCAAATCTGTGCTTCTTCAGTTGTTATTCTTGAATTTCTAAATAGTATGGCAAATGGAAGAATTTTAAACAGCCCTTTCCTAGCCCCACAACCCGCTTATCTCTCTTCCTCTACTTGTTCTACCTACATTTCATATATAACAGCCAGCTGGGCTCAACACTAGCAGTTTCCCAACTGCCTGGGACAAGTAAAAACTCATGTTGGGCATGTAATATTTCATAAATGGTCTACTATTATAGGCAACTGACATTTCTGTTCAACAACATGAATAGTATGTAATTCCTTACGTGTAAATCTCATCTAGAAGTAAGCACCTTGCGAGCAAGTAACATTTTTGTTTGGGCAAGTAAAATTGGCTCATTTATGATCTTTACATGCCCGAACGGGCCCGAAGATAACAAAGTTAGCGTCGAGGCCTTGTACAGCAAATGATACAATTTTTATCAGCCCTAACCGAGCCCCACAACACTCAAATCTCTGCCTCTCAGGTGACATTGCGCTATGTGACAGGAGGGATCATGTGACAGTACAACATGTGACAGGGGTGATCATGTGACACCAGCTAGCCTTGTTCACTCAATCGTCGTCGCAATTCCCCGACAGTCCCTGGTTGCATCGGGTCTGTCTGGTTTGGATTACCGGCTCGGGATAACATCACAAACAGACTTCACGCTATTGCAAACAGACCTGCTCGGCTGCGTGCACCCAGAATTCAATACTTTCCTCGGAGTGTGCTTTACATTTCTTAGGATCAGGGTTAATAGATTGTCCGGCTATATATATATATATATATACCACATATGAAAACACTTGATATTCCGAACAGCCTTGTCTGCAATAGCTTATTACCTTGCCCAAGGACTATACATGTTTGTTTCCCGTCTACACTTTGTTCAAGTATGCTTTATTAATTTCCTCCGATCAGAGTTAACCCGTTGCCTACAGGAACCTGGTGGACTATGTAAAAAGTCTATGGGGATATCAGAAATTTGAAGGGAACAGGTTAATTGTGAATTGTGAGTATTCTTGCTGACAAGGACACTAACATTTACGCTGATCAAGGTTTAAACCTTGCCTACAGGATCCTGGTGGGCTATGTACACAGTCTATGGGGATTTCAGAATCTTGAAGAGAACAGGTTAAATACAAAGAGTATTCTTGCTAACAGATGTCAAGGGAGATGAGCATACACATGTACAGTTGCTATATATCTGCCTTATCCCAACGAATCAAGAGTGGATCTAGTAGCAATCAGTCCAGGATAACCAACGCAAACAAACTTTGCGCTACATTGCAAGACAGAATTTCTTGCCAACTCGTACTTTGTCCAAACATTTTTTAAATTTCTTTGAACAAAGGTTAATATGTAGTTGAATTTATATATATATATATATATTTGATTTATATAGCGCTTAATAATACATAATGAATTCTCTAAGCGCTTCACATGAGTATACAGTACAAGCATAAGATCTAATTAATATCTAAACATAATAAAGGAAACATACTGTATATACAAAAATAAATCATACAAAAAGAAACGTCTTCAGAGATTGTTTGAATGAATTGATTGAGGGTATTTTTCTAATTTCTAATGGTAGGGTATTCCAAAGTGTGGGGGCTGATTTTGCGAAGGGTCGATTGCCGTAGGTCTGAGTATTAGTAAGAGGGACAGTTAAAAGTTGTTGGGATGATGACCTGAGTGTGCGTGCAGAGGTGTGACGGTGATTTATACAGGCTTGCAACTGTTGTAACATATGTTCAATCACTAATAACTTTCCCTTCCTCATACTAAAAATTACATGGCAAACAATTTATGGCATTTATCCTCACCTTCACATCCCCTTGCCAGGTCGTCCTTGTTGTTCTCAATACTCAGTGCCGTGTCGTACAGATCCTTCTTGCGCCCGTTGATTTCTAGAGACGCGAAGCATCCCTGGAAACCAACCCTGGCCTCCACGTAGTCCGGCAGGAGGGGGTAGTTGCGTCGCTCCACCCCGCCCACATACAGGTTCTCTGTCAGGTCCAGATGTCTTGCTTTGGCTGACGGCCTCGCGATGCTCGTAACGTCATCCACCTGTAGGACATGCCTATCCCGACTGTCTCGTGATATCGACACCTCGTGCCACTTGTTGTCATTGAGTATGTGCGCGGAGTTCGCGTGCAGCTTCACAGGCCCCGCCCCCATGTTGAAGGCATACTGGATCTGCCCTCCGATCAGCCCCACCGAGATGAAGTCCGTCTCTCCACCCTCGCTAAACAGGAGCAGGCCGTTTGGCTCCGTGGTCTTGAAGTGGAAGAAGAGGGTCAGGGCGGGGTAGGAGTTGGGGGTCTCCAGCTGGGCGTAGACCTCCTTTGTTCTGAACGTGAAGGGGTTGAGGATGGGCCTCTGGCTCATGGTTTCACCGAACGTGGCGTTGAGCTCCACATTGGACAGCGGCCGTGCACGGGCCATGTCAAAGTATGGCTGGCTGTTGTACAGGAACTGCTCCATGTGACCCACAAAGTTCTTCGGGGCATCAGCGATGTTTTCTCGATCCGTCAGACCACCAACCACGATGTAGTGGTAGTCGAGCACTCCACTTTGGAAGGTCTCACTCACTGTGTATTCAGAAGTCAAATTTTACATCATATATGGAATTAATAGTTTAGAATCTTTATAAAATACTACACTACTAATAACATTTCCTGTTTGTGTTTGATATTAATCATTGTTAGCATGCAGTGCGTCAGGTGTCTAGACGGTGCCTAATTGTGAATTTTTCTAAAGAGGAAAGTCATATTCATTCAAAGTTTTATAAAGTAGTGGAAAATATTGTTAACAATGTGTGACAAATTGAATCTGATTGTGTCGAAGTGAGCATGCAAAATTGTTGCTGAAAATTGTTGAACAAATATTACAAAGTAAATGAAAAGGTTGTGCTATTTTTAGAATAAGAAGTCATTATTATCAATTTGCAAGATTGATGAAAGCATTCCAGCAATATTAAGCTGAATTGGGCGGCTGCTCACTTCTGTTCAAAGAAAAAATGTTTCATGAATGAAAAAAGCAGAAGAATAACATAACAAGTTAAAGAGAGAATCAGAAACAGTACTACAGAGAAATTTGGAATTAGAGTGAAGTAAAAAGAGCTGGAAGAATGCCACACATATAAAAAGATGATGATATAAATTGAATAAGAATTGTGGGGAAAGACTGCCTATAGGTGAAAATGCTAATTTGGTTGTGAACAAATGAGAGGGGAAGATAGAGAGTAATCGCATGGCAAAGCTCAAACAAAGATTGACAGAGAGCAGCCAAAAGAACGAATGAATTCCAGAGTGAAAGAATGATAGAGATGCAAAAAGAATGAACAAATGTATGAGTGAAAGAATGATAGAGATGCAAACAGAACAAATTAATTCATGAGTGAAAGAATGACAGACTTGCAAAAAGAATATATGTAGGAATTCCAGAGTAAGAGAATGACAGAATGGCAAAAAAGAATGAATCATGTATTCATGAGCGGAGTGATCGAATGAAAGTTGGTCCAGCAGCGGTACCCATACTCACCTCCGTACGTTATGTTAAAGGCTGGAAGTGTAGATTGTTTTCCCCGGAGACAACATGAGAGAGATTTAGAGCGTGCCAAGGTTGAGAGGTCAAAGGTCAAAGGTGATTTGTGAAAGGTGAATGTGAGAGAGGAAGATCCCAAAACGAGAGATAGTTGGGAGAGTGAGGAAAGTGAGATAATGAAATAAAAAGATAAGAGAGATATGAAAAGGAAGATGTTGATAGAAAACAATGGAAAGATAGGGATGAAGAAATAGAAAGAGAATGATAGATAGAAAGACAGAAAAAAAGATAGAAAGAAAGAGAATGATAGATAGAAAGACAGAAAAAAAGATAGAAAGAAAGAGAATGATAGATAGAAAGACAGAAAAAAAAGATAGAAAGAAAGAGAGACACAGATAGAAGGATAAAGAGAGACAGGGAGAGAGAGAAAGGTCAAAGGTCATGGGTCAAGAGGCCATGATGAGAGGCAGGCAGGAGCATGGTGGAAGAAAAATATGAGTGCAAATATGAGAGAGAGAAAATAAGAAGTTTGTGAGATCTGGTTCCTTCTATTAGATAACCCTACCATTAACTCGTCATCAACTCGTAGCATCTCTTCAAGTATAATTATACAAGCTAAGATAATTGTGTGTGTTTGACATGTTTTTCATCTATCAAACTTGACTTTTACTTTTAATCCATTTGGGTTTGGTCCCTAAAATAAATTTGGCTGGAGTCTAGGATCTATGGAGAATATGCATGTTCTGCTATATTGTATATGTATATATAATACCAAATCAAGTTGCCTTCTGAGTAATTTTAACCCATTCACCACGGGAAAAAGACATATAATGTATAATGGGAAATTCAATATCTCTTTGACAAGGGTTTTATTTAAACACATTTTAGATGTAAGTTTTGTTTTTGTTTTTGTTTTCATTTTGCACGATTGGACTTCAGTCAAATCCTTTGCTAAATTTTGGGTACAGTATATTCCCCCCCCCCCCCCCCCCAAAAGAAAAAAAAAAGAAGAAAAAAATTAGCAAATAAACCTGTAGAGTTATTGGAAAAAGTATATGAAAGCAATTTTGGGAGATATATCTTGGATATAGAATTACTTAAAATTTGAATTCTTGTTAATAACACACACGGATCCAAATGTTCACAGTAAGAAATCAATAAGCTGATGAGATGCTTGATTTTTGCAGATTACAAGACAAATATCTAAAAGAAGGAACCATGGCATTAACCAGAAAATATGAATGGCTAGCAATATCTAAAATACAAATTTTTTCTTTCAAAAAGAGATTGCTAACTTAAAGAGAAGTTGAATGAAGGCTGGAGAGTTAGATCACTGATTTCTAGGAAAACCAGATTGTAAGAACAGTCATAGATTTTGTATTGGAGGGCAGCATACAATTTGGATATTTAGAAAATAGAAAAGGTCTTATACAAGGCTTATTTTGTTTATTCAGATTGTGATATCATAAACCATTTCTGAATATCCATTAAAATATATCACATCCAAAGGAGTGTAAATAATTATAATATTGGATAGTTTGCATTTGTAATTTAGAAGATTAAGTTTGATTAGCAAGAATATATCTCTATATTGTACGAGACGGGAATACTATATACACACGTTTATAAAGTTCATAACTATTGTATATAATTTGTAAAAAGTAGTCTTCATAACATCAAACAAAATAAACCATTTGTTAAATTGAATAACTGCATCGGTATGTACATTAATATGTATCAGTAAATGTTGAACCAAAGTTACTGCATTATAAATCTGCATCAAACAGCATGCTCGTATGTATAGTGTTAGTTTTGAAGGCAACATGGGAAAAGGTCCCCTTTTGTGTTAGTAAGGTTAGTAAAAGTTAGGTGTCAGCTATATGCTAAGTTATGACAAGACATGCCTTGGGCCTGAAAAAGTGTTAAGATAAAAAAAAAAAATGCAATTTGAGATGCTATAATACATGTTATAACAGAGAAAGAAGAAAGACATTCAAGCACTAAAAGCAATGGCATGCAGCAATGCAGAACATGCAACAGATAAGTGTTAGAATAAGATAAGATTGAAGTAAGCAAGTTTGGTGAAACCATGCTTTTCATGCAGTGTGTGCCATGTTATTAAACTGTGTGAAAGTGTGATCATATTCAGTGCTTTATGTGAGTGTGTTAACGTCATTCTCATTTTTTCTTCTTTTTTCGAGTCTGTGGGAAAAATAATTAAGTTATAATACAAGCAAAGTATTAATTAGTGATATATATGTCACAACCATAAGATCATAATCTGTCATTCAAAATATGAAGAGATAAAAGAAATAAATGATCAATAAAAAAAGATTGATTAAAAGAATCAAAGGAGTTCTCATGCCTCTTCAGAAATTAAAAACATACCAGATAAAATATCATTCAAAATTGTCAAAACAACTAAAATCGAACCAAAAGGGGGTGGATTTTTCTTCTCCTTTATCTCACCATTAGAGCTTATGGTCGTGGGAGGCATCGACACTGTATACATGTTTTTTGTTTTGCGATAAGAAGATAAGAAATAGTTATAATAAGCATCATGTGACAGCTTTGAATATTGGTTTACGTATATAGCTATTACAGCTTTCGTTCCCACTTTGAAAACTTTATTTCATGACAAAGTTTCCATTTTAATTTCTCGTTCTTTTTCAGACTAACTTTCTTGTCACTAGCTTGACATATGATGTAGATAGAACAAATAAAAGTGTTAATAAAAATGTAAGATTTTCTGCGTGAGTTCAATGTGGGAAATAATGCTGCCAATGTGTTAGTAATACTGACACTAAACTTGACAAAAATGTGTTAGTACATTATACAGAACATTTAATACACAATACATATTAACAGAAAATAATTTGACATGAATAAAAAAATATGAAAAAGGTTCAGTGATCCTCTTGAAGTTTAGAGATAAAACATAATTGTGACCATCTACATAAAAACCCACCACTTGTTGGCAAAAATCAAATTTGAGACTTGTATATCATTTGAAAGGGTGGTTCATCAGCTTTAATTTGATACCTATTTCATTTAATTTGGATAATACTTGGCAGAGATATGATAATTTTCATTTCTCATAGTACGTTGAGTGGAAACTGAGATATCATCATTTCAAATATTACAATCACTGTTAAAACCATGCAGAATTGTTTTTACAAACTCGTAAATAACTTTGCAATGGATTAGTATTTCAAGTTGATTTATTTTGCATGATAAAGAGCAAAAGTTTATCTTGCTAGTTATGTTCATTTTGCCCCTGGGTCCAATTTTCAACTTTGGAAGCCCATAACTACACAACATAATTACCGACAAGTGGCAGGTTTTTGCTATATCCGGTCACAATTTCGTTCAGTTTACATTCATAGAGGCACCTAATATTATCTACAATGTTGATAATTATAAACATTTATGTGATTTTAGTCAAAATGTTCACGTTCAGTGAAACCATCCATTCAATGATATAGTTTTGAAATGTTGAGATGGTTTCATTCGCCAGTTTAAATTTCAACCGTTGAAGTGATTTAATTCATCGATACAATTTTCAAATCTTGAAATGTTTCATCCAGTGATATAACCAAGAATCTTAAAATGTAAAAAAAATCAATGATATATCATTTCAATCAACAACAATTCACCCACTGTATCACAATATGTTGATGTATACGAGAGGATATAAATATATCATGAATATATATATGTATTGAGTACATCTAGATGGCAGAATAACTGGGGTAAGATGCGGGGATATGGTTGGGCCATTCTGATATATATGTTGACAGCAATATAGTTCACAGGATATTGGAGATATAGAAAACAGGTACGGAACGTAAGATTATACAACATCAACATATATGTGCACAATTATAATTCCAGGTAATATTTGATGGCGTGAATGGAGAAACATTGGTGGTTATGAAATGCATAGTAGTTTGAACAAAAATATGAATAAATTTTAATAAGGAGAGTATTCCGAGTGATGATTATGAAGTTATTTTTTCTTTTCTATTATCGTGAAAATTTCATTTTGTTAAAATCATAAAGAAGATAAGCATTTGTTAGTGATTAGCATTGTTTTGTTTTCAGTTTAGCATCAGTGTTTGGACTAGGTTTTATACAATTTTGGCGCCAAGGTTTTGACAGGATTTGCCATAAATATTAAAAATTTCCTTCTAAATAATTCAGAAAAAAAGAAGAACTTGAGTTGAATAGAGTTTGCATTTGAATAAGTAATATATGTACATAGAAGGACAGATAGAAAGAGTTTTATAAATCAATCTAACTATTCCTACGGGAGCGATAATGTGTTTAAAAATGGAATTATATAAATCAACCGTTTTGGTACACATGGAAATAAAATCTTTATTGAAATACAATTACAGTGTACTCAGATGAGGGAGTGAATATGATTTCTGCTTATCCAATACAAATAGGTAAAATTAATAAATATAGGAATATCTACGAAATAATACAATGATAATATATATATGTGATAAATGATAGAATTTACATATCGATATATTATATTTGAATTATAACATGTTCGTTCTTACCTTCTGCTCTATCTGTCTGGTCAACGGTGACCATGAGTCGGTCATCTTGCCGCCGGACATGGACCGCATGCCACTTGTTATCATCCAGACTGTGTCCAGCGGTAATCTTCGTCTGACCGAGCCCGTAGTTGGTCGTCACGTGGATGACGCCCCGCGACAACTCCAGCATCAGTACGTCGATGACGGTGTTGGAGGACGTGGCGACGAGGAGACCGTCGGGGTAGCGGGTGCGGAAGCGCAGGAAGATGTCCTCCACCTTGCTGCGCGAGTTGGCCGGCACCGTGATGCGCATGAACTGGTTACCATTGAATGACAGGCGTGCTACCTCTGTTAATGTGTGAAGGGGTAGTAAATGAGATGATATTAATGATATTACAAATATAAGGTCCCATCAAAAATTATAATGATACAAAATAAATTAAAAATACATAATAATTATAAAATTGCTTAAATACAACTAATTCTACCACTGATACTTCTGCTACTGCTACTTCTACTACTACTACTACTACTATTTCTACTACTACTGCAACTACTTCTGCAACTACTACTGCAGCTACTTCTACTACTAATCATGATAATAACCATGATAATCATAGTTTTTATGTAGTTAGAAATGAACATAAACAAAACATATCAAATAAAATCTCAAAAACCTGTTCATATCTTCATAAGATAGTATTTGAAAAATAATTCATAAAGAAAATTTATCAACAAAAAAAATCCCACAATCATGTCCTGCACTTTTGCAACAAAATAGAAGAAACTTTCAGATGTATGAGCTCATTTATTTCTACTTGAGTACTCTAAATCCTATTTTGTCGCTTCTAAATAAATCTTCATTATTACTGCTTCAGTAATTTGTAACACGAGTGCTCTTACTCTTGAATATATCACGGAAGTAATTGATTGAATATATATGTGAACAGTGCACTTATCTTGCACCCATTTGTTATTGCATTGAGGAATAGACATTCATTTGTGATGTGCAAACAAAAAATGTATAATGACACTGTTGCATTTTCCAACTGATATAAATATTTTTTTTAAATTTCAAGTCATATTTCTAACTGCCCACCTTGATATAACAAGATTGCAACGAAAAGAAAACTTAACATTTATTCTGTAACTGGAACAACACCAGAAAAATATGACATAAATATAAATAATGTAAACAATTTTGAATAATAATAAATAAATAATAAATTTAGCATGAATTGACAGACTGATGAAAAACAAAAATAGTTATATTTTCATGATAGCCAAAATGAAAAACATCATTGCAAAATAATACATAAAAAAACATACATATATATTTAAACCTTGCTAACTACACAATGTTATGCCAATAGCATAAGATTGTTAACAGTAATCAACCAATATAACAAGTAAAATGATGAGTATACATACTTAAAATAGAAAAAAATGTATATATGAGTGAATTGATTTTTTACACAATAATTTCCCTTTTCACTAAAATGGGAAGACAAACCATCGCATACTGCATAAAATATATTGCTTCATTCAGACCAGTGCAAAATGTCATAACATTATAACAGTCATGTTGATCATTCAATTTTTAATTCATTAAAATCAATCAAAATATTCAACATTTTCTCTACATGTATACCTACTGAAAATACATTACAGAACAATATCAATAAATAAAACAATCCACAACAAATAAAAACAGTATTATACAAGTGATGGCATTTTATGCTCAGACAATAATTCCCATGAAAAATACATATATACGCACGCACAAAAATTCCATATGTTAATGTGGCAACAAAATACTCCTTAGTCCCACATGTGTCGATACATGTCACTCACCTCCTTCTTCAGTGAACACTGATGTTAAAGCACAGCATTTGAACAGAGCAGGCAGGGTTTTTCACAAGAAATGGATGCAAAGTTTTATTTGGGGACATTGAGGAAACAAGGTAGGAATGGGAATGGGATGGGTAAGAGGAAGGGGATGGAAAGGGGCTAGGGTACATGTGAGATGTTTGTTAGTAATTGTGATAGTGGTGGTGGTGGTTAGGAGTAGGAGCATGGGTAAAGTGGGTCAAAATCGTAGTTGATTTGGATTTCGGATAAGGATTGGTTAGAAGAAAAGAGTTAAAGTCATCGAAAAAAGTGCTACCTGAAATAGATTCATACATACACTTGCACACTCGTTCAAATGGTAGATTTTTCTGAACAAATCATAACGTTTCAAAGAAAGAGTATGCAAGTGAATGCCACGAGTCTCTGTTTCAGGCAGTAATTTGTTATTGGAAGATCTCTTCAAGCAGTGTTTTAATTTCAAAGATATTTTTGAAGTCTTAAATTTCTCAAAATGTCAAAATAATTAAAATGAACAACAGGATTTTGTATTTTATTCTCATCTATCATTGCTTGGTTTCGTTCCATTACTTAAACAAATATTCCATAAAGTCTTCATATTTTCATTAAAAGTCATTAATTTAAATAATTAAGAAGACTGACATTTGTAAAATCTGAAGGCACTACCTAGAAAATGAAATTTCTAATGCATAATAAATCACTCAATTAATCTTGGAAATTTCTACAAGCACTGCCATAAATAAGTAAATCTTCCAATTAGAAGCAGAGTTTTTAGTTGGCTGCGGAAAATAGAAATGGAAAAGTGTTAGCATTGAATAAGGAATCTGCGGTTGAAGAATTAGAATGAAAGCAAAACAACACAACATAACTGCATGTCAAAATGACTTACAGTTTATTTTTATGTTAGTCACAATAGAGCACACACAAAGCCTTTCTAACTCCATATTTTCCTATTACATTTGTACACTTTTCATGAAATCTAAATGGCTGGAAACTTTTCTACAGATCTTTACAAGTGGTGAATACATTCTCTGATACATTATTTGCAATGTTATTTTTGCACAACCAATTTTTTATTAAAGATCAGGTCTTAAAAATGTGAGAATTTCTGGTTATAATTAAACTATTATTTAAAAACCAATCTCTCGTTTAAGATCAAACATAAATGTTTCATAATATGAAACATTATTGTTTCATATTAGCTACAACCATACCTAGTTAATGAAGGTAACATTTGTACAAATTGCACTTTATTTCTGTTAAGGGCTTTAAAAATAGTCATTTCATTCTAGTATGCATCGCTAGTTGCTGCAGTTTAACCGGTTCCATGCTAGATTTGTTTGCAATTCCTAAAGAGTCATAAACAAGGCCCACACAGTTCCCACATGCAATTGGTTAAGCATCGCTTAGAATCACATGGCTCTCTGGAGGGACCCCCTTTTTATTTTCACAGCCACTGCACTTCATGCTACAACAATTTAATGAGAAAATAACGCCGCACATCATAACAGGCCCTGCCTAATTGGTAATTACTTGCAAACACACCAGCCTTGACACAGAACGTTACTTAGTAGTGACCTTGATAGCCGTATCAAGTGCACGTAAAAAGTATCAATTACTGCGATAATGGGTGATGATTATCAAACAAACTGGCAATTTGAATAAATGCACTTCGAACCATTATTAAAGATAATACAAAGGAACTGATTACACCTAACGTACAGTGATTAATATATTTTTGTCTTTAAATTCTTTACATCAGTATATTCAACTACATGGTGCATGTTTTACATTGGGTATGTTTTAACTGGAAAATTGAGTTTACTCATTATTTTCTAATAATGCTGATAGAATGTTAATGCACTTTAATTCTCACTACAAGCTTATCGTACAGTGTTTAGAGATAGATACTCAGAAGGTGACATGACTTTGCTCAAGCGACAATTACTCCAAGGATTTATCGTAACATTATCATTCCGGTCTTAATGCGGTTTTCCAAGATGAGTCTGATAGCTTGGGACAAGCACAGTGTAATAACGATTGCATGAAACTAGCTGCAACTATAGTCTCCTGCACGCTTCCATACTTTGAAAGAGTTTTAGTGCCTTTGACCAAGTCCTCTTTAATACAGGGTGCATATTTTTTGCTGCAATGCTCTATAACATTTGGAGTTGCATCGTCATTCACGGCGTGAAATAGCGAAAGTTGCCTCATGGGAAACTGGCTTGAAGAGTTGGGTTAGGTTTATTTAGATTAGGGGTAAGGGATAGTGTTGATAGGTATAGTGTAAGGATTAGGATAAGGAATGGGGTTAGTGATAGGATTTTGATTAAGGGTAAATCTTTGTTCGTTTATAAAATACAACAAAATAGTAGTGGAGCATTTGTCACCCTAGCAAAAGTTATGGAACTATTCAGAAACATGCTTTGGGGGTAAGTTAGCAGAAAAAAGCAAGCAGATTCAAGCAGTGTTAGTAGGCATGCTCAGCATTCATGTTTTACTCTTTCAGTTCTTTGCCATGAAAAAGACCAATATTGTCTGCAGATCTACACTAGCGGTATCATTAAAAGTTTGATTTTAGGAGTTAATGACATCAGAATAAACTTTCATACACGACCGGAATACTGGTAACTTGTAACAAGTTTGCCACTTTGCCAGTTCGCCACCTACGTCACATGTCAATTCCATCATTTTTGTCACAAGCAAAGAATTTTTTCTCCAGTTCGCGGTTGCTGACACCCTGATTGGTTAGTTTACAAGGATAAGTCACTGTCCACTTGGGTTTAAATTGATGGCCAGAATGGTCAAATGGTCAATCGGAAAATAAGTCCTCTGATTCATCGAGAAGCCTCGGGGCTAGTTACAATCACACCACTGACCCGTCATATGGAATTGGACTGAGAGGGAACCTCAATATACAACTCAATTTGCGTAGGTGACTGAAACGCCGCCTGATTTGGCTTCTGTGTCAATTTCCAATCAAATATCAAAGTAATGCTCAATTGGCGGCATAGCCCCAGGAAATGTCCTCATGCACCCTTGAATACTGGACTGATCAGATTGTGGGCCAGTTAGATCGATTCATGGTTGATAATGTCAGTTGGAATCGTCAACTTTAGGAGGCACAAGACTAATATAAATGCCTGAAGCAGAACTGTATTATGCTCGAATATAATGCACAGCCAATCACTGAAGTAGTTGCACCTTTCCAGAGAAAATAACCCAACAGTTACATATGAAAAGTGTACATTTTTTGTTTGTAAGTGGACATTCAACAGTCAAAGTCATGTCACAGCCCTGCTCTAAAATCATTACAAATCAGATAATTTGTTAATTCTATGTTTACCTGGTCAAGTAATGGTCAAACTAGTCAAGTTAGGGGTCAATGACAAAATGTATGCAACACTTGAAGCAGGAATACTCATACTGATTATGCATGTATGTGTACCTTGCAGCTTGGGTAATTTACAACTACCATCATGCAAGAGATATGTACAACGGCTCTATGGGCATTGTGCCCTGTGTCAATTTGTTTAACCATTACTTGTTTATTTCAGTATAGCATGCATTGATTCACCATAGACCCCCGCCAGATTATTCATGAAGCCAGTCATCAATGGGTGAATGCGTTATTAGAGAGTAATGCAGAGTAAAGCTACGGTTAATTGGTTAATGGAGAAGTATGTGGTGTACATTACCTTCTTCGCAAGTCTTTCCCGTATAGCCAGTGATGCGGCAGTCGCATTTGAAGCGGTTCCAGCCCTCGGTGCATGTGCCTTCATGATGGCACGGAGCGGAGCTACATAGTGGTTCCTCCTCCCTGAAAGAAGAAAAAGATAATGTTTAATTAATAATGTTTCCAGAGAAGGGAAAACATCTTATCCAACATCTTATCCAACTTCAAATATTTTCAAGAGAGAGTAAAATGTTCTCTTCAACCAAGATAAGAGAAGGGTTAATTATTCTCATCTATGGTACTGGTGACTTAATGATTACATGGGAAGGAGTAAAATCATTGATTGTATTGGTGAAAATATTTACAAAAATCTTTAATAGGAAGAAGGTAAAATGTTCTCTGTATTAAAGATAATAATTGTTTTTGTTTTTTGGGGGTGGTGATAGTGTTTTGAAGATCGTAGAAAGAAGGAAAAAATTGTTCTGTGCAACCAACATATCAGACAGGAATTAAGTGATTCCATCCTTTAGCACAGGTTGCTCCCTAAAGACAGGGGTTGTTGCTACAGCTACACAGGGCGTAAAGAGGTGAAAACATGCCCATTTTTGTTATTTTGCGATATTTGCAACTGAAGCTGCTGGATAATAACAATCTATGTAGTACTGTTGATCCTAACTTCAAGAATATACCTCGATATGAATGAGCGAAGTGTAATTTGAATGGAATTATATTGCATTATACGATGAAAGCCTTGCTTTAAAAATGTAGAAATTAGTGTATCTTGCATTTTACAACAGAATTTGTCATACGTTACCTGCAGAACACTCCAACGCTCTCGTCCCTGATCTGCTGCCTAGCATACTCCGGGAGGTCCACTGTCACCCCCTGTAGCACCAGGTTCTTGACACATCCCACATACCCCCTGCGCAGCACCCCCGAGAACAGGTCGATGGGGAGGTGGTCGACATCGTTGTCGACGTCGATGCCTCCCAACACCAGGTGGTGCTCCAGGTTGAGGTGTCGACTCGCCCCTCCGACGTCGAACTTGCCCGGCTCCTGAGTGTCAATCTGCAGAAACGGGTTGAAAGGTTGTTTAAACGTCGCATCTAAAATGGAGTTATTTTGGGTGATTTTTTTACAATTAGTTTGGCAGTTGAATAATTTGTTTATTTGACTTGGATGTGAAGGACTGTTTCGATCTACAAGCATAGTTTGGACAATTGTTGAAGGGTAAATGGACAGTTGGCACGATATTAGATGGACTCTCCTCCCAAGTCAGGATCACATACAGCCACTGTTCAGTATGCAACTATTACTCTGTTACATGCACAGGTAATGCTAACAAATCCATGTAACTGCAAACATACCTGTATCGTTCCTCTGTTGTGGTGGCGCTCCAGGTTCACATAGTGCCAGAGGCCGTCGTTGAGGGGTAGAGAGTTGGACCGGTATCGGATGGCGCCGCCTCCCAAGTCCAGGACCATGTAGAGATAGCCGTCGTTGAGTTCCAGGGCAAAGAAATCCGTGATGTGGTCCGCCCCACGGTTGTACATGATGACTCCATCCGGCTCGTTGGTGCGGAAGCTGAAAGACAGGGAACCCTGGGTCTACGGTGAAAAGTGAGATAGAAGTACGCAAACACGTTATTAATGATAACAATTTAAGAAAGCGCCAGATTATTTTACTCAATGGGATGTCAGAAATACAATGTACAACATTTAGTCATACAGTTTAACTGGTTGTCTTCGTATAAAAACTTGTGTGTACATATATGAACAATTTGAAAAGATTGTTTTAATGAGTCCATAGAACATTTATATTTGTTGATGGTATCATATATGCTGAAATTTAAAAAAAATCATGTTTTTCTGTGCATTTTTACCTACATTCCCTCTGTATTTTTCTTTAACCCTAACCAAAGTTTATAAAGTCTGTACATTTAAACAAAATTTGTATAAACATTAAAAAATATATTTCTCTTTAAAACAAATATTTCACATGCATATTTGTACATTTTCTGTGTATGAAGTGTACATGAGAACTAAATGTGTGACTGTGCATAAAACATCATGCAATAAAATACTCCCCTTACCTCAAAACATACTGCTTATTAAGAGCAGTATTAAGAGCTGTATTAAGAAAACATGAGATCTAAAATCTCATAAATAAATTTAGTGATATTTCATGCACTGGTAAAATTCAGAGTATCATTATCCATGCTATGTGTGATATTCCTCAAAGTATGGTAGTTGTATTTGAGCATGCTGAGATTAAAAAAACAGTGATTGTGATTTCACTGCAAAATGAAGAAATCAACACCTCAAAAATCTTCTATCATTTCCAAATTTGAAATATGTCAAGAACGATCAATCCATGCATCAAAATTGAAAAAGATGAATTCAATACATGAAATTGTGATCAAAAGTACCTGTGAATACACAATATAATCCATAATTCACCTAAGAATATAAATTACAGGGTTGAATTTCTAGAGTGATAATACAAAGTATCATTAGAGACAAGAAAATACATATATATTGCACTGAGAACTTTGTTTGATAAAGTAGTAGTTGTGAGTATACATACAATTCAAATGCATAAATGAGTAAAAAGTTAATATTTAAATAGGAACAAAGCAGAGGACAAAAATAAGAAATAACGAAGAAACTTTTTTGAAGGACACTTCTCAAGATAGATGCACAAATACATGACTAAAGTCTAAATAAATGAAAAATTGAATTATTCATCAATAATTTCATTACATCAAAATAGAACGAAAGAAAAAAAGACAAGATAAATAAATACAACTTGTTCTTATATATACATTTTCCATTCTATTTTCATTATAACATCTGGTCTTCATTATATGACCAAGATACAAATAAATATTGAAATTTCTCTCTTCATCAAAGGCTGAATTAAATGAATTCCATCTCCTTTGATAAGTCAAATAAACAGCTGAAGCGGACATCCCAGTTGTCTGTCAACAAAACTGCACTGAAGTGTGAAGAATTCATTATTTTCTTTCTAGCGCAGTTGAGATGTGACAAACATAATATCGTCTGTCAATTAGGCTTGGGATACATGCTGGAGAAGAGTCTGTCTTCGTCACTAACCTGTTCAGAACAGGTCCCTAAAATACTCAAGCTAGGGTTTATGAAGAAGGTGCATTCTGTCACAAAGAAGTTCCTATGGGTTAATTCGTTCAGGACTGGTCCCAAAAATACTTGGGCCAGGGTCTATGGAGAATTTGAATGCTGTAAAAATAAAGTAAAAAATCACCTTCAATGTGTTAGTCATATCCATACTGAAGCAATCAAATGCAATTGCATTCATTCAATGGAAGCAAGTGAGATGGTTTCTTATTAAGTACAAACATATTTTAATCTAATACAAAAACATTATGGTGACTAAAGTTTCTTATCTAGATTTCAGTATTGTGAAAGAAATACTATAATGATCAAAAGAACACAGGAGTTTATTGTTGAATACTATCATCACAAAATGTAATTTTAGGTATATCTTGATATGTGCGGTCATCATCAATGTATCTCAAAGAGTGTATGGGCCATTCTTGGTCACGTGTGTGACCCAAAACATGACAAATTTTGAAATGGGATGCTTATATTTCAGTAAGTATGAGACTATAATGATTTTTACTTCATATGTGACTTGAATATGTTGTAGTCTTTCAAACTTAACACAAAAGATTTTATAAGGATTACGTAACTCAATGTCAGAGGTCAAATGGCATGGGTCACGTGTGAGACTTCGCACGGAGCGCTTTTTTCATAACTAAATTTCATTTGGAAAATTCTTTAAAATATGAATAGCTATAATGTTCATCTTATTACCAGGGAAGTACTATACATTTGTAAGTACAACAATAGCAATGAATGAAAATTATATCAAACCGTTGTTTTTCATAGTACTTAATTATGTGGCAACGTCTGGTCACGTGTGTGACATTTTGGGGTGGTCACGTGTGTGACATGTACAATATGAATGGGAAAATGGGAATTTTATAATATCGGGTTTAGAAAAGAATGAAAGGTTGAATTTTTACAAAGTTGGTATCAACCTGTACAGGAAAGTGAGAAGATTATCCTTTTGATATCTTGATTATTTTCTGAATTATGATTATTAGAAAAATATTGAAATATGTAAATTTATGCAAATGAGTAAAAAAGTTTCATTTTAAACTTCAAATCATGTATTTCATGAAACTTTACACATGGATCATTCCAAAAATGGAACAAAACTACAGAAAAATAAAACTTCAATTTTTCCGAAAAAGTTTCACTTTTCAAAGAATGGCCCGTATATGGAAATATAGTTGTCACCTAGCCCCTGTTACTCAAAGACCCTATGTTTGCTGATCGAATCATCACTTCACCGTCTCTCAACCAAACAGCACTCGGTATTATACCTTATTTGATCGCACACAAGTTTTGGAGCGAGCGGGCCCCGAAGATATTGATCTTTCACATTTGTACTAGATGTACCGCTATGAGCCGAGCTGGGCTCGACAAACTCCGTTGAAAGCTGCCCTCTTACTTCTTTCAAAAGTGCATAAAAATTAGGTTATCGGGCCTCCAGGCTACAAAGACTGGAGGTGTAATAAAATGTGTTGGAAGACTTTACACGAAATGACAATGGTACACGTCTGCCAAGATCTATCACAGAGACATTATACGTTTGTTACGCTTTGTCTGAATATCTTTCATTTTACATTTTTATTAGCTTGGACTGATTCTTTAACTCGTTTCCATGTAAAGAGTATTTTTCTTTAAATCAGAAGCAAAATGACAAAAGTACAGATGTATCAACAAAGCATTGTATGCATCGTGAGCTTTATGTGAATCTCTTCCTCGACTGACATTTTATAAGCTATATCTAACACATTTCTCTGTAATTTACTTCATATCGTAAAACAAAATGACAAAAGCAGTTATTCTAAGATCTCTCATCAAGACATTGCACTTTGGCAGCTTTATTTAAATCCCTAACTCACCTGACATGTTATCAGCTATATTTATCTGAATCCCTAACTCGTTTCCGTGTAATTTGCTTGGTAACTAAAAAACAAACGGACGATTAGAGGGGGACTTCCTATAAAACCCTTTCATTCATTGGGTGCTTGACATTTCGACTGATGAGATATTTGCGATGTAACTGTCGCTCAAGGACCGCGCAATCTAAGACGACTGCACGATATTAAACGAGGGAGAATGGAGAAATGTCAGGAGTCATTGTTTCGAATCGACTTCAGCCTGCCAACAAATCATGAGAGACCTTTTATCGTGTCAGATTTGATAATGGCCCTACCATTCTTACAGGTCCCTATTCAATGGGAGATAAGACTGGAGGATCGTTCAAATCAACGACGACCTATTTCTGTAATTCGTATGATTTAGCATATGTAGAACATTGCTGGGTTGATGTTTCTACGTTGTTTGTAGCATTTCATATGCCCTACTTTACTATGAACTTTTGCTTGTTAAATGGTGATCCATATCTTGTGGTATTATTGATAGTTCCAATTGCGAGAATTTAACTTTCTATGTGTCAATTTATATTCTAACATAGATGTGTGCACCAAAGTAACCATACTACATATATTATAATCATATATCTTTATGCAGAACAATTACTAAACAACATGAAGCATACTGCCTATGACATCAAGCTGTCCTACTTGTGATCTTGTGATAGTGTTTGATATTTAACAGTTGAGTTCTTTTATTTCCCATGCTTCATGTTCTACAACGGTTCCTTCTCGGTACAATTCCCCAAATCCTGCTTGATTTTCACCCTTTTTTTCTCTCTCTGACTGATCACTATATCTATAACCCATGGCCTCCTACTATCAAAATTGTTTCATATCTCATGAAGAAAGCAATATAAAGGACTGCTTTAATTTGTACATCCGATTGGAAATTTTCCAATCAGCCCAACTATTAATTTTTATTTTAAAGATTGTCATATGTGGGGATATAGAGGGCACTTTTTCGAAATGCTACAGAGCATATTCAACATTGGCAATTAGCTGCTTTGTGCACACTACATTACACCGAGCTGGTGTAAATTTGGCACTGTGTGCATTTGTTTGCAAGATGGCACCACGTGTCACATTTACGAACCCAAATCACCTTCAATATTTAAATTGAATTGTCCACATACAGGGTGAGATTGCAGAAACTGATCATATCATACCGCCTATGGGCTATGACATCGCCCCGTCCTACATACTGTAGTTACAATGTTTAATATTCAACGCCTGTATTCTTTTATTTCCCATGCTTCATGTTCTACAACTGCTCCCTTTTCAATACAATTCCCCAAATTCTGCTTGATTATGTCCACTTTTCTCTCTGGCTGATCAATGCATCTGTGACCCGTATTCGCCATCTTCCAAAATGCAAGGGGAGAAAAAGGAAGAAAAAAAGAAAACAGTATCCCTTTCAGGCTTACTTCTCGGAGGAATCGAGGCATACATCGGATGAATGTTTAATGAAGGGGGCAGTGTTTATGGTCAGACGTCTCTGTTGGGGAATAAATCACAGATTTTGTTGTATTTCACACGTCTTCAGCTTAACACTTACAGTCCCAGGTTATGAACAATTCATTATTAGCTATCCGGTAAAATTTTACTTTGGGCCAACAAAAATGGATTTCGAAGAAGTCTTGTTTTGATCGCCTTATCTGGCAACTAGATTTTTTAATTGACGGTGCCAGAATGAGAAAATATAAATTCCTTTCACGTCAAGTCTCCTCAATAAATGGCATGAAACATTGAATAGTAAATAGTATACAGTCAAATATAATTTGGTCTTGTATAGTGACCGTTTCTTTTGGGCCAACCAAATTTGAGAAGAAATTATTCCACTGGCCTGACTGGGCAAACTGAGTTAGTGTAGAGCTCTATTGATTTGCATTTAGCCCTGATAGGGTTATTAAAAGAAAGTGTGTGAAGAGATAGACCACCCGGAAAGCCACAACCTCAACCGCATTATTTTCCATGATTGACGATTGTCATGCTTTCTGGCCATGCATGGGGATCTTATTTCATATTCTAACAAGAAAGAAAAAATCATACACAACAATTCATACATCTTTAATGAGGGAGCTCTTATTTCATGATAGCTGTATTTTTAGCTATGCGGAAGAACAGCTATAAACTATAGTTGTTTGAACCCACCCACGAAAAACATATCATACTAATAACACGTTCAGGGCCCCCGTAAAAGGAACCATGATTACTTGTACAAATGATTGATCATACGATTCAGTAGTTGATTTTTCCATGCAAATTTGTGAATTAATAGACTCTCTATTTGGTTACTATATAGCCACATAATCTGACCATTAAGTCTTTATCATTAGCAATTTGTTGTCATTTAAATACAAAACCATCAACCATTTTTGCTATATTTCATAGTTCCCACTGTTCCAAGTCTCTTGGGGATTATAAACAGCGGCCACACAAACTTGTGGTTGTATACTCTGTCCTGATTTTGTAAAATAGGCCATGATGTATTTGGTTATTATCTGCAATCCTCATCCGTGAATAATTGAGTGAAAAGAGAGAAAAGTTGAGAGAGTCTGAAAGATGAATGATGCATAGTGTATAGGCCTCTCAATTATGCATTGGTCTGCCCGCTGCAGGCTAGTAAAGACTGATTAAGTTTGTATTACAAACTTATTACAAATGTTGTGATCTTTTAGATTCCTTGTTGACCATACATTGCGAGACAAACAAATATCACTAGCGATATTATTTCCGATACAAACTTATCATTCAGCACAAACTTATTATTTTAGCACAAATGCTAACAAGAGGGGGGGGGGGGGGGGGGGCAGGTTTGAAGGGAAAAGATGTACCGATATCTCATTAAGCTCTTATCTTTTAAGAATAAACGATACAAATATAATTTGATTCATGAACATTGATGGTTGATGGTCAGATCTGATTAGAAAAAATCTTTAAGAAAAAACTAAATGATCTAAGAAATATCTATACATGAACTTTAAGTCCAGCTTTATTCATATCAAGCTCCCTATAAAATGTACATTAATTTATCATGTCCATAAGGAAGATAAACCACTGGATTTTATCTGCATTATATAAGTCTATACTTGATATCTGGATACCAATCGTCATTCAATTTTAGAAACAGTTCTGACTGTTCAGAAGCAGATCAGGAAGGGTAGATAAAATTAAGCACAGCATGCCTGAAATTTGAAGCCATTAAATATTTCATCAGACAAAGAGCGCATGATTGGAACTGGGGGAGAAGAGTATGAAAATGGGACGTTAAAGGTGAAAAAAAATAAAAAGGGGTAGTGGCTGACGGAAAGAGATGTCTGCCATATAACATCAATCTCATCGTCTGGATACCTGATAGGGGGGAGATTGCGGGAACGGTGCGGGACCAGAGAGGTTTGCATTATACAGCCAGACTGACAGAGAGTACAGTGAACCAGGTGATATTGTCCAATAGTACATCTGGATCACAGCTACATGTATCTGTACATTCATGTTCAAATTTAACCTGTTCAGGACTAGCCCTGGAAAGTACTCGGCTTTGGTCTATGGAGAATGCATGTAATCAATCAGTCTTGAATAGGTCAAAGCATCATATGAATTTCAACTAAGTGATAAAATGTGTCCAACAGTCTCCCTTGGATGTAAAAGTGTTATGAACTGGACCCTGTTGCATAAAAGCTTAAAAACTTGTTGATTGAAGCTAAAGACTGCTAATACTGCGTGCTGATTGGTTCATGGAAACCGTAACCTGTTGAGGACTTCTGAGCATGAGATATATCTCACACTGGGGGTCTATGAAGAATGTATGTCTTTTATTTAACCAAAAGCACAAATCCTCTTTCAAAGGTTAAGCCAGCTCGACTGACCAAGTACACGCATACATCCATTTTTAGCAAAAAAGCACTTAAACCGACATGTTACATTTAAAAACTGTGTCAGAGATTCATGGTGATGAATATTTAAAGTGACAACAGCGTGTTGGCATTAAAGTTGAGAAAGTGTCCTTGCCCCTCGTGCTACAGTATTAGACGAGTCCTGTGGGCTATGGGCTACAATATATGTTATATCATCCTGAATGAAGACGGTCGTTCAGTAAACTGGTTCTAAAAAAATTAATGGTACATACTTCTAAAATATTCTTTGGGCTAAAAAGTCAATATTATATGAAGACCTACACAAATTGACCCCAACTCGGCATTGGTAAATTTTAAGATTTACTTTCAACATTTAGCAGTTTTGTACAAAGTTTGTAAATATAACGGGATGTTGGTTAGGATGGGAGGTATGCACTGAAGAAAAAAAAATGAGTAAAGTTACATTAATAAATGTTGGCTTAACATCAGTTATACAAGTTAAGATATCTTTAATTGAGGAAGACCGGTCTATTTTTTAAACAATTGAGATATGTTAATAAATGACAGATTATATGTTAAAATTGTGTAATTATAAAAACATCACCTAAATTAAATGGGGAACAAATGAAAAAATGGGTAAGGAATAAAAGGTAAGTTGGTCTTTCATTTTAAGTTAAATAAAGAATTGGGAAGGCAGAAAACACCCACTTAAAACCTTCCTGAAATTCAAACAAAGTAGAGTCAAATTGCTAAAACCTCTCCATTTAATGCAAAAAGGCAAACGGCAGTAATAGAATTTAAAAATATGCAAATTTTGTGCATGTGATACTTTCTGGTCGGACAGTTTTTGTTTCTGATTGATTTAAAAAGGGCAATCTTCCTGGCAGGAAAGTTGTGTGCCTATTTTACATTAACCTATTCTCTACTGAATTTTGGGATCCCCATAGAGATAATACCGGACCCACCATCAGGCTCCCATAGGCAATACTAGTTTAGGCAGCAAGTCTCATACAGCTAACCCTTAGCAGATGGGGCCCCCATACACCATGTACTGAGTCTATGGGAATTAAAACATCTATAAGATAATGTATTAAAACATACAGTACCCTTCTTCCTCTTGACCAACTTTTGTTTTTATGCAAATTAGAAACAAAAACAGTTACACAGGGTTAATCAAGCATGCTCAAACATTTGCTACGAAGGGACTGGGAGAAAGAATAATTATGTACACAGGTAACTGAAGCATATGTGTTAGCTTAACGGTTAACCCCTCACAGTCCAAATGATGTACAAAACTCAATGACCAAAATTCAGGACAGAGAATTTGAATTAAACCCTAGGTTATTTTAGTCCATGGATTAAATACTACTAGACCAACATTTCTTTTTGTACAAATCAGAAACAATAAACAGTTACCCAGGGTTAATGCAAGCATACTCAAACATTTTAACAATTAAAGTGATTAAGAGAAAGTCCACAGACTGTTCAAATAGAGTCTTATATCTAACCTAATATTGAACATGTGGGCTTAAAGGCCTATTCATGTCTAGGGGTTTGAGGGGGTTAGCTCATTTCATCGCGCGAGAGTAAGAAGGGCGTTAAGTACATTTTTGCAAAATTGAGTTCTGCATACCATCTTGAATATCACAGTCTCATAAATGTGATGCCAAGTTATCAGATAATGTTTATTTTGAATTTAGGGAATATTTATAAGAAATAAAAGTGTGCTACAGTTGGTGTTTTAAACATGACATTCAAACTTTATATATGATTATCACCAAAGTACAAGAGGTGACTTTAGCGCCCTTCTCTTTCTCATCGGACAATTTGTAAAGAGGGCATGAACTGTCGAGAGAAAAGGGTAATACAATTAGGAATGCAACTGTCTGCCCATGCATGTTGCGAAATGTAAATATAAGCGAATACTGATTGCAGCCCATAGGCCCACTGATTTTACCCAGAATGCATAATGTGTTTTCGCTACAAATGCAACATTATCAACGGTAGAAAGATCTGCATAGAATGCTATTAAGCAAGATCATGAGAAAAACATTTAGTTTTAAATTCAGTCATGAATATAATGATAATGTCTAATGTGTATTTACTACATATGCAACGTTATCAATGCTTTCAAGAAAGATCTACATAGTGCCAGATTTGTTACACCTAATGCTATTTAGCACAATCACGAGCAAAACATTTAGTTTCAAAGTCAGTATATGAATATGATACTAATGTTTGATGTGTTTTCACTACATATGCACCATCATCAACGCTTGAAAGATCTACATAGTGCTAAAATAGTACACAGCATGGAAACAAGACCATTATAAATATGTTAAAATACAAATTCTGTATAATATGAATAAATACTACTAAGACATGGATAATGTAATATAATTCACTACAAATGCATCATTGCCGATGCTTGTATGATATACGCAGTGCCAGAAATGTTACACAGAATTCCAATGAGACCATTACAAGAAATATAATTAATGTCAAAATCAGTGTTTATGAATATAACCAAAGGTATGATTTATATTGTGCATATGAGTTCAAAATCAGTATAATATGAATATAATACTATTTTAGATGTACAATGTATAATGCATATTCACTACGTACAAATGCAACAATATCAATGATTACAAGATCTACATATAGTGCAAGAGATGTTACACATAATCCTTTAGAACAGATTATGAGAAGTATATATACATTTAAAGTCAGTATCATATGAATGAAATACTCTATTTGAAGTAAAATCTCTAAAGATCTACATCATCATAAGATTAAAATACTATTACTAGAAGTAAAAACCTCAAAGTAGAGCATTGACATGCACAACAAAAACAGGACTATAGAACCCAACATCCTATTTGTTTAACCATTCGGGACTGTTCCCCTAAATCACCGGGCTCGGATCTATATATATAGTTTAATGCTTTATTAAAGTTGTCTTCAATGGGTTGAAAACGGAAAAGATGGGAGGTTCTAATACATCAGGGGAAAAAATTAAATTTTTTTTTCGGGGGCTGCTGCTTTTCAAGTTTGCCTGCATGAAAATAACACTATAGAATTTGTTTTGCATTGAACCCTATGCAAATATATGGCGGCTCTTATATAACTTTAACTCTTAACGTGCCAGGGATTTTAATGCTCTATGGCATTTTGTGTGTATTGTAACTCGCAAAATTGCGAGACTGGCACTTAGGAGTTAAGGGGCTTTTGTTGGCATTGCAGGGGCAAATTCGCCCTGAGCCCCGTGTTTTTTTTTGCACTGTAATATACATTATGAAAAGATGAAAAATCAGGAGTCGCCTTTAATATATACCCCGAAGCAGGTACTCAACATAAATGCCGCTACTCGACCTCGCCTGATCCTATCGATGTCGTGGATACACACATCTGTTGATATGCTAATGGTCTATTCCGGGCATGGCATTCGGAGGGGTAACGGGAAAATGAAAAGAGTTTACAAACAGTGCCGTCATTCGAGATCCCATCCGCTTCTATGAGGTGGGTGTTCCCATTTGTATGCATTCTAAAAACAACAAGTGGAACGGACAGTTTTCAAATGTCAAATGGCGATCTTAAGTTTGGGCACTGCAATGGAGGGATAAACCAAAAAAAGATGGTGAATTTGTGGACAATTCAAATGCATGCTCGAAATCCACAGCATTTAGCATGCTCGTAACACACGGCACTGCACCAGTCCTGAAATAAACACAAGATGAATCTGTGATTATTTGTTTAGTTGACTCCAAAGTCCAAAGATAATGGTAGTGAAAATAATTACAATGATCTATTTTATTTCTGCAACTTGTTAATTAATTAGTTGTAATATCTGTCCAATATTATCCAAACAGTCAGTGATGCAAGTATACATTTGACTTCTTACACACTTTAAATAGTTCTTTCATCAATGTATAGTACTATGTAATAAAGTGTGCACAATTAATTAATAAATATTGAATACGTGAGAAAATTTATGCAGTCTTTAGTATTCACTCATTCTGCTTCAATTGAAATACTTGCCTGCAAAAATTGCAAGCGAGAACAATTCAGCAATATCTCTATGATAGTTATCATGCGTTAATAGGGATTTTTAGTCTTATGTCCTGGTATACAAACAAAATGATGTCACAATTCATGCCTGTGCGCATATACCACCCGCCTGCTCTCACATCGACTTAACCTGTACCAGCTAACTCCATGATCGCAGATCAGGGGGTTCGCCATTTGTGACGTCATCATGTACCGAAGCACATATAGTTGAGAAGCAATCAAAAAGCCCTTATTATATATGATCCATAGCCCTGCATGTAAGTACGGTAAGATGCAGAAATTCCAAGTGCTGTGAGAATATAACTAGGTATGTGAAGATCTTGCAAGATAATAATAATAATAATTAAATATATATATCACCTAATATGATAGAATATCATCTCTAAGCTGATATAGTTGTGATGTCCCACATACAAATGTTCCAGTCATGCAAATTATACCAAAATTGTTGTGCATGAATGGTATCACTTGTAATCTATCATTATTGGTTACGTCACAATCTAAATGTGGAAAAATGCTGAATAAACCACTCCATGTCAGTCAAATGCTTATATTGATGACCCATGTAAATGTTCATATCATGCAAATATCACCAAAATTATTGTGCATGAATGATTTCACTGCAAATCTATCGTTATTGGTGATTTTATGATTCAAATATGAGAAAATTCAGTTGAAAACCCCTTCTGCACTCCTCAAAATTCATGCTCTCTTTTTATTTGTATTAATTACAGAATAAATCCAACATTTGAAATGAATACAATACAAATGTTTGTTAATCCAAAGTGCCAGATAAACGTGTCTTCAAAAGATCCACATGCTATTACAAATTACAAAGACAAATGGTAACTCCATCACTCTGTGGTAACAAATGAATGGAGTAAGAATGAATAAACGCATTTCAACTGACAGTTGGTTGGTTGTTAATGACAAACATGATCAATTCCAGGCAAGTTAATAGGACTATATTCGGTTGCCATGGTTACCTGGCCTTGACCTGGAGCCACATCCTCCTCACTAAACATCTGACAAGTGAAAAAACAATAATGTCATCAGTTATAATAGCAACTACTTCAAAATAATATTAATAATCAAGATAATGATAATATTAAAAATAATTTTGAATCATAATGAGATCGTCATGCGATTGAACATTACCTCCAAGCGCTTTACGATGGTATTATTACCTTGGTTATTGTATAAATGCACACACACAATCAACCTGCACATTCTTAACTCCCAGAGGAATATTCTATGCAGGCTACCCGTTACAGGTGCACAATGTTTAACAAAATTTAATGTATTCAATTCCTACCGAGTACCCATTTATACACCTGGGTAGAGCACAGCAACATATATATGTTGATAAGTAGTCTTGCTGTAGCCTGTTGGACAGCTTTTTACAGATTATACCATTTTGAATCAATTTCCCACATAAATTGAACCATTTACTTGTATAGGCCATTAAACATAATGGAATTTTTCCTTCAACAATGTTACTATTCGTACATTGACGTTACAGTAACACAAATATATTGATGATAAGTAATAGACAGTTTAACCTTTAAGCAAGTCCCAAGTCTGTGCCTACATATCAATAATAAAATAAAAGTAAAGTTGCCCATGAAATATTTGATAGAGTTTATGGTATTTCAATATGCATCCAAGATTATTCAGCTTAAGTTGCACAACAAGATAAGATAAGAAATGGACAGATTATCTACAAATCTGTTAGTCTCACGTCTGCACCTACACATATTAATAATACACTACAAGTAAAGTTACTAGCATATTGAACTCTCGCTGGCACACATCATGAAATTCCCTTGGATAATCTCGGTTGCACATTTACAGATTTCTTCATCCATTATTGATGCATTACTATGGCAACACGACATGCTATGACATCAATACATGAGACATACGTTTACGTAAGTGTCAGCAAATCTCAACAGAGAAATTGTGGGTAGATTGATTGGAAAACTTTTTACTTCTTTGTAAATTACTTTCTCTAAGATAAAATTTCAATGACTGCACATAACAGAGCAGACTAGTTCACCAACATATTCAAAATAATGCAAGTTTTTTGCCTAACACCCCGGGGTCCATATATCAAAAACCTGCTCTAGCTTAGTGCCATTCTAAGTCTATTTCAAGATGATAGGGCTAAATATAATGCTTATCATCTTAAATATCATCAGCTAATAGTGCCGTTTTATGAATATGGGCCCTGGAGACTAGTCAATAAAACCTGTTCCTAATAAATATACATGTAAAGCAACACTTGGAATGCACCTTGCATGTTTGTTCCAAAGTTGGGCAAATCTGCTGGCTTGTTGAAGTTGCTTGGAAAAATCCTTTGTTAATAGGATAGATAAAACTTAAATATGATATTGAATCAGTATATTTTCTATACATATCTCTCATTACATTAAAACAAATCTGTACTGTTCAGGGTTTTTTTAAAGACAGGTATTTTTAAAAAAATTGCGTACCCTAGGTTATTTCAGTACATTAATTAAATTAAACATACTACCTATTAGACATCACAAATTTGATCTGCAGGTGAAATGTAGTTCATGGACTAAGGAAATTACATTACATGATGCAACTGGGCCTTCAGGGTCACACAAAATACAAAAGAAATGTACAAATAACTTGCAGCAGGGTCTGCGCACTCAGACTACCATTTTCTTTATCTACCAAAGATATGAACACATTTTGAATTTGTTGAATTTTTTTTAAAAATTAGCTTAATACATGTATTGGCTTTCTAGGAAATTTGTCATAATAATTGGCAAATACTAAAAGATTTTACAATATGTTCAATTTAGATATGAAAATCTTGCAAAACAATTTTCTGCTTTCTTTGTTTTTTATTTTCAATTGTATTTTCTTTTGGGTTACTTGACAAAAAATATTTCCACAATGATTATTGATAGACTTCATAATTGTTTTGTTTAAAGATCATAAAAAGACAAAGACATAAATAAATTTCATATGTGCATTAACTTTGATCATCTGCATAGATCCAGGCATCTGCATCAACCTACAACATGTTGAATAACCATTGTAAATTTGATTGAATTCTTGATCATCACGTATTTAAAATGATCCATATTTGGATCAACAATTAGACCAACCAGATATGTAATCACTGCAGTTTAGTCCTTGAGATGAAATTTAGGCCAAATTACTCCCTCTACATCCCTGTCGTGATCACATTTACATTAGTTTTTGTGTGTTTTTATACCCTGGGACTTATTTGATTGGAATGCACATTTACTCTAGCATTCCCTGCAAAACACACATGTATCCCACATATATGCACATGCATGCTCAAACACATACAAACATAAACACAGTATACCAGAACACATAAATCACGTATACATCTACACAAACGCACACGACAGCAAATATGCTTGAATTGAACATATGTACACACACACACACACACATACATACACACAAACAAACATACACATACAACATACATACGATCAATAACATACATAAAAACTCACATACACAAAAAATGAAATTTCAATAACTTTGCGCTTACTCTTCTTGATGTACAATGTAAGAGGTCAGAAATACTGGCACTAACTGTTTAACCTTGATCATTATGAACAATATTCAAGAGAATTTCTATCGATTAGAATTTAATTGCAGTGTGGATGAAGTAAGAAAGAGCTAGAATGCTCTGTAATTGCACTTTTAAAATACTCCTGTACTGAACTGGTGCACGATGTCCTGTAGAAAAGGTCATAGGGAGTTAAATTGGTAACTTGCTGTTTGGTCTTCATCTGTTTCATTTACTAGCAAAAAAAAACATGTATGGCTGGAGTACACAGAGGAGGTTTACATAAACCATAGTCTACATCTATGAAGTGCTGCTTATAGACAAGTGAAACAAATTGCTAATTTCTAATGGTATGACCGTTAGTGCTTGCTAACCAGCAAATTCCACAATCTGAGAAGACAGACATTCTTTTGGTGCCTTTAGCAAATGTGTTGCATCAACAGTGTTCACATATAAGGAGTGTGTATTCTTTAACAATCAGTTTACAAATGGCACTCCATAGTTTTAACCATGGTTAACACAAACCTCCTTTTGTGAATTCTAGCCTCTGAGGCTTATGATTAGGATAGGGATTAGGATAAGGGAATAGGGGTTGGGATAAGGGTTAGGTCTTGGAGTCAACTTTGGAATTGGGGAAATAGAATTTTCTCGCATCATATGGTAGATCAATTGAGACAAAGACCAAATGGCAATTAACATATCTATCAATCTACCTTACATAGCATTGTCTAAATATCAAAAGCAGAAATTGAAATTTGTTCAGGTTACACGATAGCTGAGTTGTGTAGCAGTTGCATATATTAGTGACACTATACAAGAAAATGTGATATTTGCCCTAGATTTATCTCAATCTAATTTGACCTACTTATATATGAGAACAGTTGGCGACACAATTATCATTGGTGAAAGACGTTTCATGTACAAATGTGACACTGGCTAGCTATTAATAGACATGATATACTGATAATATAACATTTAAAAGGACTAATACATATCATCATATTCTTGGTGACTATCTTGAAAATTGTGGGGAACGTGTTCTATAACCCTTTCACGACCGTTTCCAAATACATTTCTGGGTGTAGTCTATGGAGAATGCATGTAATATTACAAGCAAGCGGTCGTGAGTGGGTTAGACATTGCTACAAGATCGGGCCCAGTTGCAGAAAGAGATACAATCGATTGTATCTCTTTCTGCAACGGAGCGTAGAAGTGATAATATCTAAGTTGAACATTGTGTACCTGTCAATACTTTACAGATAATATAAGAAGATAATAATGGTCTAATTATCTGAAGAAAGATCTTGAATAGGGTTCGATGCATCCATGTAAAATTCACAGAAAGATAAAAG
>JBAMJV010001679.1:0-87109 GCA_037951105.1 Echinarachnius parma | reverse complement strand
GTAAAAATGACGCCATTAATAATGTTGTTACAGTAAAACAATATAAAATATGGCTCCCCCATTAGGGAGGATACTACAAAGGAGTTCCGGATAGCTAGCAAGGCGCGGTAACAAAATCGGAAGGGAAATTTATCCTCGTTATCGATGTTTCCATTAGAGGTCTTCAAATCATTGGTGTCATCTTTGCTCGTTCTTTCCCCGTTGAAGTAACCACTCAGTGGGGATGTATCTTTTTCGTATGTGACACTCGATATTGATTGCTCTTTTATAAGTGGCAACCTTTCATTGATGATGTCACCACCAGGTGGGGTTGAATCTTCTTCGTAGGAGCCACTCGGTAGTGGTTGCTCTTTGAAAAGATGCACCCTGACAGAAGTGTCAGAAGATGTATCAGACACATCGGAGTCGGTTTCTGATTCGCTTTCACCGCTTGGTAGAGGACGTTGATGGGATTGTTCGAGCAACGAACATGACGAATGGTCTCTCGAATTCTCGGGTCCATCTGCCTCATCACCCTCATGCGATGTTTTCAATAAAGTCCGGTCAGCAGTCTGGCCGACCGATGACGTCATCATGAAGAGTAATAACGGAATATTGAGGGACATCCCACCAAGCACCAGGACAGTGCCTCTCCAGCCGTAGGTCTCAGTCAGGATCTCTGCAACGATGGGCCCGATAACCATTCCAACCGCGTTGCCCGTGATTGCGATGCTGAACAGAAGAGCGTACTTGTCGGAAGGGACACACTCATTGAAGCGCACAAAGGAGGTGAGATACGCGAATGCATAAGCCGAACCTATACGTACAAAGAAATACAACAATTAATACCTTCCAGAAAATAAATTAATTGAAACTGTAGAAACAGATACCTACACTATAAAAAATAATAGCCATAATGCATTGTAAAACGATTGCAAGCTTTCGAGATGTCAATGGGTGTTGGACAGTCTGAAACGGTGTTAGAGAAGAGCGAAAACTGATCGGATCATAGCGTCGGTCGGCAAATGAAAGGGCACTATGACGCTATCGATAGCAAAAACCGATACATGTTTTTTTTACAAGCAAATGAAATTTTCATTATATTTCATATATTACGAGTAAATGAAGTTTTGTGCTTAATAAATGATGAAGTGGTAAGAAATAAACGCCGTGTTTGGTTTACAGGTCAAATCTATGTTTTAAAACGAAGAAAAAGAACTTTTATTACACTGCCCTTATTACGCGCAAAGCAAAGTCCAAAGTGCGCATGTATAAAAGGGCGATATGCATATCGCCAGTTTCATTAGCCGATTTCGTATGCATAATCACCGCGCTTATGCATGATAAGAAGGGCATTATCGCGCGCGCCCTTATTAAACGTGTATTGTATGGACATTTGGCATACAATATACTACGCGTTTAATAAGGGCATTTTTATAATCGCTGTTTACAAGCTGATGTTGTCGGGAACATCATGATAGAGGCATAACATTTCTGAAAAGTACTAATGAATAGATATAAATTAAGAATAATTTGTTGACGTGTACATAAAAGGACCTTTTCCTGAATGGTATTATGACACGATTGAAGAATCTAACAATATACGCTTAATAATACTAGAATGACATTTATTTAGAAGGCCTAAGTTACACAGTTTTCTTGCATAAACGATGCTATTTTAATTGTTGTACATAGAATATTACGAATTCGGAGAAATGTGGCATAATTTCAAGTTTTGTGTATAATAGAAGTCAAATTAGACAAGTTGTGTTGTAATTGGTTGTTTTTGAGGGGCTTAGTGGGGAATGTCTTAATTGGCATTTATAATAATGTAATATTTTGTTGAAATGGTCATCTAAACTAATAGGTCTACATACATAAGAGTTTTGGCGGAATTGCAAAACCTACTTTGTTCTTGTATAATGTTTACTTGTTTTTCCTATGGAGATGTAGTAGTGTCGAATATTTAGACATGATTGATATTTCCTATGAATGCTTTAAGGCTTGTAGTTTTCTACTATCCTTAATTCACATCAATAGGGCATTTTAAATTTCATTTCTCGTTGTCTTTTGCTTAGCCTTAATCATGCTATTATTTTATTTTTCTTAAATCTATCTTACTACCGATTTTCTATAGGCCAGTTGAATTTTAGGTATTCAGTTCCACAAAAAATGACAATTTGCAACATAACATTTTACTGTATTGTCTTTAAAGGAATTATAGAGTGCAGTCTTGGTCAAACTGAATTTTTAGTAACCAAAATTTGCAACCAAAGCCAAGTTAGTGACTGTTTCCATTTTTGTAAGCAACCATAAAAGGATGCTCTCTACAAAATATTGATTTCAACCATTTCTTATTATTAAAAAATGCGAATATTAAAGGGATCTAGTAACTTTGTTGGCCTGTGCAAAAATTGATGAGTGTTTAATATATACAATGTAAATTGTTGGTATATGCTATGTCCACTAATTGTGTGAAAATTTCAGGTTAAATGGACATGATATGGCCGAATAATGAGGAAAATTGCAAAGTGATGTTCATTATAACGCATTGCACTGACTTTGCGCATGGTTTCGACGAGCAATTGGATAATTTATCATCCGGAGTCTTCAATAATATATTTTTAACGAAAGGGAAAATAAAAACAAACAAAACATGTACCATGCTTTTTAGGTAAATAATGAACACAGCAAGGTATGAGAGAACTCCTAAAATACTAATTGAATGTTGAGAATTTGGAAATAAAAATGAAATGAAAAGTTTCAAAAGAGAGATGACCAACAGTTATTCAAAAACCTCTTTGCTACATTAAAAAAAAAAATGTTATAATGATAAGTTTGTGTTTTCTTAATCATGGATACATATGGGCCCCACATTAATTCCAACATTGTTGATATTCTAACTACTTCTCAACCCATTTTGTGATTTTGATCAAACAAATTCAATTCAGTCGTATTCTTTCAAACTTCACACTTAAAGGAATTAGTTGAGTTTTGGTAGAGAGGGCGCTACACATAATATTTTCTTGCGAGATAATGAAAAACTGAGTGTAAAATTTAATAGAGCATAGTATTTTAGTCACAGTGTATACTTTATTTGATCAAAATCGGTTAAGAAACTGCTGAAATATCCATAAACGTAACCATGTGTAATAAATGTGGGGCCCCACAAATATTAGAGAATTTTGAACCAACCGTTACAAATTTTTAAAAATGCTTCCTCTTTTCAAAAATGTTCAAAAGAAATTGTTTAATAGTTGTTGATTATCTCTCTATCTAATCACTATTTGTACAAACCTTCACATGCACAATATTTTATCTAAATGGTTTAAACCAATGAGTTTTTAGAGAGCGCCATCTTGAGATTGAACGGCTCTGTTTGATTTATAAAAGGCTTTATACTTAGTCGTTTGTAATTTTGAATTACTTTCAAGCATGGTAGAGTTATAACTATTAGTTTGTAATGTAAGGGTGCATGTTTTGGTTACTAAAATTCAGTTTGACCAAAACTGTACTCTCTTTACCAGAACTCAACCATCCCTTTAATTACTATTACATCGATACAATTATTTCTCGAAGCACCCTCTAAACCAAACCTGAACTATGACTAATATATATATTTGTGTTTACTGCAATAACATTAGTTAAGGGGATTCTAATTGTAACTGAATTAACTTGAAAGGAAACATACCAAATTCGAAATTGAATTTAAACGAAATAAAGTCCCTATTTATGCACAAGATTAACGATGACTCAGAATGAAATTACAATCAAGTTAGAATATCATGAAACTTACATAATTTATATCATTAATGGAATGTTTAATGGTACTCTAAGATTTGGTAAGTTATAGACTGAATATGTGACTCAAGGTACATTATTGTCTAATTTGTATGTTTGTATACTAAATAAATAATAATGGACTTGGTGGTGCTTAACTACTCAGCCAAGTCATTCCGGGGGTCTAAAGAGCGGCAATTTTTGAAAGTCGGGTATCTTTCGAGCAGCAATCGGGTTTGAAAACGGGTTTTTTTTAAGTGGCCAGGCAAACCAAAACGCATGTTATCTTCCGTTCATCTGTATTAGTGTACACATCAACTATTTGTAAACCATTTGACCCAACATATTTTGTATATATATTTGTATTAGTTATTTGTCTCCATAGTGCTAGCCCCCCCCCCCCCCCCACCTCCAGAGTAAAATTATATTGTTGACTGGCTGTGACATCAGTCATTCACTACTCAGTTACAAAGAAGTGACCTGCATCCAAACTGAATGCCTAATCACAATAGCATCACACGGTTGAATATATACATTACCAACTCACACACCTTCAATGTCAATAGCAGTTGCTATGTCAGAAGAAGGGCACTGTCTAAGCTGTGTATGGAGGCGTGCAGGGCATGCTTTTGTGTGCATGATCTTTCTGTACTTTCATCTTTTGTTAATCTCATGGTAACTGACCAGTCATTGACAGATGATGTCACCGCCAGTCAACAATATAATTCACTCTGGAGGTTTTTTTTAGGAGGTGGGGCTTATCAACATGAAGAAAAATAAATGATACAATATTTACAAATATACGAAACATATTTTTGAAATTTAGAAAACAATTTACAAATGTGTACACTAATACTGATATACAGGAGTAAACATGCATTTGGTTTGCAAGACCCCTTTAAGCGACAAATGTCCGTCTTATATTATACATGAGTGCATCTAATTTATTGCAGGAATCGGTATATGATGTTAATTCTGATTGTCATTTTAATGTCTCATTTAATTCCCAATCCATGTTTTTTGTTCACCCGTAAGTTCTCGTGAGATTATTGATATCGTTCTCGGAATGAAAAATGCAACAAGCCCAGGATTTGATGATATTTCTATTTCTGTTGTGAAAAGGGTAATACATTTAATAGCTGAACCTCTATGTAGAAATTCATTTTTGCATGGTATTTTGCCAACCCAAATGGAAATTTCTAAAGTTATACCCATTTATAAGAAAGGTGATCATAATTTATTTTCGAATTATCGACCAATTTCATTATTATCCACAGTTTTTAAGATCTTGGAAAGATGTATGTATAATCGTTTATTCAAATTTATTCAAAAAATGATTTGTTATTTTCTAATCAGTTTGGCTTCAGGCCTCAACACTCCACCTCTTCAGCATTTATAGAATATGTTCACCATTATAATATGTGCCTTGGATGCAAAACAATTTTCAATAACTTTATTTCTAGATTTAACAAAGGAATTCGACTGCCTGGATCATTATATTTTGATAAATAAATAAAGACCATACCCAAGATTGTTTAATCTGTAATTATGGTCCCTTCTCATATTCCTTTCTCATTTATTTGTATTGTACAATTGTTGTATTTATGAATTATTCATATGTCTTGTTTTATATTGTAAATTATATCCTTGTTTTGGTTTTCTGAGTTAATAAATGAAATGAAATGAAATGAAAGGATGAAGTCGCGACCACACACAACTGGGGAGGGGGGGGGGGGGGGGTTCATAAAGATGTTGAACTTAACTCTAAGTTGGACTGAACTATTACAGAAACCAAGAATACAAGCTTTTAGACTGTCATAAATGTTACATCAAAAACATTGAATCTCCTTGATAATAGAAAATAATAAGAATATTTTATGCCTTTGAAAAGGGACTTTTAAAACAACTTTTCAAAGAACCTAATGGCTCTTAATACTTTTTAAGTCCAACTTAGCGATAAGTTCAACTAATGATTGTTGTGAAACACCCTCCTGGAGGAGGAATTGCGGTATATTGCCTTGAGGTAGCAGCTGTGTGGGTGTGGACTCTTTAAATATCCATTTATCTCCAATAGTTGTTGAGATTCATTATGTCACTGCTATACTATTGTCGGCAACGATATTAATTTTGCATGAATTGTAACATTACAGACAATACAGAAAGCTTGAGCAAAAAATTATAATCTCATGTGAATGTATTTTACACTGCTTTTCTGATATAGAGAAAAAGTTACAAGTTTTATTTTTGACGGCAAAACAATATTACTTATGACGTCATGAAGTCAACTAGTTAACACATCCATAGTTCCATCAGGATCCTTGATCGTATAATATACAGAGCGTATCAAAAAAAGCGTTACACTTTTGAACATTTTTTCAAAATTACATTTTTAGATATTTAGAAAATATTTTCATGTCGATGGATGCCCAATGGTCTCATCTATCAAGTGCCACTAACAAAACAAATTTTCGTTCACGCTTGGGCGAACACTGACTGTTTTTGTACATGGTGTGAAAAATAGCTTGCGCCAATTTGAAAGAAGAGGGACAATTAAACCAGCAGACCAAATAAGTACTCTCTTTCAAACAAATTGCTCTTTGCCATTAATTTAAGATTATTTTATGATAGTGTAATCATTTTGTGGCAAAAAAATTGCCACAAAATAATTACACAATCATAAAATATTCTTAAATTTATGGCAAAGAGCAATTTGTTTGAATGGGAGTACTTATTTGGTCTGCTGGTTTAATTGTCCCTCTTCTTTCAATTTGGCGCAAGGCATTTTTGACACTCTGAACAAAAACGGTCAGTGTTCGCCCAAGCGTGAACGAAAATTTGTTTGTTAGTGGCACTTGATAGATGAGACCATTGGGCATCCATCGACATGAAAAAATCTTATAAATATATACAAATGTAATGTTGACAATTTTTTCAAAAGTGTAACGCTTTTTTTGATACGCCCGGTATGAGTATATGCACTATTCGTTAATGTATATTCTTAGCTGGATGAAATATCAAAGATGGGTTTTCCAAAGTGGCTACCCTAATTTACGCTGAATAATACGGAAAGAAAACAAGCGTTGTTCATAACATTTGAATATCTTCCACTCTGCGTTTGTCAGTATAAAGACATTGATTTAAGATTTATTTTGGGGCATAACAAGGTATCATCATCATCATTACATTTTACATGCAATGAAAATGTAGTGTTACGCAAATATATGGTCTAATTTGCATATTATGACGTCACAAACTCAACTAGTCGCCTTTATATAGCTTTATCTTTAACCTTTTCAACCTTATACAACAAAACATGGAGACCCTATACGTTATCGTATCTATAATGGATAAAATATCAAATATTAAGTTTTTTTCCAAAATGGCTACCATAATTTGCATAAATTTGCATAAGATGATACGGAAAGAAAATATGAATGATTTCATCACATTTGAATGTCTTTTACTTTTTTGCGTTTCTGATATAAAGACATTAATACAAATTTGATTTTGGGGTATAATATAACATTATCATCATCATATGCAATGAAATTCAGTTTTTATGCAAATTTCTGGCATAATTTGCATATTGTGACGTCACAAATTCAACTGGTCACCCCATGTACAATTTGATCACGATCACTGACTCTTACAGCATCAAAATAGTGACACTGTTTGTTCATATATCTTACTTGCTGTAAGAAATATCACATATTATATTTGTTCAGAAAAAGCTACCCTAATTTGCATAAATTTGCATAAAAAGATGCAGAGAGAAGGTATTACTATTGTTATCACATTGAGATATATTCCACTCTGCGGTTCTGATATATAGATATTGACTAACGTTTATTTTTCGGGTATCGTGCTATAATCATCATTATATGTAAAGAAAATGGAGTTTTATGCAAATTTATGGACAATTTGCATATCATGACGTCACAAAGTCAAATGTCACCTCACGAATAATTTTAACATTATCCTTAACCCTTACAACATGAAAATAGAGAGAAAAAAAATTTAAAGTATCTTTACTGATGGATGAAATATCACAGATGACATTTTTACAAAATGGCTTCCCTAATTTGCATAAATTTTCATAAATTTGCATAAATTTGCATACATATTATATCTGGGAAACTTGTTGATTATGTGAACATATCTTATGATATGATACGTCTTTTTTTAAAAACACAATTATGATCTTAAAGGAGATGCTCTTACACTACACCCTGCATAGACGTATGCGCCCTTCAACACAGTACGGTATAGGGAGTGCCCTTTCATTTGCCGAAATTCACCTCACTTTGCGAATGTGAATAAGGGCGCGCGCGATAGTGCCCTTTTAATTGCCGAAATCGCGCAGTTCGGCGATATCGCCCTTTGATTATTGGGGATTATCTCCGGATTTCGGGCAAATCTGGAAAATTTGAAAACATCATTGGAAAGGTATTTTGATACTCTATCCTAATATGCAAAAAAACGAAAAACGATATTTTTCGATACTATCGCCCAAACTGCCCTTTCATTTGCCGACCGACGATAGAAAGCAGAAAGAGGAAATGGGTGGCACACATGCGCAACCTCAAACTTATACGTTTGTTTAGACTGGCACAAGACATGCTAGAAGGAGGAATAAGACGGAAGAGATCAAGATAGACGACACGCATCAGTGTGATGGACTCTATCAAGAACGGCCAATATACAGATATAAGGCTCTGTAGGTCAACGGGCCGTTTTCTTACCCTACGACTATATAGGGTAAGCTGCAGCTGGGTAAGCCTTTGGTACCTACAAAGTTAACCCTAGTTTGCAACTACAATAATCACATGTTGCATAATTAGCCTCATCAACCCCATCTGACTTAGAATGGAACTAAGCTAGTAGGGTGTTATCGATATGGGCCCGCGGATCCACATAAGTAACATGGTATTGTGGATACGGAGATACTTACCCGACAAAATCATCGCAGTAGCCAGTTGCCAGACCGTGGTCACGAAGGCAGAAGCGCACAAACACGCACCTCCTATCAATCCGATTGCGGCTATTCCTGGGACTGTTAGGTACTTCAAAGTCACATCAACTAGGGGTCCTAAACACGTTAGCAAAATAAATACATAATAATATATATTTAAACTAAGTGGATATCTCTCTCTCTCTCTCTCTCTCTCCAGTTCCACAAACATTATCCTTTGAATGATGGTTTTGTTTTCTTTGTGCTTTAGTTTAACCTCCTTTAGCAATGTTTAAGAGCAATGCCCTGTGACAAAATTGAAGATTGTGTTTTTTACAATAAAAACATTCCAGAACCCATTTCATTCTTTACCATATGTTTTTTCTTCTAATTTGACAAACATAATGGACCACTTTAATAGTTAGCGTCATCTTACATTTTGAGGTGATCGCCAACAAAATCTCGAGGTAAAACTCGGAAGTGTTTTTGTTTTTTCTCATTAGGAATACAACGTACTTAAAATTATTGTAAGCTTTTTGTGTAGTGATCTGGCGACCTAAAGTCCTCCGGGTCATACCAAAGACTAACATTAAAAATGTGTTGCCTTCTACAGAGCATCAACAAGGCTTCCCATTTATAAACAAATATGCATGACTTGGATTTCAATGAATAAGTAATGAGCAGGAACAACGATATTAACCCCTTGGCTACGGGAACCAGGTTGGTTGTGTACAAACTCTATGAGGATTTCAGAAACACGAAGGGAACGGGTTAAAAATCGCATAAACTAAGAGAAATGGAGTGTTTCATGAAAAGAAAGGCGTCGGCACAAGGCCTTATATTCCAAAGTTTATATTATTATTTGTTTCGTTTCAATCTGACGTAGATAAAAATGTGAAATGCAAGGTTAAAAATATGATAAAAAACAAGAATTTAATCCATGATGTTTACCTGATAAAATAATATTTCAAATGTGCTTGCGTCTCGGTAATTCTTACATAATTGGAAAGGGAAAAGTATTGTCTCAGATACTACACCATTCATATATTCATTCATTTTTTAGAACAGTCAGCAGCTAGACAAATATCACAAGATGTTCAAGATGTGAGCTATTTAACCAAGACCGCATGGTGGACAAACCGGGCAATGTCAGGTGCAAATGACTGTTGCTATGGGCCCGTTACCTCAGCAACAGTGGTCAGTAGTTGAATGGGCCTAGGCCTAGGCCTATGTGTCAAATTGGCACGGTACGATCGGTAAGGACTTGAAGTTGAACTTAAACTTGTAAAATAATGATTTAATAGAGAGATTATCAACGACTATTTATGACCTCTTTGGAAAATTGTTGAAAAAGTGTAGGCATTATATAATTCGTTGTTCTTAGATCATCAAAAATGTGGGTCCCATATTTATTCCAATCGGATATATTTATAATCTCCCATCTGTTTTTCTAACTGATTTTGATCAAATAAAGCTTTTGTTATCTTTTAAATCAGGTGCTCTTCCAAATATTTCACTTAGTTTTGCATTACCTCACAAATTAATTATTTCCTGAAGCGTCCCTAAACCAAAACTGTACTATCCCTTTAACTTCAGATTCAATGTAGAGGTCGGCCTCAAATATATTTTCCATTCAATTGTATACCCAACATCTAACATGCCAGAGACGACGACTCGACTGAGAAATAGTTTCATAGTTTTACGGAGTTATAAAACGAAAGACTCGTATTATTATTCTACTAACCTAGAAAGAACGATATTCCATGAAACACACCGACAATCATCCCGATCGTTCCGAGATCAGAACGCAACTGGAAGACGATTTCGTCGATGATAACTCCATAACTCTTCACAACACCCATCTCTATAAATCCAAAGAGGAAAAATGCCACCACAGTTACAACCAACCGCCATTGACATGATTGGAGATTGGAGGTAGTTTTGAAACACGTGCACAGTCCGGCCATTTTTCTCGAGCTTTATTAGTACTATGTGAACGCGTAAATATCCCAGATTATATATCTATCGTTTACAAGAATATCACAGGATGTAATTTACTGTTATTTACAGCAACATTTAACTATTTACAGTCTGTATCGCGAGCGTTATCATGCATGTGTTTAATAGCCATCATAGCCCGGGGAGACAAGTAAGTATGTGTTCCGTTATGCATCCGTGAATATTACTGTGATGCACATTATGCAAATAAACATCATAACAATGGCCCGCCATGCATTAATTATTTATTTTGTTTGTACTGCCAGTCTGAATACGCAGCATAATTTGTCACATAACGCACGATATGGATGACGAAAAGCACCTATCATAATCTAATTATGATCGAAGTCCATTGTAATAAATGTATTTTCTAACTGCACTTTCATGGGTTTTTTTTCCAAACATATTACCTATTATTCCTATTATTACTACATTATTGTCTAGGCACCAATCATGACCCCTTTCCCATTTGATTTCCTTTCCTTTCAACTTCCTCTGTTATTCCGTATGGTATTTTAAATTGCACAAACCTTATAACTCTTTAAGCCACGGCTTTGCCTGAATGTCTAACACAGTTTTAATGTTATACGAATTGTTGTATTTATCTTATTAGTTGGGCTAACGTGAATGTGTTTTTCCCCCCAAAAAAAACAACAACAACAATTATGATTTTCTTATTGTTGCGCTAAGTTGAGATGATTTAGGTATGACATTTGCATTATAAAATTGATCTCTATGAAACTATGCATTGGATAATATTTGCCTTATAATAGTACAAAGACAAATGAGAAATAAGTAATCAATTGTAACTTTTTTAAATGACCATGCCTTGTAATGATATAATCTTAACTGATAATATTGAATTATATGCATAGACCTTTTGCATTTTTGCCATTTATATTCAACATAATAAGTATGAAACATGACTTACAATGTGTGATATATATATCACAATATAATTATGGCATTGCCCAAACAAACGAATATTAGCAAGTGTACCTTTTAACGTTATGTTTATCAATAATTGATGATTGTATAATGTTCTTATGAAACCAACTGACAGCTAATTATAGATTTAGCCGCAGCTGGAGGAATTCAATTATTTATGTATTTTTTATTGGTATAAAAACCACCAAAGAAAGAACCTTTTTGAATAGATGAAATTGGTTGGGGACGTGCATAATAGCACAGCCAATATTTGTTGGTGTATTCATTTACCCGTCTATGTTTACTATGTATCACGTTTAGCCAGACTTGTTGTGATATATTTTTGGTGGGGCAGATGCTAAAAAAAAGTGAAACAATCGTTAAATTATATAGTCAAGCAAAGGCCAACATTAACATGCAGATTATAATGCATTCGGTCCACTTTATTAAATGTAAAATAAAACATTGCGCCAACGTGATGGCCATTTTCCAAGATGGCGTATATGTTTGTTTTGTGTGTGTGTGTGTGTGTGTGTGTGTATGCGTACATATGTGCGTTTGTAGTCATGTATGTACGTATTTGTGTATGTATGTTGTATGTGTGTTCGTGTGTGTGTGTGCGTAAGTGTGTATGTATGTTTGTATTTATACTCAGTCTGTATGCTTGTTCCCCCTGGATAAAGCGACACTGGATGCCCTGGTGTCTGGGGAGAAAGACCCTTGGATGATGTCAGATGAGTGTGTGAAGACAATGGGGCGTGTATTTTGTATGTATGTTGTATGTATGTATGTGTGTGTGTGTGTGTGTGTGTGTGTGTTCGTGTGTGTGTGTGCGTAAGTGTGTATGTATGTTTGTATTTATACTCAGTCTGTATGCTTGTTCCCCCTGGATAAAGCGACACTGGATGCCCTGGTGTCTGGGGAGAAAGACCCTTGGATGATGTCAGATGAGTGTGTGAAGACAATGGGGCGTGTATTTTGTATGTATGTTGTATGTATGTATGTGTGTGTGTGTGTGTGTGTGTGTGTGTGTTCGTGTGTGTGTGTGCGTAAGTGTGTATGTATGTTTGTATTTATACTCAGTCTGTATGCTTGTTCCCCCTGGATAAAGCGACACTGGATGCCCTGGTGTCTGGGGAGAAAGACCCTTGGATGATGTCAGATGAGTGTGTGAAGACAATGGGGCGTGTATTTTGTATGTATGTTGTATGTTGTATGTATGTATGTGTGTGTGTGTGTGTGTGTGTGTGTGTTCGTGTGTGTGTGTGCGTAAGTGTGTATGTATGTTTGTATTTATACTCAGTCTGTATGCTTGTTCCCCCTGGATAAAGCGACACTGGATGCCCTGGTGTCTGGGGAGAAAGACCCTTGGATGATGTCAGATGAGTGTGTGAAGACAATGGGGCGTGTATTTTGTATGTATGTTGTATGTATGTATGTGTGTGTGTGTGTGTGTGTGTGTGTGTGTTCGTGTGTGTGTGTGCGTAAGTGTGTATGTATGTTTGTATTTATACTCAGTCTGTATGCTTGTTCCCCCTGGATAAAGCGACACTGGATGCCCTGGTGTCTGGGGAGAAAGACCCTTGGATGATGTCAGATGAGTGTGTGAAGACAATGGGGCGTGTATTTTGTATGTATGTTGTATGTATGTATGTGTGTGTGTGTGTGTGTGTGTGTGTGTTCGTGTGTGTGTGTGCGTAAGTGTGTATGTATGTTTGTATTTATACTCAGTCTGTATGCTTGTTCCCCCTGGATAAAGCGACACTGGATGCCCTGGTGTCTGGGGAGAAAGACCCTTGGAGGATGTCAGATGAGTGTGTGAAGACAATGGGGCGTGTTCTGTCGCAGGTAATACTCGTTGTACATCTCATCATCACCCTTTTCCTATCCTACTCCTCGTTATGCTCTCTCCCCTTCATTATAAACTTTTCCTAGTCTCCTACGATTCATTTGACGTGGTCCTGGATAAAGCGACACTGGATGCCCTGGTGTCCGGGAAGAAGGACCCTGGAGGATATCTTGATGATTGCGAGAAGACCATGGGGCGTGTTCTGTCTCAGATAATACTCTGCCCTCGTTGTACACCTTACCACCTTACCATCGTTTATCTTACCCCTATATACTTATGCCCTCTCCCCTTCATTCTCATCTTTTTATAGTCACCTTATTGAATACCTTATTAATATATGATATATTGCAAGATTAAAGTTTCTACCAACCATATTTATTAGCTTGAAAGCTTTCACCACCTCCCGGCCGGGGACCTTATTATTGTGCCTCCGTTAAAAACCTACCATACCATTTACAATGTCTGAGTTAATGCTCCTTCGCCCCCACCCCCACCATCACCTCATTACCACCCCTTCCTTATCCTCCTTATCGCAGAATTTCTCCGCATTCTTATTACGTTCTACTCCTCATCCTCTCTTTATCCACATCCTTCTTGTATCACACCTCCTCTTTATTATACTACTACTTCTCCCCTTTCCTCCTTGTTGTCTTCCCCGCCCCGCCCTCCTTCTCCTGTACTCTTCCTGCTCCTCTCTCCTTCATGTCCTTTACATCTTAAGTATCCCGCTCATACTCTTTCTCCTTAACTTTCTTATCTACCTCCTCTTCCTCGTCCTCTCCTTTATCGTCATCCTCATCCTACTAATTCTCCTCATTACTTTCGCATCCTCTCCCTCCTACATCTACCATATACTGCTATAATTCCAAATACTAATAATGGTAGGGATTAAAATATTGATATTTCACCGATGATTTAGTTTATATTGCGAGGACCTTTGGAGATTCCAGAAGAGGGCCTTAAAACTATGGAGCGTTTTCTGTCTCATTGATGCTATAATGGTGATAATTTTGTTCATCGTCATCAGCATCATAATCAATGTTACCAAATATTATTATAGGTAACATGTTCACCATCATTATTTTCATCATCATCATCATTAGCAGAATCATCATCATCATCATCAGCCCCAGCTCAGATGCCCTAATTCTGTACAGCGAACTAGCAGAAGCAAGAGAAGTGATAACAACGGTTTTCAAGAAGAGTGCCAATTTCCTCTCATTAAGATTTAAACAACCACAATATAGATCTTATAAATGTCTTATAATTGTATCCCCCGAACCACTTCGGGGGATACTATGGATTTGGCCTCGTCGCGCCGCCGCCGCCGCCGCCGCCGCGTCCGCCGCGTCCGCCGCAGAGATTTTCTTGTGAACGCTCTACAGGTCCGAGTTCTTGTCCGATCATTTTCTAATTTGGTATGAAGGTGTATTAAGGAAAGAGGATGAAGCCTATTGATTTTGGTGTGGGGCGGAGTCCTGGTTGCCATGGTAACCATGATATAAAGAAATAGTTAAGATTACCTTGTGAACGCTCTACAGGTCCGAGTTCTTGTCCGATCATTTTTTTATTTGGTATGAAGGTGTATTAAGGAAAGAGGATGAAGCCTATTGATTTTGGTGTGGGGCGGAGTCCTGGTTGCCATGGTAACCATGATATAAAGAAATAGTTAAGATTACCTTGTGAACGCTCTACAGGTCCGAGTTCTTGTCCGATCATTTTCTAATTTGGTATGAAGGTGTATTAAGGAAAGAGGAAGAAGCCTATTGATTTTGGTGTGGGGCGGAGTCCTGGTTGCCATGGTAACCATGATATAAAGAAATAGTTAAGATTACCTTGTGAACGCTCTACAGGTCCGAGTTCTTGTCCGATCATTTTCTAATTTGGTATGAAGGTGTATTAAGGAAAGAGGATGAAGCCTATTGATTTTGGTGTGGGGCGGAGCCCTGGTTGCCATGGTAACCATGATATAAAGAAATAGTTAAGATTACCTTGTGAACGCTCTACAGGTCCGAGTTCTTGTCCGATCATTTTCTAATGTGGTATGAAGGTGTATTAAGGAAAGAGGATGAAGCCTATTGATTTTGGTGTGGGGCGCGGTCCTGGTTGCCATGGTAACCATGATATAAATAAATAGTTAATATTACCTTGTGAACGCTCTACAGGTCCGAGTTCTTGTCTGATCATTTTCTAATTTGGTATGAAGGTGTCTTAAGGAAAGAGGATGAAGCCTTTAGATTTTGGTGTGGGGCGGAGTCCTGGTTGCCATGGTAACCATGATATAAAGAAATAGTTAAGATTACCTTGTGAACGCTCTACAGGTCCGAGTTCTTGTCCGATCATTTTCTAATTTGGTATGAAGGTGTCTTAAGGAAAGAGGATGAAGCCTATTGATTTTGGTGTGGGGCGGAGTCCTGGTTGCCATGGTAACCATGATATAAAGAAATAGTTAAGATTACCTTGTGAACGCTCTACAGGTCCGAGTTCTTGTCCGATCATTTTCTAATTTGGTATGAAGGTGTATTAAGGAAAGAGGATGAAGCCTTTTGATTTTGGTGTGGGGCGGAGTCCTGGTTGCCATGGTAACCATGATATAAAGAAATAGTTAAGATTACCTTGTGAACGCTCTATAGATCCGAGTTCTTGTCTGATCATTTTCTAATTTGGTATGAAGGTGTATTAAGGAAAGAGGATGAAGCCTATTGATTTTGGTGTGGGGCGGAGTCCTGGTTGCCATGGTAACCATGATAACCATGATATAAATAAATAGTTAAGATTACCATGTGAACGCTCTACAGGTCCGAGTTCTTGTCCGATCATTTTCTTATTTGGTATGAAGGTGTATTAAGGAAAGAGGATGAAGCCTATTGATTTTGGTGTGGGGCGGATTCATGGTTGCCATGGTAACCATGATATAAAGAAATAGTTAAGATTACCTTGGTTCGGGGGATACATGTGCTCGGCTGCGCGACCCGCCGAGCGCGCAATTTCTAGTTATTATAAATGTATGCAGGCTACAGCCATATAACAGTGGATTAACATCTCATGAAATTTGGCAAATGATCATATCAGTTATACAATATACATACCATTTCAAAGTTCCTAATTAATTTGTTTTGTTTTTTTCAGATCAGCCGAGTTTTGAAACAGAGTGGTCGTTTCATCTCCATCACCTTCTCACAGCCGCACTTCAGGCGTCCTCTGCTGGCCAGGACCGAGTATGATTGGAGCGTCGACCTGGCAGTAGTCGAGGGATTCCTTCCATTCTTCTTCTTCTCCATGCACAAGGGGAGGTCGTTGACCAAGGACGACGTCGAGCTCGAAAGGAAAACGATGTCGAAGATGGTGCGAGAGGAATTGCACGACATCAATTAAAAGCGAGTAGTGTGTGTGGATGACGACAATCCCTTGTCAGGCTTCGATCTTTGGCAAGATGTAACGAGTTAAAGGGACCTAGTAACTTCGTTGACATGTGCAGAAATTGATAAATGGTTGATACAATGTTTATTGTTGTTATCTGATATGTCCACTGGGTATTGTGTGAAAATTTCGAGTAATGAGCAAAGTGATATTCACTAACTCATTGCACTGACTTTGTACACGGTTACGCCTATCCAGTGGATAGTTTAACATCTGAACACTCCAATCGTAAATACCTTTTTAACAAAAGGGAAATTCGAAGAACCGAAACCTGTCGTATTATGCAATAATTTACAAATCCTTATTTTGTCATCTGCATTATGTCAAGACAACAAACATTACGGTGGTCATGGTGGTGGTTTTGGTGATGGCGGTGGTTTTGGTGGTGTTGGTGGTTGTGTTCGTGGTGGTGTTGGTGGTAATGAGGGCTGTGTTCGTAGTAAAAAATAGTGGTGCTTGTAGCGACAGATTACTGCAATTGATTACTACACCGGTTCTACGTTTATGTATGTAAATAAATTCGTGATTAAAACACATGCGTACGCATTGTCAAACGATTCATACAATGATATTTCCCTTTTTCTTGTCTGTTTCTTGGCTACTCAAAACTAAATAAATACACATTTGAACTCGAGGCTTTCACACGATCACTGTAACACTTTAATACAAGATTACGTTACATTGTAAAATGATCAAAAGACACAAAATACAGAAATTAGAGTAGATAATTAATAACCAATTGAGTGCCTTGGTAGACTAAAGTCAGTGGCGTAATCTGAGTGAAAACTAGATGGTGGCGGGGTGGGTATGGGGGGGGGGGGGGCTTTTGATGGATTGAAACAACAGATCAGTGTGGTCATTTTCACCCCATCACAAGTTAGGGTGATGATTTTTTTATTTGGGTAATAGGAAATTTGTATTTAGTTTTATTTGTATTTATTTATTTATTTACTTATTATTATTATTATTTTTTTTTTTTTTTTTTTTTTTTTTTTTTTTGGGGGGGGGGGTTGGGGACAACGTTAAAGGGGACCACCAGGCAAAGAGCAACACATTATTATATGTTTTGGTACCGTTTTGTGATATCAAATAGATACCCAACATTTTGCAAAGGGTTGTGTAATTCATAAACAAAGCAATTAATTTCCACCACTTACGGAACCACTAGTATTTCCTGGTTTGTACGGGCCAAACATTTGCGAGTGCGTCAATGCGATTCACGCGTACCTTTGTAGACAATAGAATCCTGGGCGATTCGTTCGCTCTGCACACATTAGTCTTCGCAATTCAGACCGCATGAACACATACTTTAGAATGGTGAGGCGTTTTCCATTTATATTTTTTTCTTTCTGGAAACATATTTTTGTGAACTTGTTGATGGAATGGAATACTAAAGATGTTACATTTCTTTAATAAGAATATTATTTTTGGGTGGTGGTACCCTTTAATACCAATATAAAATGAAAGTTGTTCACTTGAAGGCTTCATGCGCTCAACACTAAAAGTGCCAAGAACTTGCATGCAGATTAGGATATTGGCACTGGGTGTATATTTAACTGACACTTTTAGGGCTAACTATACTCTTAAGCCTTTATAAAAAAAATGTTAAATCAAACAAGGGAGCTGGGGCCCAAACTCTCTTCTCTACGCCCAGTGCGTAGCTATACGGAAGGGGGGGGGGGGGTGGGTGGGGGGGGGGGGGGGGCACGAGCCCCGAATGATCTCCCCAAACCAATAACGAAGTAGAACATCTGTGCAAAGATAAAGAAATACATAAACTGTCCCAAACCATTTGCGTACCCCCAATCAGTCTGACCACGCTGGCCAATGTCTACGCCAGTGACTCTAGTCACCTACACTTTGCCACAATAACATTGTTTTTTAATCATCCCAAACCAATGAATCAGTTGTTATGAATTATAATTGCACATATTCAGATTACACTATTGCACAAGATGTGATAAGCTGAAACAAATCAATGCGGAGGATGTGCATATCAGTGGCTTAGCGAGGTGTCTCCTGGATCCGAGCCCCCCCCCCCCCCCCCCCCCCCCAACGGCCTTTTTTTTGCTCTAGACCCTATCCGAAGCGACTCTCGCTTACGCGCTTGCAGAATGGGGCCCCGCCTTTCAGAAATCCTGGTTACGCCACTGGTGCCTTCAATGAAAAATTGTCAACTGTCAGTAGAGTTGTATTAATATTATCTTTATTACATTTTTTAGTTCATTTGTTATTTAATCCGTATATGACACTCAGAATGTACAAGATATTGCAATAATTGAAGCGTAACCAGATGTGAATCTTATTCATGACTTAAACATCAAATGGGAATATAACTACTAGATAATAACATAACATAACTTTCCCAAAATGTGCGATCCTCTACTATTTTCATGTGACGTATTTTCTGTATCCTTAGTATTATCTCCCCATATCTTCTCATTCACTTTTTTTTCTCTCATTTCGCTCTTTCTTCCTCCTACAGCTTAGCGTCGATTGTAGTAATGACGGAACGGAACCAGCAAAATGCAACCGACAATTTCAGCTAATCCAATGACCATGAATGCCTTGCTGTAACTAATCGAGTAGGCCAGCCATCCTGGAAAAAAAAGAAGATGAAAAACGTTTCAAAGTGAATACAAATATGTTCGTTTGTCACTTGTGGCTGAATAATGCCATTTTGGGTTAACGATTGATATATGAACGACCACGGGATCCTACATAAGACTTTGACATTTCTTCTTCCATTTACGAATGATAGAATGATATATTTAATTGGTTTATAATTTATTATAACTGAAGAACTTTGTTTTCCATTTAATGTCAGCATGGTCCAGCCAACTAACTAAAATGTCTTACCTGTCAAAAAGCCGCCGAGTGGTTGCCCTATTGAAAATGTAAATCCATATAGAGCAGAAGCCGAAGAAAAGGTATTTCCAGGATAACTCTCCTTAACGACAATTGATCCAGATGTCATCTTGCCCCCGATCGTGAAGCCACCTAAAAACGCGTTGAAGGAAAGCAGCCAGAAAGGTGATACGAAAGGACCCAGTAAGAAGACCATCGCATTGATGGCATGCTGTACAACTATCAGATCGATGGCGGATAGCCACTTCATGTGCAGGACTGGTCCGGTAAGGAGTCTTCCAAGAATGTTCCCGATCCCTCCGAAAGATGCGAGGAATACAGCGCGCGAAAGAGGATAACCTTTGGAAACTCCGTGGGGAATGAGAAAGACTACCCATGCTGTAAAAATGACGCCATTAATAATGTTGTTACAGTAAAACAATATAAAATATGGCTCCCCCATTAGGGAGGATACTACAAAGGAGTTCCGGATAGCTAGCAAGGCGCGGTAACTAAATCGGAAGGGAAATTTATCCTCGTTATCGATGTTTCCATTAGAGGTCTTCAAATCATTGGTGTCATCTTTGCTCGTTCTTTCCCCGTTGAAGTAACCACTCAGTGGGGATGTATCTTTTTCGTATGTGACACTCGATATTGATTGCTCTTTTATAAGTGGCAACCTTTCATTGATGATGTCACCACCAGGTGGGGTTGAATCTTCTTCGTAGGAGCCACTCGGTAGTGGTTGCTCTTTGAAAAGATGCACCCTGACAGAAGTGTCAGAAGATGTATCAGACACATCGGAGTCGGTTTCTGATTCGCTTTCACCGCTTGGTAGAGGACGTTGATGGGATTGTTCGAGCAACGAACATGACGAATGGTCTCTCGAATTCTCGGGTCCATCTGCCTCATCACCCTCATGCGATGTTTTCAATAAAGTCCGGTCAGCAGTCTGGCCGACCGATGACGTCATCATGAAGAGTAATAACGGAATATTGAGGGACATCCCACCAAGCACCAGGACAGTGCCTCTCCAGCCGTAGGTCTCAGTCAGGATCTCTGCAACGATGGGCCCGATAACCATTCCAACCGCGATGCTGAACAGAAGAGCGTACTTGTCGGAAGGGACACACTCATTGAAGCGCACAAAGGAGGTGAGATACGCGAATGCATAAGCCGAACCTATACGTACAAAGAAATACAACAATTAATACCTTCCAGAAAATACATTAATTGAAACTGTAGAAACAGATACCTACACTATAAGAAAAAATAGCCATAATGCATTGTTAAACGATTGCAAGCTTTCGAGATGTCAATGGGTGTTGGACAGTCTGAAACGGTGTTAGAGAAGAGCGAAAACTGATCGGATCATAGAAAGCAGAAAGAGGAAATGGGTGGCACACATGCGCAACCTCAAACTTATACGTTTGTTTAGACTGGCACAAGACATGCTAGAAGGAGGAATAAGACGGAAGAGATCAAGATAGACGACACGCATCAGTGTGATGGACTCTATCAAGAATGGCCAATAATCAGATATAAGGCTCTGTATGGCAACGGGCCGTTTTCTTAGCCTACGACTATAGGGTAAGCTGCAGCTGGGTAAGCCTTTGGTACCTACTAAGTTAACCTAAGTTAAAATAATCACATGTTGCATAATTAGCCTCATCAACCCCACCTGACTTAGAATGGAACTAAGCTAGTAGGGTGTTATTGATATGGGCCCGCGGATCCACATAAGTAACATGGTATTGTGGTAACTGGTAACCGAGATACTTACCCGACAAAATCATCGCAGTAGCCAGTTGCCAGACCGTGGTCACGAAGGCAGAAGCGCACAAACACGCACCTCCTATCAATCCGATTGCGGCTATTCCTGGGACTGTTAGGTACTTCAAAGTCACATCAACTAGGGGTCCTAAACACGTTAGCAAAATAAATACATAATAATATATATTTAAATTTAAACTAAGTGGATCTCTCTCTCTCTCTCTCTCTCTCTCTCTCTCTCTCTCTCTCTCTCTCTCTCTCTCTCTCTCTCTCTCTCTCTCTCTCTCCAGTTCCACAAACATTATCCTTTGAATGATGGTTTTGTTTTCTTTGTGCTTTAGTTTAACCTCCTTTAGCAATGTTTAAGAGCAATGTCCTGTGACAAAATTGAAGATTGTGTTTTTTACAATAAAAACATTCCAGAACCCATTTAATTCTTTACCATATGTTTTTTCTTCTAATTTGACAAACATAATGGACCACTTTAATAGTTAGCGTCAACTTACATTTTGAGGTGATCGCCAACAAAATCTCGAGGTAAAACTCGGAAGTGTTTTTTTTTTCTCATTAGGAATACAACGTACTTAAAATTATTGTAAGCTTTTTGTGCAGTGATCTGGCGACCTAAAGTCCTCCGGGTCATACCAAAGACTAACATTAAAAATGTGTTGCCTTCTACAGAGCATCAACAAGGCTTCCCATTTATAAACAAATATGCATGACTTGGATTTCCATGAATAAGTAATGAGCAGGAACAACGATATTAACCCCTTGGCTACGGGAACCCGGTTGGTTGTGTACAAACTCTATGAGGATTTCAGAAACACGAAGGGAACGGGTTAAAAATCGCATAAACTAAGAGAAATGGAGTGTTTCATGAAAAGAAAGGCGTCGACACAAGGCCTTATATTCCAAAGTTTATATTATTATTTTTTTCGTTTCAATCTGACGTAGATAAAAGTGTGAAATTCAAGGTTAAAAATATGATTAAAAAAACAAGAATTTAATCCATGATGTTTACCTGATAAAATAATATTTCAAATGTGCTTGCGTCTCGGTAATTCTTACATAATTGGAAAGGGAAAAGTATTGTCTCAGATACTACACCATTCATATATTCATTCATTTTTTAGAACAGTCAGCAGCTAGACAAATATCACAAGATGTTCAAGATGTGAGCTATTTAACCAAGACCGCATGGTGGACAAACCGGGCAATGTCAGGTGCAAATGACTGTTGCTATGGGCCCGTTACCTCAGCAACAGTGGTCAGTAGTTGAATGGGCCTAGGCTTAGGCCTATGTGTCAAATTGGCACGGTACGATCGGTAAGGACTTGAAGTTGAACTTAAACTTGTAAAATAATGATTTAATAGAGAGATTATCAACGACTATTTATGACCTCTTTGGAAAGTTGTTGAAAAAGTGTAGGCATTATATAATTCGTTGTTCTTAGATCATCAAAAATGTGGGTCCCATATTTATTCCAATCGGATATATTTATAATCTCCCATCTGTTTTCTAACTGATTTTGATCAAATAAAGCTTTTGTTATCTTTTAAATCAGGTGCTCTTCCAAATATTTCACTTACTTTTGCATTACCTCACAAAATAATTAATTATTTCCTGAAGCGTCCCTAAATCAAAACTGTACTATCCCTTTAACTTCAGATTCAATGTAGAGGTCGGCCTCAAATATATTTTCCATTCAATTGTATACCCAACATCTAACATGCCAGAGACGACGACTCGACTGAGAAATAGTTTCATAGTTTTACGGAGTTATAAAACGAAAGACTCGTATTATTATTCTACTAACCTAGAAAGAACGATATTCCATGAAACACACCGACAATCATCCCGATCGTTCCGAGATCAGAACGCAACTGGAAGACGATTTCGTCGATGATAACTCCATAACTCTTCACAACACCCATCTCTATAAATCCAAAGAGGAAAAATGCCACCACAGTTACAACCAACCGCCATTGACATGATCGGAGATTGGAGGTAGTTTTGAAACACGTGCACAGTCCGGCCATTTTTCTCGAGCTTTATTAGTACTATGTGAACGCGTAAATATCCCAGATTATATATCTATCGTTTACAAGAATATCACAGGATGTAATTTACTGTTATTTACAGCAACATTTAACTATTTACAGTCTGTATCGCGAGCGTTATCATGCATGTGTTTAATAGCCATCATAGCCCGGGGAGACAAGTAAGTATGTGTTCCGTTATGCATCCGTGAATATTACTGTGATGCACATTAGGCAAATAAACATCATAACAATGGCCCGCCATGCATTAATTATTTATTTTGTTTGTACTGCCAGTCTGAATACGCAGCATTATTTGTCACATAACGCACTATATGGATGACGAAAAGCACCTATCATAATCTAATTATGATCGAAGTCCATTGTAATAAATGTATTTTCTAACTGCACTTTCATGGGGTTTTTTTTCCAAACATATTACCTATTATTCCTATTATTACTACATTTGATTTCCTTTCCTTTCAACTTCCTCTGTTATTCCGTATGGTATTTTAAATTGCACAAACCTTAATCTATAACTCTTTAAGCCACGGCTTTGCCTGAATGTCTAACACAGTTTTAATGTTATACGAATTGTTGTATTTATCTTATTAGTTGGGCTAACGTGAATGTGTTTTTCCCCCAAAAAAAAACAACAACAACAATTATGATTTTCTTATTGTTGCGCTTAGTTGAGATGATTTAGGTATGACATTTGCATTATAAAATTGATCTCTATGAAACTATGCATTGGATAATATTTGCCTTATAATAGTACAAAGACAAATGAGAAATAAGTAATCAATTGTAACTTTTTTAAGTGACCATGCCTTGTAATGATATAATCTTAACTGATAATATTGAAATAATGTATTTTCATGGATTATATGCATAGACCTTTTGCATTTTTGCCATTTATGTTCAACATAATAAGTATGAAACATGACTTACAATGTGTGATATATCACAACATAATCAATTATGGCATTGCCCAAACAAACGAATATTAGCAAGTGTACCTTTTAACGTTATGTTTATCAATAATTGTTGATTGCATAATGTTCTTATGAAACCAACTGACTGCTAATTATAGATTTAGCCGCAGCTGGAGGAATTCAATTATTTATGTATTTTTTATTGGTATAAAAACCACCAAAGAAAGAACCTTTTTGAATATATGAAATTGGTTGGCGGACGTGCATAATAGCACAGCCAATATTTGTTGGTGTATTCATTTACCCGTCTATGTTTACTATGTATCACGTTTCACAGAGCCAGACTTGTTGTGATGTATTTTTGGTGGGGCAGATGCTAAAAAATAATGAAACAATCGTTAAATTATATAGTCAAGCAAAGGCCAACATTAACATGCAGATTATAATGCATTCGGTCCACTTTATTAAATGTAAAATAAAACATTGCGCCAACGTGATGGCCATTTTCCAAGACATGCAAGATGGCGTATATGTTTGTTTTGTGTGTGTGTGTGTGTGTGTGTGTGTGTGTGTGTGTGTGTGTGTGTGTGTGTGTGTGTGTGTGTGTGTGTGTGTGTGTGTGGTGTGTGTGTGTGTGTGTGTGTGTGTGTGTGTGTGTGTGTGTGTGTGTGTGTGTGTGTGTGTGTGTGTGTGTGTGTGCGTGTGTGTGTGTGTATGTGTGTGTGTGTGTGCGTAAGTGTGTATGTATGTTTGTATTTATACTCAGTCTGTATGCTTGTTCCCCCTGGATAAAGCGACACTGGATGCCCTGGTGTCTGGGGAGAAAGACCCTTGGAGGATGTCAGATGAGTGTGTGAAGACAATGGGGCGTGTTCTGTCGCAGGTAATACTCGTTGTACATCTCATCATCACCCTTTTCCTATCCTACTCCTCGTTATGCTCTCTCCCCTTCATTATAAACTTTTCCTAGTCTCCTACGATTCCTTTGACGTGGTCCTGGATAAAGCGACACCCTAACCCTGGTTTCCGAGAAGAAGGACCCCTGGAGGATGTCTTGATGATTGCGAGAAGAATATGGGGCGTGTTCTGTCTCAGATAATACTCTGCCCACGTTGCACACCTTACCACGGTTTATCTTACCCCTACTTATGCCCTCTCCCCTTAATTCTCATATTTTTCTAGTCACCTTATTGTATACTCCGCCCTCGTTGTACACTTCATCATAACCCGTCACATATCCTACTCCTCCTTATGCCCTCTTCCACCCTCATTCGTATCTTTTCCTAGTCACCTTATTTTAATGATATATTGCAATATTAATGCTTCTACAAACCATATTTGTTAGCTGGCAAGCTTTCACCCCCTCCCGGGGAACTTGAAATAATGTTATCTTGCTAATATATATCCCCTCCCACTTCTCATTGATGTCATTGATCACGGAAGACGTCGAGCTACAAAGGAAACGATGTTAAAGATGGTGCCAGTAGATTCGAATCGACAGCAGTCGCATGAATAGCAAGTAAGCTTTGCGGATCCGGGATGCCTCTCGGGAGGCTTTGATTTGGCAAGATGTAACGAATCAAAAAGCAAGGCGTTTTGTTGATGGGGAATTGTGATATGCGATTTCTTTATTGTCAATGGAAAGGGGAGGTCATTGAATACGAAAGACGACGACAAGCTCGAAAAGGGAACGATGTTAAGGATGGTGCGAGAGGATTCGAATCAATGGCGGTCACACGAAAAGCAAGACGGTAGACTCTGTGGATCTGGACTGCCTCTTGGGAATGTGGGAGGCTTTGATTTTTTACAAAATGATGACGAATGAAAAAGCAACACGTTCTATTGATGAGGAATTGTGATATGCGATGTATTCATTGTCAATGGGAAGGGGAGGTCATTGAATACGGAAGACGAAGACGAAGAAAGGGTAGCGAAAAGGAACGATATCAAGGATGGTGCGAGAGGATTCGAATCGAGGCGAGTTTATATGAAAAGCAAGACGGTAGATTCTGTGGATCCGGACAGCCTCTTGGAAGGATTTGATTTTTGACAAGATGTAACGAGTGAAAAGGCAAGACGTTTGAGTGATGACAATTATAATAATTATGCGCTTTCTTTATGTCATGAAAAAAGAGGAGCCACTTGGCACGGACGAAGTTGGGCTTGAAAAGGAAACGATGTCGAATATGATTCGAAACGTATCGAATGATGAAGAAAATCAAGACAGTGATCTCAACAGTTCCTGTTAGGATTTGATTGTTTGCAAGATGTAAGCGTTTGTAACGGTTTAAAAAGCTAAACATGTTACCAATAGAAAGGGAAACTGTGATATGTGCCATCTTCTTGGTCATGGGGGAACATTTTTATCTATACAATGCAATAATTTACAATTATTATTTTGTCTAAAATCTGCATTTTGTCAATACAAAACACATTACGGTGGTGGTTGTAATGGTGGTGATGGTGGTTGTGGTTGTGGTGGTGGTGGTTGTGGTGGTGATAGTGGTGGTATAGGGGGATATGTTTGTAGTAGTGATGTGGCGATACAATACTGCAATTAATACTACATCCGTACTACGTTTATATATGGAAATAAATTCGTGATTAAAACACATGGCTACGCATTGCCAAACAATTAATGCGAGAATATACCGAGTTTCTACTTTGCTTCTTGGTTACACAAAACAAAATAAATGCACATTTGAACTCGAGTCTTTCACACAATCACTCTAACACTTTAATACAAGATTACGTTACATCGCAAACAGATCAAAATATACATAATACAGAAATTAGAGAAGATACCTAACCCATTAAGTGCCTTGGTAGACTACAGTCAGTGGCGTAATCTGAGTGAAAACTTGATGGGGAGGCTTTTCATGGATTGAAGCAAGCGATATGTGTGAGTGGGGCTTTGTATACCCTCACCTTCACCCCCTCACAAGTTAGGGATTTGTTTTTTTATTTTGTATTATTTTTTTTTTTTTGGGGGGGGGGGGAGGTGTGGGGGTGTGTGGGGGTGGGGGGCGGGGGAACAACGTTAAATCAACATGACAATTGCTCACTTGGAAGGCTGGGGCTGGGGCTGGGCCTAAACCCCCTACAGAGGGGGGGGGGGGGGGGGGGGCGGGGGACGCAAGCCCCGAATGATCTGCCCAAACCGATACAAAAGTTAAACATCTATGTAAAGATAAATAAATACATAAGCTGCCTCCAAATATTTGCGTACCCCCAATCAGTCTGACCACGCTACGCCACTGTCTACGCCAGTAGCCTTTATATTCACCAACACTAGTTCACTATAGCATTGTATTGATTAAATCATTCAAAATTGATAAATTAGTTGTAATGCATAATTGTAACTGCGCACATTCAGATTGCACCAGATAAGATATTCTAAGTTGCAAAGAATTTCGTGAATCTCCAGATCAATGCGGAGATGGTGCCTTCCAGTGGCGCACCGAGGGGGGCTCCTGGGCCCGAGGACCCCGGGCCCTCCGGCTTTGTTCTGTTTTACTCGCTAAAAACCAACAGATTCCGGGGACTCCGGCCCCCTGTACCCAACCCGAAGCGACTCGCTTACGCGCTCGCAGGATGGGGCCCGCCTTCTAGAAATCCTGGTTACGCCACTGGTGCCTTCAATGAAACATTGTCAACTGTCAGTAGAGTTGTAATAATATTATCTTTATAACATTTGTGAGTTGAATTGTGATTTAATCCATATACTTGGCACTCGGAGGTTTCTAGATATTGCAATATTAAAGGGACAGTACAGTTTGGGTCAGACTGAATGTTAGTAACCAAAACGTGCATAATATCATTACAGACTATAAAATGTAATTCCACCATGGCCGAAAGGTAGAAGAACTTTTATACAACTAAGTTAAAATGTTGTTATCATTCAAAAAGCAGCCGTTATAACACAAGAGGGCGCTCACTAAAAACATATTATATAAAAAATGTTGAATGTGATGTTTTGTAAAAAAAAACTATTAATTAATAAAGAGATCATTACCAACTGTTTAGAAACATCTTATTTTCGAAAAGGTGTAGGCATTATATAGATTGTTTCTTAAATTGTTAAATAACTGTGGAAAATGTGGGACCCACATTTTTCCAATGGGATATATTTATGAATATTCCAGCTAGTACTTAACATATTTTGATCACATAAAGTTGGTTCTGTCATTAAAATTGTGTGCTCTTACAAATGTTACATTCAGTTTGTCATAACTTCACAAAAACAAATTATTTCTTTAAGCGCCCTCTATACCAAAACTGAACTATCCCTTTAATGAAGCGTATCAGATATGTATCATACTCTTGACTAAGGATGGAGTACTGGTAATCAATTTTTTTTATTTTAGCTATACCATATCTTTATGGTCTTCTCTATATGAATCCAGCATGAAAATCCCTGAGAAATAACTATAAATGTATTAAAACCTCATAATTGCATATCGTTAGTGTACACATGCAATGGATAATGGTTATCTTTACATGCATTTTCTGTAAAAAGTCATTTTTTCACACATTTTTCCTAAAAACTTCACTATTTATCATTCAATTGGGCTAAAAATTGGACAGGATATTGGGTTCATACCATTGCACAATACGATGATGGCTTTTTTGATAGCCCTATCACATTCCAAAATATTTCAAAAAATTCAAGTTTTTTAAATGTAAATCTGGTAATTTGCATAATTAATTAATTATTCAAATATTATGCATATTTTCAAAATTCCTATCATCATATCATGGAGAAATAGTTGGATAACATACCAGCCAAATTTGGCTTCAATCCAGTAAACAACATGAGAGGAGATAGAGTTTGAATAATTTTCTTTGTTTTTATTTATTTTTTTATTTTCACTAATTTATGCAAATTTATTCAAAAATGAAAAGCGTTTGGCGGATAAAAATTGACAAATGAAAGTATATATATTAAAAACACAAAACACACCAAAAAATGACTTCAATAGTCTTTGTACTTCCTTCAGAGTCATATTTATAAAGAATGTGCTATTTTAGCATATATTACCAGTACTCCATCCCACATGCAAATATAACTATTAATGAATAACATCAAAAGAATAAAGGATTATATGAAATAATGCATTGAAAAATTAGTTTTACGTACGAGAACTTTAACACTTTAACCCTATGAGCGCCAAATATAATTGCATGAATCTAACTGACACATCAATTTTGGACATTTATAGGTTAATCCCCTGTTCATTTATATTGCATATAAACTTAATAAAAAGTTAAGTGACTATATAATTTCTTCAAAACTTGTCTATTGCGTTTATTTAGGAATAAGTCAACCGATCTAAATATTGCGTACAATTTGTGAAAACTTGTCAACTCTCAGTAGAGTTAGTGTGTTTTAATTGTTTTTCCCAGTCGATTTGTAAATCGATTTTTTTTTTGTTATGCGATTCAATCAACACTTGTCACTCAGAGGGTTAAAGATAATGTGATGACAATGCAGATAAAATTCACTTACATTAATATTCTAATTTAAAACCAATAACAAACATGGTATACTATAGTCTAATTATTGCACTAAAAAAGACAAACATTAAATACCACGGATAGATTGTGACCCTCCGCCCTATAAAAGCGACCTATTTTCTGAGCAACAGTTTTTGTTTCTGAATATCATATCATTTGTCTTGTTCTTAACTTCTCAAAACCATTTGAACGAGGATGTCTTTGCTTTTTGACATGATTCAGGTATAATTTTCTGAGCGTGGAATCTGTGAAATAACTCTAAACGTCCATGTCAACAATTGGCTTACAACCTACTCATTCGCAATGATCTAGTGGAGGGTCACAATTTGTTAATTAAAATATTACAAGCTGGTCAAAATTTTACATGACGTTATAATCGAGTAATAATCGAGTATGAACAAGAATTAAAAGAAATCAATATTTATTCTGTATATAATTATGATACTATTTCCGCATTTAGTATGCACAAATAATAATTTAAGACTTAAAATTTAACTTTAAAAGTCCTACATTGACGCACACTAGCCCGAATTGTCATCAATGACACAACTTTAGTCCAGACTGTGAAATTCTACTAGCCCATCGATGGTTGTCACATGCCACCGGAGATATGCAGGTTGTTGTATCACATTAAACCCTCTGCTTGTGCACACAGACAGTGAAATGGTTTGAAAAGTCATCAGCAATATCATGTCCTTTTTTATTTTAGTTCATGGGATTTATAATAGGGACATTATAATAGTGATGCTTTGTTCTCCCTTCACTGGAACTGGGTCAACTCTTGGCGACACATGTCAACCATTAAATGGCAAGTCGATTTTAACAGGTCTGAAATGGTTTGACTGGTTACTAGTAATTTGATCTTTAGTCTGGACTAAATTCGTGCCACTGGGCCATTGTTACAGTATCCTATAACCGAATTCAAATTAAAGAGAATGATATAGTCGTGTATGAAAAGTAAAATGAATCAACAGTAACCATACTTGCAATACATACATTAATTTAAAAAATTAAAAAAACAATACAAAATTATTTGTCAGATGAATTACACACAAACAAGAATTTGTAATAGTTAAATCGTACGTTGACATACTGTAAACAAATCCCCGAAATATCATCAGTAGCACATCTTTAGTCCAGGACAACCTTTATTTTGAAATCACCTGTAACTCGTTATAAATTTGCGCCTGCGTGGTTGACCAGGTTTGCTTGCGAGAGGTCCCGGGTTCATTTCCCGGACAAGCCCCCAGAAGATGTCACATGGGAGAACCTCAAAATTAAAATAGCACACACATGGAATGCACCATCGATGCAGCTACATCTGCCTGGAGACATACCGACAAGGAGTCTCCTGACAGTCCTGTGTAATGGTTCAACCTGTCACCTGTAATATTGTGCCTTTTGACATTCCAGTGTAATGGTTCAACCTGTCACCTGTAATACTGTGTATCTTGACATTCCAATGCAATGGTTCAACCTGTCACCTGTGATATTGTGTCTCTTGACATTCCAGTGTAATGGTTCAACCTGTCACCTGTGATATTGTGTCTCTTGACATTCCAATGCAATGGTTCAACCTGTCACCTGTACTATTGTGCCTCTTGACATTCCAGTGTAATGGTTCAACCTGTCACCTGTAATATTGTGTCTCTTGACATTCCAGTGTAATGGTTCAACCTGTCACCAGTAATATTGTGCCTTTTGACATTCCAGTGTAATGGTTCAACCTGTCACCAGTAATATTGTGTCCTTTTGCTCCAGGTTTAGTGAACCATTTTTAATCCCGAGTAAAAATTATACAATAATAATGGTGACCGATTAAACAGTTTTACTTTAATTCCAATATCTCCTTTTTTCTGGATGTCAATAAGTAGAGAGATTTGCATCTGAACTAAATATGTGCCACTGATGAAAATGTGGGCCATCATGGGCGTACGGGCACTCTTTACCGGGGGGGGGGGGGGGGGAGGGGGGATATTTAATTATAGGGTTAATATAACCCCAATGTTATCTTTCCCATTTGTTTTCATTTAAAAGGCAAAATAAAGTCTTCACCAGTTCACCACCTAGCAGCTTCACGAAATAGTACGATTTTGCGCGAAAATGACATTATTTAGCCCCAAAATCATAGTTTTGCCCGGAAATTGTATGGTTTAGCCGGGCCTGGTAACTCCAGATTTTGTCCTTAATTGTGGACAAGATTCAGCCAGGGAACTCCCGACTTTCCCGGTTGATATTGGGATTTCCAATAACAATTTGACTATATAGTTCAAATACTTCCCCAAAATCAAATAGCTTACCACCCAAAATTAATAAGATGTCTCCCCCGAACTGTGCCGTTTTCAAACTTCACAACAGAGCCCCCCATCTCCCAGTTCTCTCGGCATGTACGCCAATTCTATATCACAACCATGACACCAGTAATCTTACATGTACACAAAATATACAATTAGAGCGATAAAGATGAATATGAACCGACAGTTAACAACAAAACATAACAAAATTCACAGTCGTACAAATATATAACTAACACAAATTCACGATGTTTCACCAAATCACTATAGTTGAATCTTTGTCCGATTGATTTTGTATTGAGCTTGATTTAAGTTTAAAATAATGTACGCTTTTGATTGAACCGAATTTATTTTTAGAACAAATTTATAATCATGTAGAACGTTAATCTGTTTATTAGATAATAAAATAACTTACTTGTAATATACACATAACAATTAAATTAGTTTGCTGGATTATTGTTGTTGAACCGCCTATATAGCCTATATACACAGATACATAATGATCTGAATTTTAGAATGTACTCGTTTATTAATCTGTAATTGATCAACAATGTGTAAGACTGTCTTACTGTCGATTATGTTATTTTGATGGAACCAGTTTATATCTATTTGAATCCAATAAATGAAAGCGTACATCAGATCTGTTCTGGTAGTGCCATGCGCAGACGGTTCATATTGTAACTAAACTATACAAACAGTCAAACAGAAAAAGTATATACAATTTCATCGGTACGTTTGATCCTATGATAAACTCATCCGCCCGATTTCTCATCAATTGCTTAAGTTTAGTCCGGGCTAAAAAGACAACTTTTTAAATCATGTCGCACCTGTGGAATTTGACTAGCGCTTTGTCATCATTTTCGATACGAATCCCTCTTCAAAGACATCCAGACAAAGTATCTCGAATAGTATGACCGATCACCAGTAATATTGCGTCATTGATCATCCAGGACATAAGATTACTGGTGATCGGTTACACTATGACTGTAATGTAAAGCAACCCTTTGTCCTGATGCATAAGCAGAACAGCAGAACTAAAAGTTTTTGTTGGATTATAAACATAAATAATTTAAATATCTTCAGTGATAAAATGCAACCATCAGTGTGCTAGTTATATGTCACAAGTATGATTTGGTTTGAAAACTGTTCCTGGTAATTTTTACCTGTTTAGCCTGGACTTAAGTTAAGTCACTGGTGAGATTTATACGGGTCATCCTGTTTATATAAAGTAGCCTATCGGTGTATATGTTACCATGGTTACGTTAACACATGTGACACATCGGGTAGCAGCCTCTGTTGGTTGCTGGGGTAGATAGGACCATCACTTAGTAGGGGATAAACACTAATTAATTTTGTGTTCACTCAATATTTTGTTTTATTGTGTTTGTCACACCATTTGAGGGCACGGGCAGAAGCTAAAATACTGCATCTCAAGAAGGGTGTGAATGTACTAAGGTAGTTCTATTTTGTATTTATTGTTTTGGTTTGGGGGGTGAGGGGTCATACAAATGAAGAATAGTGTATTCCTGGCGAGGACTTATAACTTGTGTTTTCTTTTTAGATAGTCCTATTAATGTCTATGGCAGTTCTAACGAGGGTAAATTGTATCCCTTGTTCAAAGATCATCCTTATAAGGAATATGACTGTAGTCCTTACATGTCTAATTGTGTTTTCTTGGATGGTTATAATAAGGACTGTGGTAGTCCTAACGAGGGCTAGTTATACTATTGTGCGAATAGGCCTAATACGGATGTTGGGGTTCGGAACATTTTAATTTGTATTATTTCTTATAAGTCATAATAAGGAATGAGGTAGTCCTGACAATGATGTTATACCTTTTAATTGTTGTTATTTGTTTCGCCTGAAGAAGAATCTGCCAGATTCGATAGCTCGCGGCTCCATTGACGTACCTTTTAATTGTTTGTATTTATAATCCTTAAAAACTGCTGCAATTGTTTGTCCTGGTAGAGACATGTATGTATTCTTTCTTGGGCTTTTGTTATAGTCCTAAAAGGTTACTATAACGCACGTATGTTGAAGGAAATTAGGGTATAGTGGTTGGAATGGGCTCGACTTTTTTGACCGATTGACTGTCACACTTGACAGAATTTTTTCATAATTTCTAGTATCCCATCTTATTCAGGTCCTGCAGCTGCGGGTAAAGCAGCATTAGTTACTGAAATGTTTTTAGTTTATTATCCTTCAAATTATTATTAATATTAATATCGGTATTGATCATATCATGAACCTACTACCTAGGTAGTAGGTTAATGATCATATTATTACGATTATTGTCATTGTTGTAAGTATAGGTTTTCCCGCTCAATTTCGCGATTGTGTCATTCAAATTGATAATAGGAGCAAACGAATTCGCGCGATTTGCAATCGCCGTGTCAAAGCAGCATTCGAATTCGTAAATAGTCGTTCAAAATCACGTCGGAGCAAGTGATTTTGCACAAAGTGCATACCTTTTCATCAATGGTCATTCAAATTGGCATGTAGTTTACGCTGGCGCCTCTTCGGTCATTCGAATTCGACAAAGGCATGACGCGTTAATTCGTATGAACCAAGTTGACAATTGGCTGCACATTCGCGAACTCCTGTGTTTATTCACGAAAGCTTATGCGTATGCATGAATTGGCTTGCACTTATTCGGAATTTGAAAGACCGATACCAACGATTACGCGGCAATGCGTGAATTTGAATGACCCTTTATGAATTCGATTGAAAAAAGTGTCAAATTGAGCGGGAAAACCTATATAGTGGTATTAATTGTATTATCAGTAGTATTATGAGTATAATACATTTCCATCAGGGTATTGACACAATCTGGTATCCCCTTGAACTTTAAAATAAATTCTTACGACGCCTTTGGGTTAGTCAGTCATTCCCAATCCGAATCTGGCAGATGATGTGCACGTCTCTATCATCCGTACATTCATTTGGTGCCCACTCCCAGTTTCCGTCGGCGACAACACACATGTGACCCGCATTTATTCCAGTATCTGGTTCATCACGTGTCCATGCTAAACGATATAGAATAAAGAGATGGGATGATATTAATAATAACACACATTGTAAAACTACATTATCAACAGTTTTATATGATAAAAGATAGCTTGTATCTGCCGTTTAGAGACCGCTATTCAAATAGCTAACAGGGTACGCCATGTTTATTACTCATTGTGAACTAAAGAGTTATTTGACAACATGGTAACTTTCGATCAAAGGTTATTTACTCTGATCGAACATAAATCATAGGAATCACACGAATCGGAAGATAACGTGAACAAAAATGTAGACCACTGATAAGTATTGGTGAGTAGTCAAGTAGCATTGGTAACATGTATGTATGTATGCAAGAAGGTACACCACATGGTCCCCCAAAATAGGATAAGATGAAAAACAAAGCTTAACTGAGAAATGTATGGGCCTAATCAACGAGGTTCACAACACTTACGAAAATATGCAGACGACTGCCCGTCCTTTCCGCACACGAATGTACCGTTGTATGCGCAGTCGAGCCACTTGGGCTTCAATCGCTTATCCACGGTCGATTGCAGCATGGCTGTTTCTTCCTCGCTGTCAACCGTCAGGAGACGTGATGGCCGGTGAGTCCCACCGATGTCTAGGCCAGGTTTGCCCTCACAGAACGCCTTAGACGTGGTAAAGTCCTTCTCGTATTCCGTGTAGACCTTGTAACATTTCGTATTGTTCCAGTTGTGGGTCCAGACCCAGGACCCATCCTCGATCGTGATTCCGTTGGAACAAACTGTGACAAAAAAGAAAAAAAAATTATCAAATAAAATTTCGCGATTGATTAATCACTAGACGGCACCTGAATAAAACCACAAAACCCGCTGCCCAAAACTCACAGTTGCTACCAATCTTTAAATCGTCTATCCCATAACTTCATGTTCCAGTCTTACATAATGTTGTTGCTTAAGACTGAGTACTCGTTCGCGTAAGGTTTGTGAAACTAGATCACCTTAAATCCAGTCAGCAGCGAAGGAGCGTTTGAGAAGAAGGGCAGTCTAGACAACCAAGAGGTTGTTCCATATATCTGAGGTATGCCATCAAAGAAAGGAAAGAATGATGATTTCGGATATTTTTCTATTCTAAATTTGATAGACAAAGCTTCATGGAAAGGGACAATCTAAACAGCCAAAGCTTTACGGAAATGCAACATGATGACAAATGTAGTGATTTGTAGCAGCACATCCAGAAATATTGATTGATATTTATAAAGATAGTTGGGGACAGGCGGGGACGGGGGAAGAGTGGACAATAGAACATAATAGCTGGCTACCTTGACAAGTTACTCCAACATCCTGGTCATGCACGCAGCTGCGGTTGCCTAGAGTGTTCGCAGGACAATCCAGAAGTCTCCCCTCTGACCCGTCGCACTGGACGTCATCCAGCCATATCTCCCCCGTCCCATTGCCATAGAGAGCTGTTCCCCAGTCCAGGGCCTCGCCATAACCCAGTTGTCTACAGACCACGTGAGCGTTAGTAATGTTCCAGTTGTGATTGCAAACCGTTCCCCATTGACCGCGGGCGTACACCTCCACCCTTCCTTCGTGGTCACTGGCCCCATCCACGAGCCGAATTTCCCCTGTTTATGAGGAAAAACAAAACAAATCAAAATGGGGAACGGCATTTACAATAAGATTGCATTCAGAGTATTATGGGTGCCCTGAATGCAATGTGATTGTGAACTGAATGTAAACAAAAATATTATTTAGTCATGCATTGACCAAACTAGTATAAAAGGAATCTTGATTTTATTTAAAGACAACTTGGATGTTTTTATTAACTACTTTGCCGAGTACTTCTTTCTTTCTATCTTGTATTGAAAAATTATCTTAAATCATAAAATTTCTTGCTCAAGAACAAACTTCATTTTCTCAGACTGATCATTACATGCGCTACCTTGGCAAACGACTCCAGCGTGAACGTTCCCTGGGCATTCGCCCATTTCTTCAGCGATGTTGACTGGGCAGTCATGGAGCCTCATCTCCGTTCCACTGCATTCTATGTCTGTGATCACACCGTTGTCGACATCGTATGTGTTGGTATCGACGTCGAATAATCTGACCTTGAGCGCCTCCACAAAACCGAGTTGTCTGCAGACGACGGTGGCATCAGCCATGCCCCACGCATCGCCGCAAACGGGGCGCCACACATTGTTTGTGTACATCTGAACACGACCTCTGCTCGTTGAGTTCCTTCCAACCAAACGAACAAGTTCTACGAAATACGGAAAACATCGAAAAGTACATAAGAAAAGTACACTGTACTTGTAATTGTAGAGAATATTGAGTTATTTAGAGCGTATCAGGTACTGATGGAGAGTTCAAACCCGTCAATTGTGTCGAAAGATTATTCTGGTTTTGAAATTCAGTCAGTATACACGCAACCATACAAAGTATGACCATATGTATGATGTTCCTGTTACTATGCAAGAACAAAACACATCAACTAGCGAACTCATTCCGTTGCTACGGTGGTCGACCAAATTAAATTAGACCACTAAAATATCTGTTTTTGTCATATTTACGCTATGGTTATGTTACGTTCACTAAAGGACTGCAAACACTGGATTAATTAAGTCACGGCCCGTACCTTTGCATACGACTCCGACACCATGATTGCCGTTCTTCTCTTCGCTAACATCACAGTCAAACAGTGTCGCTTCGTCACCCAAGCAATCAAAGCTGTGATGCCACTTCGCATACTCCTGTGAACTAAAGATGTCTATCCTGAACTCTTGCTGTGATTCCGCACCCTCGGTGTAGCCAAGCTGCCTGCATACGACGTTAGCTTCTTCCATACTCTCCTCATCCCATCCCGCTCTGGACGCGGCACGCCACTGCCCGTCTTCAAAAACCTCCACGCGTCCCTGCGCTGAGGTTGATCCTCCTACGAGGCGTACCTCTTCTGTTTTGGAACGAAATAACTTATGATAAAAATCTTTTCTTAATATCAAACTACTTTTCATGATTTCTTAAGGTTCTTTATTTTCTTAGTAGAAATAATGATCACTTAACTTGCCATCCTCCCAAATAACAATTACATGTACATGTATTATGGTACGTATAAAGTTGCTGCTAACACATGTGTAACACGCTCGACTCCAACCAGGTCGACATTTATACACCTATATAAGAAGATAAATTATCTCGCTGCAGGAAAACCGCAATTGGCATAGACTGGTTCGGAAGTCTCGATCCCATAGCAAAAAGGCGTGCGCTCAACTAATCTTCCCACACCATTTCCATGATTTCCAAATGATCTCCATGGGCTCCTCTGCTAGAGCAGAATACTTCGTCATACCAATCTCTTCTCTTTCTTTAGAAGACAACATCCTTTAAAGTATATATTTATTTATGTTTATGTAATTAAACTTTATTCTGATGATATGATTACTGGTAGTAGTACCTTAATTCAACTAATTGTTGTTCGTTTCAATTAATATATCACTTACTACTCTGAAACTCAACGCGTGCATGATTGTGTTAGTGCTGCTGGTGATTAATAATTCATCATAAATCAGCAAATATCACTATGTATCAATTATATAGACGTGAGTAGGATGGCCTTTTTTAATTTATTAATCTACCCGCTATATTTTTCTCATGTATCAACTGCCTGCCTTAATTTTTGTTTGTTATTATGGCTGATTATCACAATTTGTTCCACAGTTAATATATCATGATAGAAGATAATGTAGCACGGCTACTAAGTGTGTTCAGATCTAATGTAGATAAGGCGTAGCGCTGGTACATGCACATTATAATCAACTATGGGCTTCCTGCACCACTACCCTTGTACGATCTGAGGCAGTCCTTAATGCATAATGATGCAACTATGCCTGATGTGAAACCAGAATCCCAAACTGTATTCAAACTCACCGGGCATGGCTAAACCTAGTCCGCATCGAGTGTGTTCTCAATAACAAACGATCATGGCCTATAGGAATGCTTAGTATATGCAGGGGATTGGTCAGATATATAACCAGTGCCCCGTTGCAGAAAGAGATACAATTGTCTGTGTTCTAATTGCGCAAATCTGATTAGTAAAAACGCGCAAATGTTCTGACTTACAATCAATTGTATCACTTTCAGAAACGGGACCCAGACATAAGATCATCAGCAGAGGTATACACCATTGGGTTGCTTGCCTCTAAGCTGTGAATATCGTCAGTGAACAAGGACTAGTAATCCAAGAACAGCATTAAGCTCCTTATGAGCGATAGGAACCTGGTGTACGCTAATTATATAGATAATAAATGAAGGATAACAGGATATACTAGGCAAACGAAAAATTACAAAACACCGTAAGGAACATTGTTTCTTTCATAGTTTTGTTGGAAAGAAACTGTTTGCTTACGGTGTTTTTTTAAACCAACTGTTTAAAACTTTCTAGGATAACAGGATATGTTGGATAAGATACCTTGACACACGAGCCCAACATCCTGGTGATGACCACAATCAAGCGCACCCGGAGCGGAGCCTGCCGGGCACCCCAGCAATCTATGCTCGTTGCCCGTACACTTCACGTCAGACAGCCAGATGCGTCCCCTGCCGTTCCCAAAGAAGCCGTGGTCAGCGATGGCGGCTGCTCCGAGATCGTAACCGAGTTCTCTACAAGCCACGTGTGCATCGATGATATCCCAGCCATCTCCGCATACAGTACCCCAGTCCCCCTGGTAGAAGACCTCTAGTCGACCCTTGCTCGCGGTATCTCCACCTACTAGACGAAGTTCTATAGATATGTGATAAAAAAATAAATTAAAAAAACACTTTTACAATACTTTGCGTTGTACGGGGTTACTGTCTTATCAAAGATACGTTTAACTTAATACATCTTCCCTAGTATAGTACACCTGTCTGTGGTGTAGCTACGGGTATAGGGGCCATGCGCCCTCCTCCATCAATAACAAAATATTTTAAGAAAGGTCAAAATTACAGACGTTGTGCAACCCTTCCCAATATTTCGCGCTATCTAATGATTAGCCTTTTTCCCAGGAGGCATGCAACGCATTCAAGATGATACCACATACACTATACATATTGCCTACCTTGGCACTCTACCCTTCCTTCAGCTAGGACGGGACAATCTCCAGAAGGCACCACGTTGTAGGGACAATCGAAGATGCTTTGCTCCGCTCCGAGACAGGACACGTGAAGCCACTCTTGTTCGTCTGGTAGTCCGTAGTAAATGTTATAGTAGTTGGACGAGAAGTTCCGCGCCCCTGCAAAGCCCAGTTGTTTGCACACCACCTGTGCTTCTACGATGTCCCACCCGTTGGAGCAGACCTTCAGCCATACCCCGCTGTTGTGCACTTCCACTTCACCCTCGTTTGGACTTATTCCACCTGGTGATAAGCGTACATCCTCTGCAGTAGGAATAATCAGTTATGTTGTACCAGTACATGTTTGTATTTTCTACTTTTTTATCCGATTAGAGAAAATATAATTATCGCTATTATGTGTTTCGAATAGAAAATTCCTAACCGAACACAAATACTACATAGAAACCTATTCAATCGGTTGCCATATAATTGTTATTACTTGTATCACTATACTTATGACATATTACATTATTGGTATCAATGTTATTATTGTAAAATTATACCTCATCTTCATAATAATAACGCTTAGCGATTTTGTTTTACTATTGACACTTTATTTTAAATTTATAAGTATTAAAGGGATCTAGTAACTTTGTTGATATTTGCCAAAACTGGCAAATGGTAAATACAAATTTGCATTTATGTGATATTATAGAGTTAACTTCAACTATCCGAGAAACACATCCATCAATGATTTGCATCCGGGCCGGTTCGTTTGAAGAACAGAGGTCTGACCACTAGACCATGTGGGCGTTTCTTACAGATTCAACGTTTAAGTCGGACCTGACTATTATGGAAATTCGTTATTTCATTTGTACAATTTGTGAAACAGTTCTTCCTAAAAAGGCATCAATTGTGATTTTAAAAAGGCATACATGTAATTGCTATTATCAAAGAGAATTTAAGTCCAATCTGCTGAAAAAAAAACTAATAACAATTTGCAAGTCCGATCATGAGACTAAATGCGCGAATCCGATTGGTTCAAATGTGCATATTTTCTGATTTGCAATTTATTGCAACTTTTACCCCGTCTTAATAAACCCAAATAGTCGGGGTGACGTCCTGACGTCACCCGGGTATTATGGATCCTAAACCGTTCCTATTATGGCGGTTCAATCGGAGGAACGTCAGGCCTACGTCGGGGTGAGATTCAACCAAGTCCAGGGGCGGATCTAGCTTTTTGCTAAGGGGGGGGGGGGGGGGGGGTTGACCCAATGACGATGCGGATACTGTGTGGGTCTGGACACATGATGGCGTTTTTCTATGCACACTTGGCAGCCCAAGGGGGGTTTAAACCCCCTAAACCCCCCCCCCCCCCCCCCCCCCCGTAGATCCGCCACTGAAGTCGGGCCAGGGTGAGGTCGTGGTAACGCCTGGACGTCACCCTGACATCACCCTAACAACAAATCCTATAATTAAGCCGGGGTACCGTCGTATCCGGGTAGATGCATCAGTCGGGCATGCGCAAATGGGCCATGTCAAATGTAAACAGCGATCGCACTTTGGATCGGGAACATGCGGCACGCTTGTAAACAAGGTTGCCAATTTAACTTGCTGTAGGTTTAACACAAACAAATTTGTACTTGCGTTCCTAATTTTACACTGGGAAATTAATACAATAATACATTCAAGTTTTAATACAATAACTGAATGAATCGTACATTTATCTAAATAAGCTACAATTAGGAAAACACAACAGCTGATAATCTGACTGTGCACATTCAAGTTGGATACGTGATGTTAACACGTGCAAGTTCAAAATTACTGTCGAGGCCAATGCACTACCCCCCCCCCCCCCCCCCCTACTCCCCGTTTGGAGTAAAACAAACAAAACAATGAGTTAATGTCATTGTAGTATGAAGTATATGGTGGGGGTAACGCATCTCTTCCCGTTGTACACCCATTTCGCCCCTCCCCAAGTGGTAAATTGATGGTTACGCAAATTTACATACCTGGGTTGTGCGAACAATTAACTGATATTTGATAGTTCAAACCAGTACTTGGATAGTGTCTGAGAGTACCAGAGCTACAGTCCAATAACCGTCTCTTTGGACTATCGCAGCTGCCGATGCTGAACAATAAGAAGTGACCTCCCAAACTGAATCTTTCCGGATTATCTGCATGGAAGATAGAACGAAATTTTACCTTTTGTCGTGGTATTCTTCCCCCTCCACTGGTGAGCGAGAGATGACAACGATGGGCAACCGAACCCGTGATGAAGATGAAGTGTGTTATTTGTTCGGGTTTTTTTTTTTTTTTGAGGGGGGGGGGGGTTGTTTTTAATAGACCCCTTCTATTTCGAAATAATCAGAGTGCGTTGATATATCTATCAACACCCTCTGGATATCTTTGAATAGTGGACCAGAAAGAGATACAACAAGTTGCAATTGATTGTAAGTCAGATTTGCGCATTTAGAACACATGATCTGACTTACAATCGAATGTATCTCTTTCTGCAACGGAGCCCTGGACCGGTCCGGAACATATTCGGGCTTAGATCTTTGGAAGATGCATGTTATACCGATATCAAATATTCTAGATTAGATGAATTACTCTCGCGGCGACATCATCTCTTCTAGAATGTCTAGACCTCTACAACTATAATAATTATGTCATAGTCTACAAGTTACTGGAGGGTATTTTGTAATCTCCATGTAGAGTTCATACCTACCAAAGAGGGCCCACCAGTTTCAATTTCTGTTAAGAATGTTTGTTTTTTCACATTTCCGACAATGTATACAACGCAAAGAGTTTACATGTGCACAATAAACTAACAATGAATAATGCAAACAAAAATCGTAAGGTAAATAACGGCGTTTTGGGAAACTGGAAAGACCCAATTAAATCAATGCTTTTCAATTCTGGATCCCTCTAATAATTATTATACATGAGAGATACACATGCCAAATAAAACAGTCAAACCATACTTGAACAATAACCAGGTTCCCGTATTATGCGTTGATTCATTTTACAGAGGCGATCATGATTAATTATAGACATTCAAATATTGCTAAAAGATTTTAAAACACACAGCTACATTATCATGATCATAGTTATTTTATAATAACCTTCCATATTAGCATCAATGTCCGCGTCACCATAGCCGAGTTGGCGACAGATGACACCAGCGGTAGACATGTAGAGAATGTTGTTCCTTATGTCCGTTATGAACGATTCGGGGAAAAATACTGGCCACCATTCTCCGTCAAAGAATATTTCCAAAAATTCGGTCGAGTTGCGATGTTGTAAACGAATTTCTAGTAAAGAAGGACAAGAGAGAGAAAATAGTTTTTCTTAAAGGGATCTAGTAACTTTGCTGATATGTACAAAAGGTGATGAATGGTTAATACAATGGGGATTGCTGCGATCTGATATGTCTTCTGATTACAGTATGTGAACGTTTTACATTAAAGGAGGGGTGCATTCCCGGCTTTGATTCAGGTTTATAGCTTTAAATATGTGCCTTTATTGATATACCACACTCTTTTTTTCAAAGAAATCCTTAAGTTGGGAAAAAAAGTTAAATTTCATGCAACTTTTTTGCTTTATTACGCATCGGCGTTCCATGCTCCTAAAAAAAGTCATTTATAGCAGAGCGGAAATGTTCGCACGTATCACCCGATTCATGACATCACATGCAGACCGCAACGCGGAGGAATGTGCATTGTTTACATGCAGAGCCTATGACTTGCTTGTAAAACAAACTCGTTTTTGCTTGTAAATTGAGGTTTTACTGAAAATGCTTAAGAATTGCTAAGAAATGAATTGTAGCAGGATGCAGCTACACATCTGAGTGTATATCGTCCCATGATATAAACCTGAACAAATGTTTGCAAATATTGAAACAAATGGAAATAATATCTCTGTGTCAACGTGAGTATTGTACTCAGCGTGTACGTCTATGACCGAGCTAAACTGCGATTGCCTGCAGGTGACGTCACAAAGATGACGTCATTTTTTGTTCGCCCGGGACTCAGTTTTTTTACGGGGGTTCCGAAAGAGAATTTACAAGTTGATTTTTTTTATTTTACCGGGTTTTCCCACGAGGAAAATATGTTTGTATTAGTAATCTTCATGAAAATCTACCTTAGATACAGTAAAACCCAATTTTGAGGCAGTTTTCTTGTCACCATACCTTTAAATGGATGTTATATGGTCGAGTAATGATCAAAAATGCAAAGTGATATTCCCGAACTGTTTGCACTCACTTTGTATACGGTTATCCAGTGGATAGTTAATAATCCGAATACTTAAATCGTAAATATCTTTTTAACAAAAGGGAAATTTTAAGAAAAAAACGTGATTATATTGTTCAAGTGTAAATTCATTGAAAAACACAACATTAGTTGAATTATACTTCTACAGATAGCTAAGATCATATAGAATATGAATATATTGCTTTCCAAGCACTCACTCGCCATAGAAAATACAAATGGCAATATATTGAACACCGTTACAACTACCGAATCAAGCGACTTGGCGGGGACCGTAAAGTCATGCTATATTTCAGTGTGTGTGTTACACCGTAAGTTTCGTTTTTTTTATAACTATTTTCTGAGCATTTTGGTGATTGAAACTTATTGTATCAATATTTTAGTAACTTATATTCGTTGTTTAGTTATCATTGTTTTGCTTTCTGTGTCTAATTTGTTAAAATTGGGTAAATCAATCATCTAGTCTGACGAAGGAAGGTCATGATTCTTCGGCGGCTCGGCCTGTACATAGCTAGCTGTACGCTAGTAGCTTCCCGGGCGCGTCATGCATGGCATATGCACTGCAATACACTAGCACGCACTGCTGCGACGCACCGTTTGAACAGAGTGGATAGACCCCTGTTACACATACCTTTTAAGTGGACTGAGGCCGCGGCCGCCTCCTGAGGCGGCCTCAGTCCACTTCATTCATGTGTAACAGGGGTCAATTTTGAAAAGCCGGCCTGAGGCCGGCCCCATTTTTGTCCACCTCTGGATGTGGTTTGAAGCCGGCCTCGGGCCGGCCTCAGTCCCGCAATCGGTATGTACGTGTAACAGGCCAGGGTAAGTGGACTAGAGGCCGGCTTTTATGCAAATGCACTTGCGGCGCGCGCGTAATGCGCTTGCGGCGCGCGCATAATGCGCTTGTAGCGCGCGTACTGCGCGCAATAAGGAAGTAGGTCCAGGGGCATAGAAGTAGTATATAAATAACTAGAAGAGATTCTACGCACTGCTGCGGTTCTCTTTTTTGTTAATTTTTACCGAGCCAGTGATTGATAGATCGCACGTACCGCCTTTCATATCGTTCAACGAGGCGCGCCATTGTTAGTGTGCACTCAGCCGTGTGCCGAGAGAATGGGCGTGTTCGTTGAATGGTATTACGGGCAGGGAGTGCAATTTAACTGGCATTGACTAGGTACAAATTGACAAAAATAGGCACCTGACATGGTCTCACTCACAGCGTCCTAAAACAAAAACTACACGACCAAAATTACTGTTCTTGGTATCGTTTTTCATTGGAAAAGACACCCTATCAAATGGACATAAATATGTTGGTACTATATTTTGGGAAGTGCCCCGTTCCGTTTTTTTTTGGGCCACCCTGTATAGCGTCATGTGACCAAACATAGTAATGCCCATGGAGAAAAATGTGCTATGCGTGACGTCATTCATGGAATAGTAAATGCTATTCCATGAATGACGTCATAGACGCCGGGTGATCATATTGAGCCCATAGAGATGCGTGTTATAAAACTTCCCTGCGAGAAGAGATCTTGTTTTAGCTTGCGAAAGATGCTCGACGAGATTTCTCAAAGAGTTATTTAAAAAGAAATACAGCATATTTTCACCCGTGAATATCAATAAGTTCCAAAGAATATTCTAGAGATGCATTTCATGTATAACGTAGCGGTATTCGAATTTAAAAATTACGACAATGGTGCACATTGTGCATCGTTGTCCTTCTGTGGTCGTGACATAATTCGTCATTTAACAATCGGCCGCGGTGAGCACTGCACTAGCCGTATGTGTAATGTACGAATAACTATTTTCTCCATACAATTACACGTGCGTACTGTAAAGCAGGTTAATTATTCACGTTGATGCGCGCGTTTTGCATTTGGGTGCGCATTAGTTGTTAAGGCGCGTAACCATGAATGGAAAGATAGCGCAATACGCGCTCTGCGCTAGGACTATTGCGCAAAGGGGGTCAGTGTCACAAACAGAACATAGTCAGTGCAGTGATGGTTCCATGATCAATGTTTTGTTTTTCTTTATATTTTTCTTTAATTTAATTGAAATAATTAATTTTTGCTATGATTATGATTATGCGAAGGATATAAAACAAATATATCATGCACTATTTCGACCCTCAGAACATAGTGCTTTTCCTGTCACCTCAGAATCCATAATTTCAACTATAGGCTCTCAGTGCATGGTATATTTGTTTAGTATGGCCCCCCTGTTGGTCGCTTAATATGCCTAATATGGTATACAAGGGCGCGCTGATGCCAACACTAAATATGGTATGAGCAGAGCCGTGTATATGAGGCCTGATCACCGTGAATCATTAATAGGCGACTTGAAGCCGGCCTCGGTTTGGGTATGTGTAACAGGGGTTTAATGGTCTCGAGTCGGCTTCAAATTGCCGGCGTGAGGCCGGCCCCGGGGCCGGCTTTAAAAGCCGACGCATGTGTAACAGGGGCCAATATGGTGGTCGATCGGGCGCCCGGGAACCAATGAAGATTATTTAAAAATCAGGAAAACTACGGGAAAAGTATACTATGTATACAAATCAGGAAAGAAAAGACGACGAAATGGTTTAGTAGTTTGCCATATTATTTAACCTATATAGATACTGATGTGCGATTGGTCAAAATGCTGTCACGTGACCATCGCTACAAGGATGAGAAGCGTTATATTTTCATTCATGACGTAAATTACGTCATACCTCTGAATATAACGCCGTTATATCCAGAGGTATGACGTAACAATAGGTATGACAATGAACAATTTTGCGCGTATTAACATCCTGGCACGCGCAGCGTTGTCAAGCTTTCTACGGAGATTGCGCGATCCGAAAGTAAATTTGAAAGGAAGGTCGAATAAAGGAGCATTTTGCGCAGCATTTCGATAACAACACGTCTGTTCTACTGGAAGGATTTCGATTTAATTTCATGATTTTCCCTTGTCCATAATTTTATTTCAAGACCAAATTTCTATTTATCTTGATTTGTATCTATATAGGTCATCATAATATAACAGATATTGACTTTTTCCTTCGGGAACCATATAACATTTCATTTCCCTTGGGGAGTTATATTTTTGTCTCGGAATACTATATTCTTCCTCAGCGCTACGCGCTTCGGAAAAATATAATGTCCCTCGACAAAAAGATAACTTCCCTCGAGGATCTCAAATGTTATATTGCCCCTCTAGTCAATATCTGTATAATACCGTGCGTATAATACCGTACCGTGCGTCGAAGCGCAGTGCACTGCAGTAGCTAGCGCAACATTCACGGGAAGCTGCCGACGGGCATTACTCCTACAGGCCGGGGAATCACGACTTTCCTTCGTCAGACTAGGTGATTGATTTACCCATTTTTTACGAATTCAGACACAGAAAGCAACAAAATGACAACTAAACAACGAATATAAGTTATTGAACTATTGATACAATAAGTTTCAATCACCGAAATGCTCAGAAAATAGTTTTAAAAATAACGGAACTTGCGGTGTAACACACACTGAAATATATATAGCAGTTCCTGCTCAATCCCACTGGCGTGACGTCAACAGAAATATATGTTCACGGAGCTCCGCCAAGTCACTTGACTCGGTATAGTTGAAACGGTGTTCAATAATATATCGCCCATTCTTTTTTTCTCTGATGAGTGAGTGCTTGGAAAGTAATATATTCATATTCTGCATTAACTTTCTATATAGCTTTCTATAAAGGTATAATTCAACTACCGTCTGTTTTCAATGAAATGATGAATGTACACTTTAACATGGTTAAAGGACAATGAAACTATGGCTTTCGGCTACTAATATCATTTAGAGTGTGAACAGACATTAATTTGATACATGACTTGGCAATTTTGGCCTACTGGATCCCATGAAGTCCTTCTGTGAACATACCCAAATTTGACTAATTGTTACAGCGGCAAAAGATGATTTCAGCGGCCATGTTTGTGTAACTACCCGACATGCTTCGCACATTCTGACATTTGTGCGGATGGCCGAACAAAAATATTCACTGATTTGCAGACTCGTCAAAGCGTCTACAATTATTCAAACAATGGTTTGGTGTGGTGAATGCAGGAATGCATCATTGATCGATCTTGTAGTAGTGACCTAACAATGGCGGCCTCCAGTGTTCGTGTGAATAGTGGTGCACCCGATAGTGTTTGGACATATTTCTTCCAAAGCAGAAAACTGAGTCGGGGTAATGTTATGCGAAATAGACAAGCATATTACGATGTATAAAGTAGGATAAACTCTATTCTAGAGTTGCATTGGCCTTTAATACGAATACAACATGAGGGTATAAGAGAATCGCTAGAGTTCCATTGTAAGCAAGTTTTAAGTATTTGGACAGTGTTACTAGATCCCTTTAAAGGGACAGTCCCTCTTTTACAAAACGTCTGAACAGTTTCCAGTTGAAGGATGGGGATGAATGAAACACACACACACAAAATCAGATCGAACAGCCCTATAATTTGGATTCTACGAATGAAAAACGAATGCGTCCCTCCATCAGACTATATATCGGTCAATAAAAGAGTTTAACTGAGTTAGCATAATATTACAACTATATTGTACTTATTCTTGTAAAGGTATTGTGAAGCCGACATTTGTAAAGGTATGTCACGAAAAAAAATCTTAAAAATGAAGAATATGTAATTACATGTAGTCAGTTAAAAGGTAGTGTTGAGTATTGGTATATAAGTGCCCCCGATATTTTTTTGTGAGATAATGAAAAACTGACTGTCAAATTCGAAAGAACATACAATTTGAATGACAGAATCAACTTTATTAATCAAAATCGGTTCAGAAACGGCTGAAATATCCATATATATATATTTGTATACAAAATGTTCTTCACCGGCAATCACCGGGCGATATTTAGACTTTTTAGAAAAAATTCAAAAGATGCTCGAAGACTACTTTGAAAAAAAATCAGATTTTTTTTTGTTTAAAGTCGTTGATGATATCTCTAGTGAATCATTATTTTAACAAACATTAAATGCACAATTTTGTATGAAAAAAGGCTAATACTCAACCAATACTCAACTATCTCTTTAAGCGAGGTTTGGTTATTTTGCCTAGTGTGCGGTCATGCTATTCTTATTTGTGTGCGGGTCACGTAGCTAGCGCGGGTCACGTATAGGTCACGCATAGCGTTGTGGTACTTCGTGGAATCCGTGTACGAACTTCCTCACTGAGTGAATATACATATAATGCACAATTAACTGTTGGACGACGGTTTATTAGTTTTAGGTCTATAACTCCACAAAAAAGAGATTTCAAGCCCTAATTATTTCAGGCATGCTATTAAATGACATTTTCACTTAGATAAGACAATAACCTCGCAACTTTTGAAATTTGGCTTGCAAAAGAGGGAATGTCCCTTTAAAAGGATTTAGTAACTTTGTTGACATGTGCAAAAAGTGATCAATGGTTGATACAATACATTGTTGTTATCTGATATGTTCACTGAGTATTGTGTTAACATTGCAAGTTAAATAGATGTATATGGGCCGAGTAATGGGCACAAATTCAAAGTGATATTCACTATTAAACTCATTGAACTGAGCCACTGACTTTGTACACGGTTACGACTTTCCAGTGGATAATTTAACATCTGAACACTTCAATCGTAGATATATCTTTTTATTGAAAGGGGTATTAAAACAACATGTCCATGCATCTATTGTTAATACAAATAAATCAAGGTATGAGGAAACTGCTAGAATTCTATTTGGATTTTGAGGATTTGGACAAACGTTAAAGGGATCTAGTAACATTAAACAACAAATCCTCCAAACATACTTGTAATTGTAGCGGTTTTCACATAACTCATTGTATTCATACTACCATTCATAGAAGCATGGAACATTTTGTGGGTTTTTCCAAATTACTCTTCCGTTATAAAGATATGTAAAAATGAAGTGTTCAGATTTATTATTATCTAGGGGATAATTATAAATGCGTATAAAATCAGCGCACTAAGCTAGCGAATATCTCTTTGCATTACTGTCAAAATGGCGTGCAGCTAGCTTCCAAAAAATAGCATCATGGGTTGAGAAATTCGGTATTCACGTTTCCAAAAATGTTTACATTTGCAAATCTCCAAAAATGTTGAACGAAACACACAACCAGAATATTGTGTATCTGACTAACTGACTAGCGGAAGCGCATATGAAGCTACACATTGGTTACAAAATACATCACATAGTGTAATGGCTTTATTTTATACAAACAGAGTGTTATATTTGAAAACTGAATTGTCCACACTCACCTTCACAAACAACAGTTGCGTCCTCGGAATGATCACAGTCATGCTCTCCAAGCGGGTTTCGCAGGGCAGTCCAGAAGCCTCTCCTCATCGCCAGAGCAAGCCACGCCATCCAGCCAGATGTTAGTAGAGTCAGATAGCTCATACACATCCACAGAAGTTCTTGCCGCTAGAGCTCCTGAGTATGGGAGGCGGTTTGTGTCAAAAAATCGGGCATATTACATGCAGTATACTTGACGGGAGGAAAAACTTAATTAAAATTAAATTAAAAACTGGATCGCATTGAATGTGTACCTCTTCCAGCTTCACCTCATTAATAAAACTTTAACAAAAAAATGGCAAAAAACTCGAACGTGTTACAACTTTATAATATACATTACTATCAGAAGCAATTATAAATGAAACTTATTATTTGGGGGAAATCTGTATTACCTTTTCGCGATAGCAGAAATTTGTTTTGCGCGTTAAATGTTTTTTGCGCGCAGAGAAATTTGTTTGCGCGTTTAAATACGAGACAAGTTTCACATTTTAATAGTAACGGCCCTCCATACCCTGCAAATCCCAGTTGCTTGCAGACCACGTCCTGCATCCAGAAGGTCCCACCCGTCATCACAGACCGTGCCCCAAGAATCATTCACGTAGACTTCTACACGCCCTTCCACCGCGCTGCGTCCCCCCAACCAGACGAACTTCCACTGCATATTGAGATATTCCAAATAAATCCAGGTAATATATAAATTTGATTAAATGGGAAGTGTCACTTACCTGTTTACGAAGAGATGAATCATGATTGTTTGTATGTAACTTTATCACAATTTTATAAAGTATAATGAATACGCGACCGGGGTAATAATAGTGATGCGCCGCGAGCGTCGAAAAGATGGAACGTGCGCTATATAAGCACCTACACAGACACACATACACATACAATCAAAAAAAAAAAAAAAAAATCCTTCCCTAAAACCTGTGGGGATGATTGTACGTGTCACCCCCCCCCCCCCCCACCTTGTGAGGTGGGGGATGCATACCCCTCACTCACCCCCCCCCCCCCCCCCCCCCCCCCCCCCCACCCCCCCCCCGCTGTCTACGCCCCTGCTAGGACGTATATTTTTATTTATTTATTTATTTATTATATTCCTGCATGTCTCACAATAATCAATTTCGTACATAAAAAAAACTGTCATAACATCGAAATAGAAACAAACAGAGGTCTGGCAATAAGCTAGAAGCTTGAATCACCTTTTGTTTTCGTCAAGATGTTGATTGTTAATCTTATCCACCACATGTTATGAATATAATATAGGAATTTGGCCTCCGCTTGCCTAATGTTATGTACTTTTGGACGTGTAAATTCGAAGAAATGTGTTTATGTATATTGTTATGCTTACAATTCTTGTATTAATTAGTTTGAAAACAAATAAATACAAGTGAGCAAACAAAATACTTGTGGTGTGAATTAAAGACGTTAAGCCAGCGAACACAGAGCCAACTCGACCCGATCCGACAGGTTTGAAGCCCATTTGAAATGTTTTTAAACGGCCTCGAATGCCTTTCGAATGGTTTTCCGATTTGCAAAATCGGAGTCATGAGGCAACGCACATTGACCAGAAGCGCATAAAAAAAACTTACAGTCGGCTCGGGGCGAGTCGGCTCTGTGTGCGCTTGGCTTTTAAGGAATGAATACTCACATATTCCACAATACACCCCGATGTACCCAACTGGACAATGGCACTCGTAGTCAGTTGTTGAAAGCGACTGACAGGTTCCTCCATTGGTGCAAGGAGACGGTGAACAGGGATCAACTAGAATGAAGAGAGAGTATTGCGATCTTATATCTCGTTATGTTAGTTTACAGTGAGTGTACAGTTTGGGTCAGACATAATTTTAGTAACTAAATCTATTGTAAGTTATGATTAAAGGGGAAGTTTCCCCAAGTACTAATGTGAATTGAATGAAAGTAGAACAATTTAAGAAGCCCAATAGTGAAAGTTTGAGCAAATTTGGATTTTCAATTCAAAAGTTATGATTCCGGTAAGTTTTGTTTGCCGCCCTCTCTAGATGGCAATTTGCCAAGGTCTTTGATGCCATAGTAGAACAACCTTCCACTGACTTTGTACACATATTTTTATATTTGTTTATTTTTCTTGTATTTCACTGGACCAGTTGAGGAAGTTTTACATTAAATGCATGCCCATTTACCTCTTCTCTAACATATCTGAGAATGAGAGTAGATGGACGATGCTTTTTCATGAAAAGTGACATTTTGTAAAGTTTTGTTGTACAGTTCCAATGGGAGTTGTTCATCTGTGACATCACAGATTTGGCAAAGAGCCGACTGAGAGGGCAGCAAACAATATTTCGATCAAAACTTTGAAAAATCATAATTTTTTATTGGATTATCAAAATCTGTTCAAACTTTCGCTAAAAGGTATCTTAAATTGTTCCCTTTTCACCCAACCTGCTTAAAAGCTTGTAGACACTTCCCCTTTAAAAACTAACATGCATAATTCAATGATGCTTGATGGGTAGTACAACATATAAAGAGTTAAAAACAAAACAAAACAAAAACAGAAGTTAACACAAGGAAGCAAGTGAAGTTCAAAAGAAAGATCATTATAAACAATTTCAAACCCAATTTTGTGTATTTTCAAAAATGTGTCGGATTAAACAATTTGTTGTTAAATTATTGAAAAAAGTTTGTCCCCAACGTGTCTCCCCATCCCCCCGGCATCCCGGGATCTACGACCGTGTTCTTTCAAATTGTAGCCTACACTTAATTGTTCGTTACCGCATACTAACATTATTTCTCGGAGCGCCCTCTAAACCAAAACTGAACTATCCTTTTTAACTGTTGTACGTATACATTATGATGAAATGTTGCTCCTGTATATTTGTTTGCATTTGACTTTGTATAATTCTGAAAAGGGCATACAAATCTAAACAAACACAAAAATGGTGGCGGAAATAAAAACACGTAACAAGCATGAATATTCACCTATCTCACAATGCATCCCGCTGTACCCGGCTGTACACTGGCACTCGTAGCCAGTTGTCGATGACATCCGACAGGTACCTCCATTGATGCAAGGGGATGGTGAACAGAGCTCAACTAAGAAGAAGAGAATGTATCGTGATCTAAGATCCAGTTACGTATACGAAGAGTGTAATTCCTAAAGGGGCTAAATGCACTTATTCTACTTTGGAGAAAAACAGGTTTCTCTGTCCAACTTTGTACACATGACCATGGGAATATGAAAATTGATCGTTCCATATTTTGATTGTTATTGTGTAATTGTCCCAATAAGTAACTTATTAATGTACTGATATCTTAAACTTAATTTGTTGGGAAAATGATTTAACACCTTTTGGAACTAAACTCTTCAATTTATTTAACAAATCAACACATTAGCATTGCACCTTGCACAAATACTTGCAATCAATTGTGAAGTTGAACTTACTTTCAATAAAAAACAAATATGCACATTTCAGTCAATCAGATTTGCGAATTGAGTCACATGCTTGACTTGCAATTAACTGCAGCTTTACAATTTAGCCCCCCCCAAGTATAAAAACAAATATATAATATATACATATATATATCAGAAAGTTGGCCTCTTTATTTGCTCTTGTAGGTATTTATATAATTATAAAGATGTTTGTTTACAGTTTATGTTATTTAACTAAATATTATAATGAAAACTCATGCATAGAAGTAAGCAAACAAAATAATGGTGTTGGGGGGTTTAAAACGTTACGAGCATGAATACTCACATGTCTCACATGTCTGCCCGCTGTACCCAACTGGACACTGGCACTCGTACCCAGTTGTCGATGACAACTGACAGGCTCCTCCATTGATGCAAGGAGATGGTGAACAGAGATCAACTAGAATGAAGAGAATGTAGTTCAAGACTTCAAGTATATTTGACAAATCAAGACATCGACATTAAAATCACACAATGCACATTTCAACCAATCAGATTTGCACATTTAGTCACAAGTTCTGACTTGCAATCGAGTGCAGCTCATTGGAGATTCCAACCCTTAGACATCAATTTTAAAAAATCATTAAAAATAAAGGCCACATGACTTTAAAGGGGTAGTTCAGTTTTGGTATAGAGGGCGCAGCACAAAATAATTTTGTTGTGAGATAATGAAAAACTGAGTGTAAAATTTGAAAGAGCATACAATTTTAATGACAGAATAAACTTTTTTTGATCAAAAACGGACGAAATATTAATGAATATACGATCGGAATAAATCTGGGGCCCAGATATTCGATGATTTTTTTAATTAAAAAATGGTTTTTTCAACAATAAAGAAAAAGGTTTTTAAATAGTTGTTGATGATCTCTCTGTTAAGGATGTACAATGGTAATGAGGAGACGTGTACACAGGCAGTGTTACTTTGAGGATGTCTTTATTGGAACTGACTATACATTGTGAGATGCATGGGAAAGTATCTAAATCTACTGAGAGATAGTGATCTAAGGAATGTGGCTTGACCACTGTAGGTTGATATCCAACACCACGGGCTCAACCACATAGGGCTGTTATCTAACACCATATGTATACTGACTGTGTAGTCTGCATAGCAGACTCACTATCATAACATCCTTCCCTTTAAGCAATTTCTTTTCTATTAAACAAATCATTATACTATAATTAGTCAACAGTCACTTCATTGAATATCTCATACACTGAATATCTTAGTATAATTTAATTAATTATTTTCTATGTTCTAATTTACTAATGAAATATTCTAAATAATGTGATAACTTGTATAAACTAATACCAAACAAAGTGAAACTGCATAGTATGCATACCGACTAATATATATACAATTAATTTATCATGTGAGTTCAGTGTCAATAGAATATTAGCGTAGGTGCTTATATGAAGAAATATAGAATTCAATTAATAACTAATTAATATTAATATCATGGGTTCATGATGTAAGTAATTGTATCAATTAAACATACTTTAAATAATATGTAGCCATCCACCCTCCTTTTCAAAACAAGCCCCTTGCAATTAAATAGTAACGTAGGATGATCAGACTGCCGAAGCACTTGTGTAAACATATACGTAAGTATACAAATATTCATTATAAAAGGGTTTTGCCGAGCGTGTACAAAACCTGGCGATTAATCCACAGGTCAACAAAATGTATGAAATCAAACTATGTAGTGTAAAATACTAACAATACATTTAAGGTAATATAAAATGAGGAAAAAATGTAATGGACGTAATCACACCTACCCAGGTAGCAAGCCAACGTTGGACCAACGTCGGAAACTTGCAAACTCGTTGGAACTCGTTGGACGTTGGACAATCTCGTTGGATCAACGTTGGACCAACATCGGTAACTCGCAGTGAAAAAGAAGTTGGACAATCTCGTTGGACCAACGTTGGACCAACATCGGTAACTCGCAGTGAAATGTACGTTGGACAATCTCGTTGGACCAACGTTGGATCAACATCGTTAACTCGCAGTGAAATAGACGTTGGACAATTTCGTTGGACTAACGTTGGATCAACATCGGTAACTCGCAGTGAAAAAGACGTTGGACAATCTCGTTGGACCAACGTTGGACCAACATCGGTAACTCGCAGTGAAAAAGACGTTGGACAATCTTGTTGGACCAACGTTGGACCAACATCGGTAACTCGCAGTGAAACGGACGTTGGACAATCTTGTTGGACCAACGTTGGATCAACATCGGTAACTCGCAGTGAAAAAGACGTTGGACAATCTCGTTGGACCAACGTTGGACCAACATCGGTAACTCGCAGTGAAAAAGACGTTGGACAATCTCGTTGGACCAACATTGGACCAACATCGGTAACTCGCAGTGAAATGGACGTTGGACAATCTTGTTGGACCAACGTTGGACCAACATCGGTAACTCGCAGTGAAAAAGACGTCGGACAATCTCGTTGGACCAACGTTGGACCAACATCGGTAACTCGCAGTGAAATGGACGTTGGACAATCTCGTTGGACCAACGTTGGACCAACATCGGTAACTCGCAGTGAAAAAGACGTTGGACAATCTCGTTAGCCCAACGTTAGACCAACATCAGTAACTCGCAGTGAAATGGACGTTGTACAATCTTGTTGGACCTACGTTGGACCAACATCGGTAACTCGCAGTGAAATGGACGTTGGACAATCTCGTTGGACCAACGTTGCACCAACATCGGTAACTTGCAGTGAAATAGTCGTTGGACAATCTCGTTGGACCAACGTTGGATCAACATCGGTAACTCGCAGTGAAAAAGACGTTGGACAATCTCGTTGGACCAACGTTGGACCAACATCAGTAACTCGCAGTGAAAAAGACGTTGGACAATCTCGTTAGCCCAACGTTGGACCAACATCGGTAATTCGCAGTGAAATGGACGTTGTACAATCTTGTTGGACCAACGTTGGACCAACATCGGTAACTCGCAGTGAAGAAGACGTTGGACAATCTCGTTGGACCAACGTTGGACCAACATCGGTAACTCGCAGTGAAATGGACGTTGGACAATCTCGTTGGACCAACGGTGGACCAACATCGGTAACTCGCAGTGAAAAAGACGTTGGACAATCTTGTTGGACCAACGTTGGATCAACATCGGTACCTCGCAGTGAAAAAGACGTTGGACAATCTCGTTGGACCAACGTTGGATCAACATCGGTAATTCGCAGTGAAAAAGACGGACGATCTCGTTGGATCAACATCGGTAACTCACAGTGAAAAAGACGTTGGACAATCTCGTTAGACCAACAGTAATGAGTGGACTCAAGTAGAATTACAATCATAAATAGAAGTGCGCCATCCCCGGTGAATTACCATATAGGATCGATATGTATATTATCGGGTGTCAAGAAACCATGTATGAGTTGGGCCATCGATCTACAAGCAGTTAATAAAGTAAGCTTTCAACTATACTCGTGTGCCTACTTGTATTATATTACAACATGGTGTCTGAAGTGAAAGTGACTGTATGTCTGATTCGATTCGCCATGACCTGTGTTGTAGAAATGCTAATTTGAATCCATTTTGGGAGGCGAGCTTCACGGTTGATGTGTGACCGGATATACCATCCAGAAAACGCTTTATTGAGAACTGTACTGTTCGTTATCAACGGTGCATAGCTAGTAGGAAGAAAGAGCTCCAGAAGAGGCAGAAGCGATACTATGACCAGGGTGCCAAGTCGCTGCCGGTGTTGAAGTCTGGAGAACGTGTGTACTACCAAGTGGGAAAAGAATGGAAACCTGGCGTAGTGACAACTCAAGATTCAACGCCCCGCTCGTACCACATCCAGAGTGAGAAAGGTGGGCGGTATCGCCGGAACAGACATCATCTAAAGAAGCGTCGCGCACCTGAAGGTAACATCCATGTTCCAGTAAACGAGGAAACGGAGGTCCCAGAAGCGTGCTGGAGTGAGGTGAAGCCGCCCTCGCAAGAACGTGACAGGCGCTATACCCACTTCGACGTCTCAGACCCCCGGATAGATTAGATTTGTGATAGAGATATAGCACGTTAAACCATTTTGCATTAAGGTAAATGTCGGTCTTACATAGGGGATGACAACCGTACGAAAGGGGCAGAATAATCCCCTGGTTCCATCTTCTGGGTGTCGGGTAGTCTACCCTGACACTCAAGTTTGTAATTTACCAGTATTTATTATTGTTATGCCAGAGTTACACATGGCATTTCGCCTACTTGTATTATATTACAACACCAACGATGGATCAACATCGGTAACTCAAAGTGAAATGGAGGTTGGACAATCTCGTTAGAGCAACGTTGGATCGACATCGCTAACCCACAGTGAAACGTTCGTTAATCCAACGAGAATCCAACATTTCACATCTGTTGTTCACTACATGTAGCTGTTATGTTAGAAAAGGTAATTTTTTTACTCGTAGCACAGGTGGTCAAAACCCCCTTGCATAATAAAAGGATTTAAAATTAGCTGCTGAAAGCAGGATGTATGCCATCGTTGGATTAACGTTGGTTCAACGTTGGATGAACGTTGGTTATTATTCATGAATATTCATGAGTGGTTATCATTGACTGCAAAAAGCATTAATAATCATGTTATTTGATTGTTCAGAATGAATCCAATGTTATTATTTACTCATTATTTGAAATATATGTAAGTTATTTATCTACAAAAACATTCTAAAGGTTTGTTTCCATGATGTATTTGTGTAAATTCTTAAAACTTTATCCAAACATTCAACTTTATCGAAATACCAACCATCAAACAAATATTAACACAGAAGCTAGGTTATATAAAGCTGAGTGGATGATGTAGATGTAGTGAGTGTAGGAATAGGAATAGGACTATATGGATAGGAATAGGACTAGGAATAGGGTTAGGGTTAGTCTTAGGTAAAGGGAAAGCTAGGATAGGATGTTCTAGATATCACCAATAGGCGTGTCATATGAATATTAATTTAATTTTTTTAGTACGGTGAGACGTTGGTCCAATGTTGGACCAACGTTGGACCAACGTTGGATCAAAGTTGGACCAACGTTGGAGAAATGTTGGACCAACGTTGGAGAAATGTTGGTGAATTACGCTGGACCAACGTTGGATGCTTGTTGGAGACATGTTGGATGCTTGTTGGAGACATGTTGGATGCTTGTTGGATGAGTGTTGGAGACATGTTGGATGCTTGTTGGAAATATGGTGGATGCTTGTTGGACACATGTTGCTTTGACGTTGGATCAACGTTTGCGTACGCCCAACCAACGCTGCTCCAACGTTGGCGAATACAAAATACCAACCTTGGATCAACGTTGGAAAAGCGTTGGTCCAACGTTGACAAATGACAACTTTCCAACGATGGACCAACGTTGATCCAACGTTGGTATTTTGTTTTCGCCAACGTTGGAGCAGCGTTGTTTGGGCGTACGCAAGCAACGTTGGTCCAACGTTGCCGGACAACGTTGGACCAACGTTGCCGAAAAAATTGGACAACGTTGGTCCAACGTTGGACCAACGTTGGCTTGCTACCTGGGTACGTCTTTACTTTGAGGACATATTAAAATATGGAAAACATAACAAGCATCATAAACAAATCTCTCACGCTGGATAATAATTAGATATCTGCCGTTCAAGTCTAGTCCGGGCAAATATAAATAAAAAGAATACATGAGTAACATGAATAATTGAAAGCAAGATAAAAAAATTAATAAAAAAAAAAATGCACGTAAACTCACAAACAAAATAATGGAAGGTCTGAAGCTTTTACAGCTATTCATTCTTTTCTGTTTCTTAGACTATAATAAGTTTATAGCAGTATGCAGGAAAACAACATCAGTATAATCAGCGTTGACAAAATCAATGTATAAGAGCTAAATGCAAAACTTCTATAAACAAATATAACGATATCATTGATAACGTTAAAAATCAAGTGGAACCGTTATGTAAAACAAACGAATCGGGTATTCGAAGTTGTAGAATGTTCTGAGAGATATATTCAAATAGTTCGTATAGGGAACATATCGGTTCGATCCTTTAAATGTGAGACGTGGTACAATCACAATTCTGTCTAGAAATCCAGCCAGGCAATTTCATCCGATTGAATCTAATACAAACGAAAAAAAAAAAAAACAATTAACCAAAATGTGTTTTTTACGCTCAAAAAATTATTAACACCAACTAAAACAAATGCTCAATCCAACATAATAGTCTACAGTTTTACATGCCCCAAACAATTTCTCATTAGACCCAGTTTGTGTATCTAACAGGCGGTGTGACTCGCCTGCCATATCTAGTCGTGTACTGGTTTTCAGTAGTTTGTTGTTGGGTAGCATCAAGTCGTCTTTGAGTATTGTTGATGGTTGAGTGGTGATTGCTCGAGTAGTGTGGTGGTGTGTGGTGTTCATGATCATGGTCATCATCATTGTCGTCATGGACACGTAAGTATGTGTGGTCCATGCGTTCTTTTGTTTTGATGAGATCCTTACGATTGCGCCTATACCGAGCACCCCCAGAGCTCACGATGTAAGATCGAGGCTCATTGCAAATCTCGACCACAACTGCCTTCTGCCATAGTTTGGAATTTCTCAGACTCTGCATTCTTACCACGTCCCCAAGTGTGAGAGCTTTTAATTGGCGCGTGCGTTTATCAAAATAAGTTTTTTGCTTATTCTGTTTGCTAGTCAATTTGTCTTTTACACTTTGTTGAGTTGCTGGGGTAAGCAACCCAGGTGTAGTTGGGAGAGCAGTGCGCGTTCTCCTCCCCATCAACAGTTGTGCAGGCGAAGCATCTAGACCCTCGAGTGGCGTGTTGCGGTATTGCAGCAAAGCTGTGTGAACATCTTTGTTGTCGGCCTTTGCTTTGCGCATGAGATTCTTAGCAATCTTCACAGCACTTTCAGCCTTGCCATTTGACTGGGGATAACCAGGAGAACTGGTGATGTGCTGGAACCTAAAGGCAGTACTAAAATCACGAAATTCACGTGATGCATAGCATGGGCCATTGTCAGATACAAAAACACATGGTATGCCATATCGGGCAAACTGAGCTTTGCAGTGCTCTATTACGGCAGATGACGTCATGCGACGTAATTCGCAGATCTCAAAGAAGCTAGAATAATAGTCGACGATGACTAGGTAGTATCTACCATTGAGTTCAAAAATATCTGACCCAATTTTCTGCCAAGGTTGGTCGGGCTTTTCATGTCCAATCATTGGCTCGCTTCTATTCTTCTGTCTGTATGTGTTGCAAAATGTCACATGCCGCAACCACATCAGCTATTTGCGAGGACATTCCTGGCCAAAACATTATGTCACGAGCGAGCTTCTTAGTTTTTTCAATGCCTTGATGGGCGTGGCTATGCACCTGATCTATCATGCCCCTGCGCAATGACTTAGGAATAACGACCCGTGCATCCTTACAAATTATACCATCTTCCACTGTCAAAAGTTCACGGTATTCCCAATACTGGCGAATTCCCTCATCAGTGTGAACTTTCTCATTTGGCCAGCCTACTCTAATTGTCTCTATTAGCTTTTGTAGTACCGAGTCACTTTTCGTTTCCTCCCGCAATTCGTCCAAACCATCATTTGTGATGGGGAGGTTGGAAATGATGCATATAGGAATTTCCTCAATGTCTACATCATCACTTGTATCCGACAAAAAATTCCTGCTCAAGCAATCCGCGACAAATAAATTCTTGCCTTTCTCGTATGAGACGCGGAGATCATACTTCTGCAGATTCAGAAGCATTTTTTGCAGCCTCGGCGGAGAGGCATAGAGCGGTTTTTTGAAAATCGCTTCGAGAGGCTTGTGATCAGTCTCCACTTCAACAACTCGACCAAAAATATATTGGTGAAACTTCTTGCAGCCGAACACGATAGCAGCAAGTTCTTTCTCGATTTGAGCGTATCGTGTTTGCGCGTCTGTGAATGCTTTGGAAGCGAACGCAATGGGATTCCCATCTTGTAGCAGAACTGCACCCGTGCCCGATTGTGACGCATCAACGCTTAGTTTGACAGGTTTCGTGACGTCATAATATTGTAAGACAGGAGCATTAGTCACGGCAGTTTTCAATGCTTGGAAGCTTCTCTCCTGCTCAGCCTCCCAATGCCATGCAATATCTTTCTCAAGTAACTTTCTCAAAGGTGCGGCAGCTTCAGACATGTTCGGAATGAATTTCCCCAAATAGTTTACCATGCCCAAAAATTGTTGCACCCCTTTTTTGTCTTCAGGTTTGGGCATGTTTCGTACTGCCTCCACTTTTTTGGGATCTGTACTCAGACCGTCTTTAGACACAATGTGACCCATGTACGTCACTTTAGTTTTGTGCATGTGACATTTGTCCGGGTTGAGTCTGATATCATGGTCTCTACACCTTTGCAAGACTTCTTGCAATCTGTGGTCATGGATTTCTTTCGTGGGACCATGAATCAAGATATCGTCAACCAAGACTTCAACCCCTTCTAAATCACTGAACGTGTCAGTCATGATTCTTTGAAAGATCTCGCTAGCCGAATTTATGCCAAATGGCAGCCGCGTGAACCGGTATCTACCGTACGGTGTATTGAAAGTCAACAACTTAGAGCTTTCATCATCTAGTGGTATCTGCCAAAAACCACAGTTCGCATCTAGCGTGCTAAATAACTGCGCGCCTGCCAGTTTGTCGGTTATATCCTCTATTGTCTTCATAGGATAGTGTGGTCGTTGAATGGCTTTATTCAAATCTCGAGGATCAAGGCAAATTCGAACCTTGTCCTTGCCCTTTTTTGCAACAGCAACCATTGAGCTCACCCATGCTGTTGGCTCAGTTTGTTTTTCAATCACTCCCATATCTTCCATGCGCTTGAGCTCTGTTTTTACTTTCTGTCTTAGAGCAACAGGAATTTTACGCGGGGGGTGAACGACAGGTCTGACATTCGTATCTACATCGAGATGTTGCGGTTCGCCAATGCAACCTAGCCCATGAAAAATATCATCATATTGTGTCATTACATCACTCCCGTCCAGTGTATCAACTTTCTTCACTACCCCTAAGGCAACGGCCGTTTGTAGACCAATAAGCAGAGGCACATCATGGTCGACAACTTCAAAATCAATCGTGTGAAACTTATTTTTGCGTTCACAAACCAGTGTGCATTTACCCAACGGTTTAATTGAGTGGCCAGTGTACGATACTAGCCTGGCTTTTGATTTCTTGAGATCACCCATATCTAGCTTTTCGTAAGCCTGTACAGAAAGTATGTTACATTGAGCACCTGTATCAATTTTGAATTTTTCTTGCCGTGCAAAATCTCCCTTTTCCCCAAGTCTATCATGCCTGGTGGTTCTAGAAACAAAAGTGAGTTGTACATACCACTCTCGATCTCCCTTTTCACGCCTGCTATGCACAGCATCGATGTAGAGATCATCGTTGTCGCTGGCAGACTGGCCCTCGTCGTGTCCCTCATCATCCTGGACGTCGTAGATGACCCGGCGGCGATCCTGCTGTGGACGAGTCCCTCGACGACCTTGCTGCGGACGAGCCTTGCGACGACCGTATTGGCGGTCCTCCGAGGATCGCGATATCGGAGACTGCGACGAGTGCGATGATGATTGTGTCGACCGGCACATCTTGCTGAAATGGTTGGCCTTCCCGCACGAGTGGCATGTCATGCCGAAAGCAGGACATTGACGCTGCGGATGCACACCGCCACATTTGTTGCATCGTCGGGATGGGCCTGGAGTTGCTGCCACTGCGTGTATTTCTGTTGGTGGTTTTAGTTCAGCTAGCCGATTATCTGTCAGCTCTGCGGCCCTGCAAATGTCTATCGCCTTTGCCAGTGTCAGATTTTCTGTACGTAGCAATCGTGCACGTACTCCGTCAGACGACACGCCGATGACGATTTTGTCTCTGATGAGAGAATCCTTCAGCTCACCGAAGTCGCGTGTGCTTGCCCTCGTTCGTAGGTCAGTTACGAAACGATCGATGGTCTCGCCTGGTTGTTGTTTGCGCAATTGGAAGTTGTATCTCTCCACAGTCGTATTCTTCTTTGGCAGAAAATGACCGTCAAACTTCTGCAATAATACTTTTATGTCGTCCTTGTCCTCATCGTCGGTATATACAAATGTTTCATAAACATCTAGGGCATCACTACCAATCACATGGAGTAGTGTAGCACTTTGTATTTGTTTGTCCTGGCTAAGCAAGCCGGTTGCCCTTGCGTATATATCAAATCGAGTCTTCCAGCGAGACCATTCAGCCCCAGAACATCTTAGTGTGTCCAATTGTTGAGGGGGCGCCAAATTGCGAGTTCCTTGTTGAGGTACACTTGCCTGTCCATTCATTTTTATTTCAGTTCTTTACTATTCTGACACCATGTTAAGGATGTACAATGGTAATGAGGAGACGTGTACACAGGCAGTGTTACTTTGAGGATGTCTTTATTGGAACTGACTATACATTGTGAGATGCATGGGAAAGTATCTAAATCTACTGAGAGATAGTGATCTAAGGAATGTGGCTTGACCACTGTAGGTTGATATCCAACACCACGGGCTCAACCACATAGGGCTGTTATCTAACACCATATGTATACTGACTGTGTAGTCTGCATAGCAGACTCACTATCATAACACTCTCTATTCATTATTTAAACAAAACATCACATGCATAATTTTGTATGGAAAATGGTTAAAACCAATGCTTTTTTAGAGAGCGCCTTCTTGTTTTTAATGGTTCTTTTTTAATGATAACAGGATTTTTACTTAGTCGTTTGTTATTTTATATACCTTTCGAGCATGGTGGAGTTATAACTACATGTACATTTGGATTAGTTTGTAATGCTATTGTGCAGGTTTCGTTACTCATGAAGTCAGCTAAAACGTATCAAAAGTTGGGAGAAATTTGGGCTCAATATACAACATTAGAGGCAATAATACATCTCCAAACTTGGTAACAACAATGAACTTAATGAAGTCGCTTAAAACAGCAAATTTGAAGTTCACATGGTCATATAATAATAATAAATAATAATGTTACATGCATAACTACTCACGATTCTCACAATGCACCCCAGCAAACCCGACTTGACACTGGCACGTGTAGTCAGCTGCCGATGTTGAGAGACAGGTTCCATAGACGCAAGGGGACGGTGAACAGGGGTCATTTACTGGGGAAGAAGATAATTTATCCTGATCTTAGATACAGTTATGTATACGAGGAGCTTAATTCCAAAAGGCGATAAATCCACTCGTTCAACTTTGGAGAACAACAGGGTTCTTTGTCCAACTTTGTAAACATGCCTTGATAGGAATATGAACATTGATCGTTTCATATTTTGATTTTGATTGTGGAAATTGTCCTAAAATGTGGATTTCTAAAAAGCTAAGTAACTTATTAATGTACTGATATCGTAAACTAATTTTTTCATGACAAAAATGATTTAACACCTTTTGGAAGGAAGCTTTTCAATTATGTAGTTCAATTATATTCAACCTTGCACGAATACGTGCAATTAATAGTAAAGTTAAAATTAATTTCAAGTAATAACAAAATTATGCACATTTCAACCAATCAAATTTGCGAATTTAGTCACATGCTCTGCCTTGCAATTAATTGCAACTTTACAATCGAGTGCAACTCTTTGTGCACCCCCCCCCCCCCCCACCCCCCGCAGTTAAACACAAATATAACAGAAAGTTGGCCTCTTCAATTTGATTTTGTAGGTATGTAAGTATAAAAATATTAGAAATAAAGTCCCGGTCACATATCACCGCATAGTGTGAACGGATGACCGACGGATAGGAAATTTGCGAAATCAAATTATCCGACGGTAAAGTCGTCTCCATTGCTTCATGCACAAGACATTCCACTGGATATAACAACGTTCATCGCTCGACAAGGAACGGACGAGAAACACACGCGAACGGAGACGAACGGATTGAAAATTGTTCTGTCCATCAGGCATCCGTTTACGCTATCTGGTGATATGTGACCGGGCCTGAATGTTGGTGGGAGTATAAAACGTCACAAGCATGAGCATAATACAAGCATAAATACTCACCTATCTCACAATTCATCCCGACGTACCCGGCTGGACACTGGCACTCGTACCCAGTTGTCAATGACAACTGACAGGTTCCTCCATTGAAGCAAGGAGACGGTGAACAGGGATCAACTGGGGAGAAGAGAATGTATCGTGATCTTAGATCCCGCTATGTCAAACTACATGTAACGAATCAACAAACTTACAAAGTAAAAGGGGTAGTACAGTTTTGGTATAGAGGGCGCTTCAAGAATGTTTTTGGGAGGTAATGAGCAATTGATTGTCAAATTTAAAAGAGCATATAATTCCAATGACAGAATAAACTTTATTTGATCAAAATCGGTTCAGAAACAGGTGAAATATCAATAAATATATCCAATCGCAATAAACCTGGGGCACCAGGTTTATTCGATGATAAAACAATTTTGTTAAACAAATAAGTATATATATAAAATGCTTACACTATTTTCAAAAAATTTCCAAAGGGGCTCATAAATAGTTGTTGATGATATCATTATTTTAACAAAACATCACATGCACAATTTTGTATGAAAACGTCATAGAGAGCATCGCACGGGCACCGCAATGCCACTGCACAGGCCCAGCACGGACACCGTATCATTTTTTCGAATATCATACGATTTGAGACTGAATTTTGGGCCACTCAAATTGTATGGTAGTCGTAAGATTTCAAGGTTATCGTTATTGACATACCATACTGGACACTGGCACTCGTAGCCATTGAGACATCAATTAACAACGTTACAAGCATGAATACTCACATATCTCACAATGCATCCCGTCGTACCCGGCTGGACACTCGCACTCGTAGCCAGTTGTTGATATCGGCAAACAGGTTCCTCCATTTAAGCAAGGCGACGATAAACATGGAGGTGGATCATCTGGGGAAGAAATAATATCATGAACTTAGATGCCGTTTAGCGGTCCAAGTTTTATTCAAAACTGTATTAAACTCAGCAAATTGGCAGTCACCAACATCAAAGGAATACAAAGCCAAAATCAGTGTACAAAGCAAAATAGTGATTCATCATGAATTAGATTTAGATTGGAGAGTTCAATTTGCTCGTTATGTAAATATTATAATTATCTTACAATTTATAGCAAATTATGACACAGATACGACAGAGATTACGTGTTCCAATAGAACGAACAGGGTGAATTTTCCACATAAAATGGGAAATTACCTACAATTATTGCAATCATAGAAGGGTATGTGTTAAATGATAGATTTTAAAAATGGTTGTCCTATTCAGAGATGGTAAGCTATGTCATGAGACCTGAAAGAGTGGTCCATCTATACACATCTAAGAGCCAGCGATAAAGAAAGCCTACTACCATCAAAAGTTGCTTCATTCAGGGAAGAACACGAGAAACAATAGGACTGATTTCCAATTACCAGCATAAAGGGATGCAGTAACTTTGTCAGCATCGACAAAGTCTACTTAGAAATAAAACAGTTCTCAAATAACTAGTGGTATTCGTATTACGTATACAATCATGGAACATCTTTCGGCTTTCCAAATTTCGATTTCGTTATAAAGAAAGTATCTTTATAACTAATGAAATGTTTGAATTTGGAAGTCCCTCGGGAGATGTATTAGCTATGTTCAATAAGCGAGCAAATATTACTTTTCATTTCGCTCTTTACTCGGCTATGTAACATTGATTTGATGAACATATAAAAATCACTGATGTGCACATTTCATTAGGTTATACGTATCTCATTTACGCATCATCTCTTGATTTTGACAAGATTTTTCTTATTTTCATCTTTAATTCTTCCCAATTTTGTTCGTTGCATATCTTGAGAATGAATGAAGCTATTACCATAAATTTCTTCTTGATAATATTATCATAGTTTAACTAAGATCTGCCAAACTTTTTAGTGATGTCATTTCAGTATGACGTCATGAAGCAATTTTGTTAAATTTCATTCATGGAATTATCTCAGCTAGGCTATGTGATCTCAATTTCAATTCCAATTTGGCATTATAAAATCTTAGTTTATTAGTCAACTTTCAAGCCCACGGGCATGCGCCTGCGCCTTGATACGCGCGCCTATGCTAGCGTCAGTAAATATAATTATTTTAAAATGCTCGAAACCTCTAACCTTGTATCCGTGGCGTAGAGCGGTCTGACTGATTGGGGCATGCAAAATTATTGGGAGGAACATCTAATAAATGTCTTTTTTTTTCCAGAAAATATCCCCTTATGCTTCCTATTGTTTGTTTTTTTCAAGTTATGGGTAGGGGTGCCCCCCGCCGCCCCCCGCCGCTACACATTTGCAAGTTATCTATTGTAAATATTGTATTATTATACTTCGGTATTTTCCACTCATGTATCCTTTGTTAACGAAGACTCTCAATAAAGTGATTTTCTAAAAATTATACGTTTCAAACAATTTTAAGCGTTTCACAAATTAATTGTCGTGCTTTCGCGTTGGCGCGCGCATAATTTAGCGCGTGACGTAGATGAATTGGAAATGTCCCCCTTTATAATCGTTTTGCATTGCTTGTCCATCCTTAAAAAACACTTTATAGTCCAGGAGCCAATATCCAGAAGAGGCCTAGATAAGGAGTTCGTGCAACACCCACCACAGATTTAGTTTGTCACTTTAGGGTGTCTGGGGGTGTCTCTGGAACAATTCTAGCCCTGATGTACAGTTGATTTCTGGTAGCAACACTATTATTTCTATCAATTAATAATGCAAATTCATGCAAAAAATCCCCTTTTTGTCTGTAAATCACTAAATACGGCTCAGAATATACTAAGTTTGTGCATGAATATATTGTATGACTTATTTAACAGGTTTGCAACATTGAAAATTGCGACAGCCAAATTTTCCTTATGTATTTCTTTGTTTTTGGAATTTCTTATGTATTTCTTTGTTTTTTCGACTTATTTTTTGTATTGTTTTTTCAATGGAATAAATAATTGACCATTATCCAACAATTTCTAGCCCAAAATTTAATAATTGCAGTTGTTAGAATGAAACATAATAATACGTGCCTTCGCAGTTGTTGCGATTGCAAGATCACGTGACAAAATTCTAGTACGGCCGGATTGCCAAACGACGTAGCAGCCGCCGCTTTGTGTATAATGTCAATATTCCTGGCATGACATCCGAAACTAAATGAAGATGTTTATTCATGAATATCAACTCTATAACACTGTCATTGCCTAACATATATCGAGAACAATATACATTTTCAGATAATTCAAGGAATACGACCGTTTGTTTAAAATTCAAGGATACAACTCGATTTTGATTGACAAAAATTACTCTCCTTCCTTCCTGCCGCGCCGTACATTGCACTAAAACATACCATGCAATTGTTTCGTGTTTCGTATTTCATGCAGAACGAAATCAAGAACCCGATCAAACCCAAATTTAACTACTTAGTATTCATTTCTGACAAACTTGATATGATTTCCCCTTTGGAATATCTAAAATACATTTCAATGCTTTTCCAAACATAGACAATTCTTACCCTTCATTTGAGACTGTGTTTGTTGCAGTTTCCCGAGCGAAACATAGCACGGCCCGGGTGCGGCCCGGGTACAATGCAGACAGTGCTTGAAGTGCATGCAACTTGATTGCATGCAATGCAGTGCGCCGCCAGCCGTGTGATTATAAGTGGCATTCGAGTTTCGAAATATGTTCATTAAAATTAAGTTTGTTGCATTACAATGTGACAGAAATGATCGAATTTGTTGGAAATGTTAGACAGATGTTGTTCTCTTTGCATAATTAGCACTGAAAGTGTCATGAAATTAATATTCTTGAATAAATATCTTCATTTAGTTTCGGGTGTCATGCCAGGAAGTAAAGGGTCCATTGACATTATACACAAAGCGGCGGCTGCTACGTCGTTTGGCAATCCGGCCGTACTAGAATTTTGTCACGTGATCTTGCAATCGCAACAACTGCGAAGGCACGTATTTCCATAGGATTTGTACACAAATCACAAAATTTAGCAATTTTCGGGCCAACATTCGCTTACAAAAGGTCGTGTGACTTCGGAACGGTATACCCAGTTGTCGCAAATTCGGTCTCAAAAATTGCGCAAGACTTCAATAAAAACAACTTGTGTAGTCGTGCGGCGATACCTGAGCGCGTTGCGGAATTATCACGCGAAATGTCAAGGGAGGTGGGGTGAATTCCATCCCACTGGTGAGCAGTACATGCTCACCAGTGAGGTGGAATCCCACCCACCCCCCCTTGACGTTTTGCGTCATAATTCCGCAACGCGCGCAGGTATTTTCTGCTCGACTACATGGGTTTTATTTATTCATGTACAAAAGTCGAAAAAAACATAGAAATACATAAGAAATTCCAAAAACAAAGAAATACATAAGGAAAATTTGGCTGTCGCAATTTTTAATGTTGAAAACCTGTTAATTAAGTCATACAATATTCATGCACAAAATTAGCATATTCTGAGCCATATTTAGTGATTTACAGACAAAAGGGGGATTTTTTGCATAAATGTTCATACTTAATTGAAAAACTACGTACTGTAGGTAACCATTATTATTTTGATATGTAGTCAAATACATGTTTTCGCCTATGATGAATATTGCAATTTAGTTTGTACGATTTTAATTTTTTATTTCAGTAATGGGAGGAGGGTACCTACTTGTTTGACAGTTATCTCCTTCATATCCAGGCATACATGCGCACCAGTAAGAATGGTCACTATCAGTACAGGTTCCACCATTTTGACAGGGTGAAGAGGAGCACTCATCTATGTCTGTGAATAGTTGGGGTTAAACAATAACGAAAAACATACGTAGGTAACCATTACATATCGATTTGTAGTCAAATCAATTTGTTCACTCATGACGAATATTACAAAGAAGTTTGTTCGATTTAAATATGCTATTTCAGTAATGTTAGGAGATACCTAATTTTCTGACAGTTATTTCCTTCAAGTCCAGTCACACATGAATTCGGACACATGGAAAGATCTTGATGGCTTACCAAATAAAATGAAATCATGAAAATGGATTCTTAACAGTGAAAATTATGGTCAAAAATCAAAATACGTATTTTTGGTACTTGCGTATCACCTAATTCATCAGTGATAAATTGATGTCTAGTTAGAACTAGTTAGAGCACATATCAACAAAGTTGGTAGATCTCTTTAGCCATGATATAGAGCTGTATGAAATTCATAATCTTGATTGAAAAATAAATGTTTTATCGCCATGCCAACCGTGAAACATTGATAACTGAATAATGTATGTCAATAAAATATAATAAGCGAACCTGAAAATATAAAATTAAACACATTAGTTGGTTAAAGGGATAGTTGAGTTTTGGTATAGAGGGCGCTACAAAAAATACATTTTTGTGAGATAATGAAAAACTGAGCGGCAAATTCAAAAGAGCATACAATTTCAATGACAGAATAAACTTTATTTGATCAAAATCGATTCAGAAAAGATTGAAATATTTATAAACATAACCATTTGTAATAAATGTGGGGCCCCACAATTATTCAACAATGTTGAACCAGCCGTTAAAAAATGTTTAAAATGCTTCCTCTTTTCAAATATTTACAAAAGAGGTTTTTAGATAGTTGTTGATTATCTCTCTATCTCATCACTTTTTCAAGAAAACATCACATGCACAATATTTTATTTAAAATGGTTGAAACCGATGAGTGTTTGGAGAGCGCCCTCTTGAGTTTTAACGACTCATTTTGAATGAAAACAGGCTTTTTACGTAGTCATTTGTAATTTTGTTTTCCTTTCAAGCATGGTGGAGTTATAACTATTAGTTTGTAATATAATGGTGCAGGTTTTGACCCAAACTGTACTTTCTTTACCAGAACTCAACTATCCCTTTAGTATATACAAATTAAAAGTGTGATTCAAAAGGACTCCGCGTTCTTTGGAAGCATCGTTTTTGTTCGCTTGGCCTACATCAATTTGTGTACATCTCATTATAATCATGATACCTGAACAAATTCCCTTACTCCAAACGCGTCTCCCAAACCCAGGCGGGTATGTTTGGTGTGTGTGTGTGCGTGTGTGTGTGTGTGTGTGTGTGTGTGTGTGTGTGTGTGTGTGTGTGTGTGTGTGTGTGTGTGTGTGTGTGTGTGTGTGCGTGCGTGCGTGTGTGTGTGTGTGTGTGTGTGTGTGTGTGTGTGTGTGTGTGTGTGTGTGTGTGTGTGTGTGTGTGCGTGTGTACACGTAATAAAATACGGAAAGATGATTTGAATTATAAAGAAGTATTAAGTAAGATAAAACGTTTATTAGGGTGGTGGAAGCAAAGGGATTTAACAATGATGGGCAAAATTCAGTTATTAAAAATGTATGCACTTTCAAAATTAAATTTTGTTTCTTCTTTAATTTCGGTACCTCGGTGGGTTTATGAGAAGTTGATAAACTCTCATTTGATTTTTTGTGGAATAGTAAGGATCGAATTAAAGGGATAGTTGAGTATTGGTCAAACTTAACTTTAGTAACCAAAACCTGCACGATTACGATACAAACTAATAGTTATAACTTCACCATGCTCGAAAAGTATACACAATTACAAACGACAGAGTAAAACCTCTGTTATCATTCAAAAAGAGCCGTTACAACTCGAAGTGTCAAATTAACTCGGCGCGAAGCACTAGCGTTGTAGGTCCTAATACGGGACTGTATAGTGCAGTGTGCGGTAATACGGGACTGTAGTGCAGTCACTGTGTGCGGTAATACTATACAGTAGTACGTGTATATTATGTATCGCAACCATAGAAGTATGACTCCAACGTTGACGCAACTCGCAAGCCCCATTTGCATTCGTTCGCCTTTCGTTCACAGTCGCGCTAACACACGGAGAGACTGGTCCATGAGGCGCATATATCACTGATTTTTTGCGGAATGGAACTTTGGAAGGAAAAATCATAATCTTAATCCACCCGGTAGTTGGATCACATATTGGAGAGTAAATTGCTGGTAAGTACCGTATCATATGTATAGTTTTAAGCACAATTAGCGTGCACACAAATATTTGGTTTCAGTCTTTTATTAGGAGAACATAGAACGCTAGTGCCTCGCACTAGCGGTTCTAAAAAGTGATACCCGGGCGTCAACCACTTTTATATGATATTTTGAAAGCAAATTTCACAACAATTAGAGCATTTGAATGGAAATTATTATTATTTCCCATGTTTTTTTCGATGATCTTTCATATGGAATTGAAATCAACCAAATCCGTTACAATCGATGTTGGGGGGGGGCACTTTGGAAATTACCAAAACTCAACTTGGCCTTTAAGAGAAAAATTTTGTATCAGAATTATGAATTTGGAGGACTTAGAATGAATAATTTTGAAATTTTTGTAAAAACTCAACGAATAATGTGGCTTAAACGTCTTTTGTATGGGGATAAGCATTCAGGATGGAAAGTTTACTTTGATTATTGCTGTAGATCAGTAGGAGGAAGGTTTGTGTTTTTATGTGACTATGATATTCAAAAGATGGATTTAAAAGAAGTTCCGCCCTTTTATGTAGACATTTTGAAAGTTTGGCAAGATATAGAAAATTGTAGACACTTTGAAAATGAAAAAAGTAATCCCATTGTTTTTAACAATAGACATGTGTGCTTAAGAAATAGAATGATTTTTGATAAAGATTTATTACAACGAGGTATAAGCAAGGTGTCTGATATAATGTTGAATGGTAGTTTGAGATCTGTTGCTCACTTTTTAGGCTTGGGAATAAAAGGAGAAGGATTATTAAATATTCATGATATTTTTGGTGCATTGCCTCTTCAATGGAAAGATGGTAAAGAGTGACTTTATTCAAGTAGATATTCGAACATTTGAAATTAGATTACAAGTTTCTGGATATATAGGAATGTTAATAGAATTAAAATCTAGGCATATGTATGAATATTTAGTTAAAAATCTTCAAAGGGAATATAATTTGTGTATTGGGGATGGACATACTAATTTTGATTATAGTAATGAAGAATTGAAGAATATATTTTTAAGATTATCGAGCGCAGTTTTGGGGGGTAAGTTGAGAGAATTTCAATATAAATTATTGCATAGGGCATTATATACAAAAGAACATTTATTTAGGTTTGGATTTGTTATTGATAATGTATGCTCTTTTTGTAAAATGAGATTGAGACATATTCACATTTATTTTTTAAATGCTTATACGTACAAAGGTTTTGGTTAGATATAATAGAATATTTTGATTTGATTGAAATTAGGAATGTTGATTGGAAAATAATTGTTTGTAGGACTGGCAGGTAGATCGCATTGAGTTAAGTATTGTATTTTTATTATTTTTTTGTTAAAACATACTATTTATTGTTTTAGAATAAAAGGTGTACTTCCTTCTGTACGGAAAGTACAGAAAATTATTTTGGATTATGAAGAAGAAGAAAAAAAAGTGGCTATTAAAAAGGGTAAATTAGGAGTTCACTTACAAAAATGGGAACACCATAAAATACATGTAATATGATTAATTTTATTTTATTAGAATTATAGGGAATTTGTTAATTATTATTAAGGTTTTGGGTCTCTACTCTCTTTAGTTGAATGTGACAGCTTTCTATATTGTTAATTAATTACTCTTTAGGTTGAAATCAAAACGAGCAGATATACTGGAATGGGTGTATGTGTGTGACTGTGTTGTGATCGGTGGTTGGGTGGGGATGGGGTTTTTATTGGGCTAAATGGGGGGGGGGGGGGGGGTAAAGGAGCATATTTTAGTTCCTTTTATCTTTAGTTATTTAACCTCCATTATGTTTATTTAAGTCAGGAAATTGAATTTTCAGTTGATTTGTATTTGTTTATGTATGTAAGATAACCATTTCTATTTTCGTTCATTATAATTGTATATGTATATTTTGTTTAGTATGTATATTCAAATGTAAAAGTTATATTTGGAGGAATAAAAATCACTTAAAAAAACAAAAGTGTGTGAGTGTGCGTGAGTGTAAAAATATCGTGCGGCACCCGGAGCATTTGTGACATAGGCATTACGTTGGCATATCTTGGGGAAAAGTTGGATTATTTTCTTAGTTTGTCCTTTTCTGGGAGTGTAATATCAGCGCGTTTGCTTTTTTAAAGGCAGGAAATGTTTTTCGGGCGTACGATTTCAGGCCCCTGAAATGAAATAAAAATTGGCCATGTCATGGAACCCATCTGTCGGCTTCTCGCAGATGACGATCCTGGAGGAGGAACACGATTGGTCGTTCCACCCACCTCCGCCACTTGTGTATATCTCGGCACAATTCTCGTTAGCGAAGTAATTTGGCTCGTTTGGTTCCCACTCTGAACAAATAGAAAATAGTAATGTTTTAATTATGGAATTCATTTATTTATTTTAGCCAACCTAAAGTCCAGTCTCCCGAGAGATATCGTGTATATATCGGCACATTTGTCGTTCGCTAAGTTGTTAGACAACCTAAATTCAAAACTTCCGAGAGATTAAGTGTATAGCTCCGCACAAATCATTATCATGTGCAACGTCGTTCGGTTCAGTGTTGAACTATATTCTGACAAATAGAAAAAAGGGGAATAATTGCCTTTTCAATTCAGTCAAATACGTATTAGTTACCACCTCTATATGGCAGTCACCTGTCTACAGTGACCACAAATTTGTTTTTTGAAGATGCGCATGACTCATGAAGCGACGGGGCGTCATATTTACGTGTTCCAAAGCAATCGGGAAAATTGCGGAGGAGGGGGGGGCATAATGGCCACGGCCTTATAAGGGTTAATACAAACTAAAAACTTACACATAAAATGGTAATAAATCAAATTTGGATATCGTCTCAGTATATCGGGGAAACTTATCAAACGTGTAAATATGCTACTTAAAGGGAATTTGGTGTTTGAAGATGCGCATGACTCATGAAGCGACGGGGCGTCATCTTTACGTGTTCCAAAGCAATCGGGAAAATTGCGGAGGGGGGGGGGGGCATAATGGCCACGGCCTTATTAGGGTTAATAAAAACTAAAAACTTACGCATAACATGGTAATAAATCAAATTTGGATATCGTCTCAGTATATCGGGGAAACCTATCAAACGTGTAAATATGCTACTTAAAGGGGAAGGAAACGCTGGAATTTTGCTTATAAGTGCAGAATTCCTGTCACTTAAAGTCTATAATTCCTTTTGGGTATCACTAATAGTGGAAATAATCAATGTTTTTTAACCAATATCAACAACTGTTTTGACTGAGCATTGGCGGCTGCCATGTTTTCCAACGGTTCCGTACGAAACGTCATCTAAATGTGCAATGACAAAAGCTGTTTATGTAGCCGCTGTTGTTAAAGGGACTTAGTAACATTGTACAAATCCTCTAAATCCAATTGGAATGTTAGCGGTTCCCTTATACGTTGTTTTATTCGTACTAACAATAAAAGCATGGGACATGTTTCGTTTTTTCAAATTTCCATTTCGTTGAAAAGATATTTACGATTGAAATGTTCGGATATGAAAATATCTACGGGACCTTTTCAGCCGGGTAAAAAGTAAGTGCAATGAAGTAAGTGAATATCACATTGCATTTTCGCTCATTTCTCGGCCAAATAGCATCCAATTAACTTATAAATCTGCTGTTATGTCAATGGTTGTTAGTGCACGCTCAGATGCCTTTTCCCGGGGCCTTTTATTCACAAGCTCAGCTTTTATATTGTCCAAAGCATTACAAAATGTACTTTGTAACTGTAATTTGTTGTAGCATACGTTTATTTATGGTTAAATAAACTGAAATTAAATTCAATTCAAGGAAATGTTAACTCGATCCTATCTGTACTTTCCTATCCAAAATGTTCGTCTATTCATCACACATTTTTTTACCCACAAAACAATGGAAAATTCTAAATTCTATTTGACGGGCAATTTAAACTGAGTCACTCTTTCAATCCCGCGCAATGCCGGTTGATATTATGATACGTATTTTGTTTATAAGGCAATGCAGTGGTGGTGGTTGTGGTGGTGGTGGTGGTGGTGATGGTGGTGTTGATGATGATGGTTGCGATGATGATGATGATGATGATGATGGTGATAATAATGATGATGATGATGATGGTGATAATGATGATGATGATGATGATGATGGAGATGATTATGATACGGAGATGATAATAGTGATAGCCATTTAAAATCTATTTAGTATTATTAAAAAAAGAAACAGAACTAATGATAAATTATCATCATCATATTTCAACTATCATCATTATAATCACTATTATTTTCTTACTTGAGTATGTCATGTTATGATTATTCTCCCCGCACACCCAGTCGAAGAGTGAAAGTCCCCTATTATTGCAGTTCATCCACGTCTTCGTATCCGTCGATGGAAAGGCCGTGATCGTGAGGTTCGAGACGAAGCTGTTTTCTTCAATCGACGAGACGACGAGGAGCTCGGATCCGAGTTCGAGGCAAGTTCGCTTGGCCACGTCCCAGTCGGCCGAGTTCAGCTGCATCTGGTAGCATCGGTCGTCGAACAGGGACCAGTCGGCGGCGCATGTAACTGTGGATTAAAAAAAAAATAATAATAATAATAATACAAATACAAATTTAGTTACGTTTGGTGTGTTTTAGACCATTCGGGAATGGTATAATCGCGAGAAAAAAACTCAGGATGGTGTTTATGGAAATGCATGATATACCAGATCAATTAAAGTAATTGGTAACTATATTTTGTTTCCAAGTTTATTATTTATTAAATATTGAATGAAGTTCCCTGTTCGTGACAAGACCACAATTCAACCATCATAACAAGGAGGGGAAGAGATGAAAAGACTATACAAAGCACAAAACAAGAAAAAGAAATAAAAGTAGACGTAATAAAAACAGAAGTAGTAATAACAATATGGTAGCATTGTAGTATGTAGAAGGAGTAGTCCTTAACTCGTCTTCACTACGCTTCGCCTCGCGCTTCCAATTTTTTCGGAGCGCAGTATAGGAGCGCAGTAGGAGCGTAGTGTAGTCGTCGCTCAGTGTCTACATCTCGTTACATGGTGCCTGAAACGTACATATTTCCATTACTCCACATGTGTCTCACAAACCCAGATATAACTTTAACCCTAAATCATTTCCCCTTATCCTAATTATAATCCATAATCCTAAGTCAATATCTCTCAATTTAAAACTAAAAATTGCTAGTAGGAAAAATGAGAGAAGACCAAATTGGTATAGACCAAGCTGGAAGTTACCGGGCTATCAACAAGACTTACCAATGGGGACACTGGTAGTTCCGACACTTTCCGGTACAGATCCCGTAGTCGATGAGGTCGTCGATGAGAGCGTAGTCAATGAAGTTGGCGATGCCGTCGGCACGGACGTTGACATAGACGTTGACAAGGTTGTTGGCGAAGAGGCGGATGAAGTAGGAGATGTGCCCGGCGGCAAGGACGTCGACAAGGACGTTGACAAGGATGTTGGCGAGGAGGAGGACAAAGTAGGGGATGTGACTGGCGGCAAGGGCGTCGACACGGACGTTGATGCAGACACTGACACGGATGTTGGCGAAGAGGTAAATGGAGTAGGTGGTGCGTCCGTCGTCAACCACCCACGAGGAGATGTCGTAGGTGAAGCAGAGTCAGACAGCGATGGTGAGGTTCTAGCCGATGAACGTGTCCCAGGTCCGTCACTTGACGAAGACGGCAACGACGACGGCGATGTTTCAGAAGAACGGGTAGTCTCTGGTTCATCAGGGGATGTCATCCGCGATTTCACGTTAGGTGACGATACGCCGTGTGTGGGTGACCGACCAAGATGAGTTGGCGATGACGTCGTTAATGACGAAGGTCGTGGTGCGAGGGTCGTTGTTGGTGGTAAAGTAGCAATCGACTGGCTCTCAGTAGTTGATGCTTGAGACGTTGATGTTGTAATATTGGCAGGCAAATCTGTAAAGGAAGTGCGGAATACATCAGTCATATCTCCGAACAGATAACCATGGTAACCGTGATCGTGATAATATACAAATAAGTATAGACAGCACTGATGTATGTATGCACTGTATTGTGATTGAAAATATATAGCTATTTGAGTTTATGTGAAATAAAATGTTAAAATGCTCGTAATTTTCAAATAATCATTTGAGGACCAATAACAATTAGTCTTCCGTTTTGAGATATATGATTCACGCGCCATATCATTAAAAAAAAACGGCAATGTTCGGGCAAAAACTCTTCAAGATCGTGCACAAACATCTCATTTTGGGGCCCAACTATTATCATTTTCGGGCTGGGTCGGGTTTACAGGAATTTTTAAGTCATAATTTAAGACAGAATCAGTCGACATTCGGAATGCTCCCCAGGGAGTGGAGATGATTCACACAATGTATGCTGGTTTGTAATGTATCCTATGACCAGGGGTAATGATATCATTGTTAAGCGCTAAGAGATGATTATCAATCATATCAGGCGCTATAAAAATCGAGTATATTATCATTACTATTATTATTATTGTTATTATTATTATTATTATTATTATTATTATTATTATTATTATTATTATTATTATTATTATTATTATTATTATTATTATTTTTATTATTATTATTATTATTATTATTATTATTATTATTATTATTATTATTATTATTATTATTATTATTATTATTATTATTATTATTATTATTATGTCACATAGTGAACACAAGCGTATTATATTTGGACAGTATGGAGGAGATTAACGTTGAAGGATGATTATACAAGCCTTACGATCCCCCCCCCCCCCCCCCCCCCACCACCCGCATATCACACGTCCATGTAAACTGTGCCCGTACACCTACATGTATAACAACACTATACATGTGAGCGCTATTGAAAACAAAAATGAAAGAAACTTCGTTTTCATTGTCAGTTGGCCTCTAGTGAATAAATGCCGAGTCGAGAGAAAATACGTTTGCGAATCCTTTTTTCTTTCAAACGAACACGTTTCGCTCTTCAATTGTCTATATAGCATACCAACGAAAGAAAAACAGAAACATGGTGTTGGTGATGATGGTATTGTTGTTGTTGGTAGTGATGGTGATGGTGATAATGGTGGTTGTGGTGATGTTGGTGGTGGTGGTGTTGTTCTTGATGTTGTTGGTGGTGGTGGTGGTGATGGTGTTGTTGTTGTTGTTGTTGGTGATGTTGTTATTACTTTTGTTGCTGTATCTTGATAATATGAATCGGAATCACACCCGTTGTTTTCTCCCGGTTTTGTTTTTCTTCATAAGAACTACACTAAAGGGATAGCGCATCAAAAAGGTTTGTCGTGAGGTAGAGAAAAACTAAGTGAAATATTTGCAAAAGCACGCGACTTTAAAGAAAGAAAAAACCTTGTTAAATAAAAATTGGTTCAGAAACAACTGAAATATTTATCAATATAACCGATAGATATATATGATGGGGAGTAACTTATTCAGTAATTTATTCAATGATTACAAAAATGGTTAATCAACAATAGCAAGGTCTTTTTTTCAAAAATACCAAAACAATGGAGGATCACACCTGTCCATTCAAATGAAATGAGTACGTACACTTTAAACAGAGATGTGGGGCAAGTAACTTATGACATCATTCTGACTTTTTGTTACGAATAAACTCTGAAAATACACAATAAAACAGGCCCTGGCAATGAAAACATCAACATACTACGGGTCTGTCTTTGAGGCATGAAGCTTGTCCGTTTCATGTGTCCCCGGCAAATTAGAACAAGGAGATAAAAGTATGACATGCTAGATATCGCCCAACTGGTTGACCAAGGATGACATCGGTTTTTGAAGATCATTGAATTACCGTATAGTTCTTGAAAAGGATTTATACCAAGTTTCATGCTTTAAAAATGGCGCAAACTGTGGTTTCGACAAATAAACATGTGTGCAATGGAATTCCCCTTATTGTTACATTCGGATGAAATTAAAACCTACAACTTTCACATTTATCTTACTTTGATTACTTTTTATTGCGATAAAAATGAAGAAGACCATATTTGTAATGAAAAATTATGCCATGCTATGAATATTTCATTTGTTTTATATGCTCATCAACACTTATGTGGTAGAGTGAATGTTCCAATTTTGCTACTTTTGAAAACAGACCTTATTGTGGTTAATTGACCGTGTCTAGTCATGCATGACTGAATCGTTTCCCAATTCTGAAGAGGGTCATTCTCTCTTTAATTTGATATACAATATTATACATTTCATCGTAAATAGAAATAAGATATTTGGTCTTAAACAAGTGTCCTGTTTCTTGTTTTGCTATATGATTAGTCCAGTTTGGACAGCGGCGAATAATTTATTGTCTCCCTGTCCGCTCTTTCCCGCTAGATGGCGACAAACCCCTACGAGACTGAAAATATCGGCGAATAATTAATTTTCTCCCTGTCCAGTCTTGCCCGCTAGATGGCGACAAACCCCACATGTACTTACGAGACTTTTTACGATTCACTTTATAACGAGAAAGACCTCAAATAGCCCGGTGTCGGCGCATAATCTGTCTGGGCGGATAGCCTGTCTGGGCCACAGGATATCCTGACGGATTCGTCAGCTTGTGCTAGGATTAGCTGATTGGGGACGTATTATTCTGTATAACGTTGCCCCGTCGAAGCATAATCAGTCTGCCGGATACTGTGTCCTCATTCGGTTTATGTATAACACATTTCGCTGATCTATACATACATAACCTAACCCTAACCCTAACCCTAAACCATAACCCTAACCCTAGCCCTAATGTGGTGGCTATAGGTCAGATTAGTGGCTATAGGTCAGATTTAGTGGCTATAGGTCAGATTTAGTGGCTATAAGTTAGATTTATTGGCTACATAAGTACGGTGTATATGTAAACAAGAGGGGTCCACTAAAAAGCATTGCTTGTACAATTGTGGACCCCTCAAAATAGTTAGGAATATTGTACATGTATATTTAAATAACTCATTCTAGACTACAAAAAAGAACTATAGATAGGGAAGTTAAAGAAATCTATTAAATTTAAAGCCTGGGGTGTTTCACAAAGGTCCTACGTTGAACTTAACTCTAAGTTGGACTTAAAAAGTATGGAAAGCCATTTGTAGCCTTGGAATAAAATAAATTCATAAGCAAACATGCAAGTATTTTAGACTTTTTGTACATTTCACATGAAGAACATGAAATGTCCTTGATAATAGAACATCATTAATGATTTGAAACAACATTTTACGCCTTTTTAAAGGAATTAAAAAAATAAAAAAATGCAACTAACGTCATTCCATACTTTTTAAGTCCAACTTATATAGTTAAGTTCAACTAAGGATCTTTGTGAAACACCACCTGGTCACATATCACCGAAACGCGTAAACGGATGCACGATGAATAGAACATTTGCCAGAACAAAATAAGTTTCCGGTGGCGAAAGTCGTCTCCATTGCTTCATGTACAAACAAAAAACATTCTCGTGCATTGCCTGACAAGGACGATCAAGAAGCGCATGCGAACGAAGACGAACGGATTGAAAATGTAACTCTCGGTCGGGCATCCGTTTACGCAACGTGATATGTGACCGGGCTTTTTAAAATCACAATACAAATATATTAACATAGTTACGATCAATCGTTACGTCACGAAGGTCAAGTAGGGTCACAACGCCGACGAAGGCTGTAAATGACAGCCGAACATGTCGGAAGTAATTATTTGTATTGTGATCGTAAGTAGGGTACCACCACCCAAAAATAACACTCTTATAAATGAAAGTTAACATCATTAGTAGTCCATTCCATCAACAAGTTCACAAAAATATGTTTTCAGAAAAAAATATATAATTGGAAAACGCATCATCATTTTAAAGCATGCGTTCATGGGTCTGAATGTACGAAGACTACATGTACGATATCACAAAATGGTACCAAAACATGTAACTAGTATTGTGTTGTTCTTTGCCTGGTGGTCCCCTTTAAAAACGCTAATTCTTATGAAATACCAATACACCCCCCCCCCCCCAAAAAAAAAAAAAAGAAGAAGAAAAAAAAGAAAAAAAGAAGAAGAGTGGGAAACAACAAAAATGTATGAGCTAAGACTTGTTAATTCTAACGTTCAAAAACTAATTTATACATCCATTTTAATTTTTCGCTGCGCGCTTCGCGCGCAAACAGATTATTTCAGTTCGTTGTGTAACTTGCGTATGGTCTGGGGTTAGTACTTTTTCTGTACCGGGCCACGTAGTTCTCGTGTAGGCTGGCATTGCTCTGGCTGCTTGTGTGACGTGCACCAAATTGCACCATTTCAAGTAAATGCAAAATCTTCCCCGTGGGAGGGGGAAACCGCCTCACAAACCCTCCCCCTCTGGCTCTGCCCCAGCCCTCGGTCGCTTCGCTCCCTCGGGACTCATTCTTGGCTGTAGGCTATGTTGTTGGATCATACATAATATGGCATATGGTTTATGTTGGAACTGTATATGCCACTAAATACAATATTCGTGTGTGTGTTGGGTGCATATTTATAAGTGTGTCAATTATTTGTTTTCTTCGTGAAAAATATATTTAAAATTGTTGGTCGATCAAATCATAACACGCTTTCCCAGATACAGTTTATCTTAAGCCTGAATTTCCTATCTAGGTATGCATCAGATTGCACAATTTCAAGTCCAAATATGCAAAAGCTCCCTACCGTGGGAGGGGGACGCCCTCCTTCCCCCCCCCCCCCCCCCCCCCCCCCGCTCAGTCACTTCGCTCCCTCACAATGTCTCACTCTAACCTCTGGCTCAAAGTTGGCAACCCTGTGAGTGTGGTTGAGCATGAGCCCCTACACAAATAAATCGTGAGCCCCCTTAGGTATTTGCCCCCCCCCCCCAATCCCAAACTGCTTCCGGCGCGCCTGGGTTCGACCACTGCCGTGGGTTCGACCCATTGAAGTATAACTTCAATGGTTCGACCCCAACCGCCGCTGCAGCACGTGTGTAAAGGCCGGTGTCGGCGCATAATATGTCTGGGCGGATAGCCTGTCTGGGCCGCAAGATATGCTAGCATATCCTGACGGATTCGTCAGCTTGTGCTAGGATATGCTGTCGGACGGATAGACTGCTCCTAGAGACAAGCTATGCTAGTACAGACTGCCCTCATACTAGAGGCAAGGTGGCATTATAAGGACATTTTGGCCAACATTTGGCCTAATTATAGTAATGGCAATATCGTGTATTATGCTCCACCACTGCTATAACTGTATAATCTCGATTTTTTGTAAATCATTATAATTCATTTGTAATGTTTTGTTGGAAGCAAGAATAAATTGAATTGAAATTGAAACTTACCCGGGTTTACGCAAAGGGAAATAACGCGGACTACGATTGTCGCGTTGTTTCCTCTGCCACAGCTTGGTAGCTTAAGCGGGATTGAGATGCGCTTCAAGACCTGCTGAATGCTCTTACCGTCCCGGATAACTACGGGGCAGGGCTGGGGTCGAAGCGCTTCGCATCTCCCCAAGTTCTGCTGTTGTGCCGAAACTGAAATAAAAAGCACATTATGGAAGTGTTCTGAAAATACATGTTATTAATCAGCACAGGAATCGGTTATTTTCTCCATCAAAAATGCTTTTATACCCAAGGCTGGATTACGATGGTTCAAATTCAATTTAAAGGGATAGTTGAGTTTTTTAATAGAGGGCGCTACACGAAATAATTTGTTTGTGAGATAATGAAACACTGAGTGTCAAACTTGAAAGAGCATTCATTTCTAATGACAGAATAAACGTTATTTTGTTCAAAATCTGTTCAGAAATGGTTGGAGTATCCATAAACATAACCATTTGTAATAATTGTGGGGCTCAACAAATCCACCCCCCCCCCCCCCCTCTTTGACCAAAAAATGACTGTTTTGGGGGGTTTGAACCCCCCCCCCCCCTTTTGAAATTTTAACTGGTCTTGAGACCAAATTTTAGCGGTCTCGACCGTCATTATCGATGGTCTCGAAAAGTGCGAAAACCCCTGGTCTCGGCCTCGAAAACGGCGATTTTTTTTTTTTTGGTCACGGCATTGAAAATGTTTGGTCTCGGCATTAACAAATTTCTACGACAACCCATCCCCCCCCCCCCCCCCCCCCCCCACGCTTACAGGATTTTCAACCACTGGGTCTTGGTCTCGGCTTCGAAAATTGTGGACCGGACCTGGTCTCGGTCTTGAAAATGTCAACAATTTGTGGTCTCGCTTTCGAAAATTTTCTACGACTACCCCCCCCCCCCCCCCCCCCCCCACCACCCGGTACGCCACTGATTACAGCAATACAACATGTAAACAAACATCAATTATAACAAATTTGGTACGGGGGTGGACGGGGGTTATAAATAAAGTTTTATATATGCAGTTACCATGATAACTGGAAGGATAATAACGACGTTACAGTTTCAAATGTTAAACAAAAATCGCTTTGGCTGTATATACAAAAGGTAATACAATACTCATAAAAATAATATTAGAGTCAATATCATTAAATCGATATGCTTATAATGCACATTTACCCAGGAAATATTGAATGTGAGGATTTTGAGGTCATATATGGACAGACATTAAGATACCAAACTCAATATTATTATTAAAATGTATTTGATTTGTATGATATAAACAAATTATGATACGTGGCATATAGGTATCAGTGCAGTGTATGTATGATTTCTTGTATTGCTCGATAGATTCAACTGAAATTCAACTGAATAGTTATTACTCCACCATGCTCGAAAGGTATAGAACATTAAAAACAACTAGGTAAAAAGCCTGTTATCATTCAAAAAGAGCCATTAAAAACACAAAAGGGCGCATTTTCAAAAAGCATTGGTTTCAACCTTGTTCATACAAAATTATGCATGTGATGTTTTGTTGAAATAATGATTGAATAGAGTGATCATCAACAACTATTTAAAAAACTCTTTTGACAATTTTTGAAAGGGCGTAAACATTTTTTAAATTAAAAAAAATAATCGAATAAATCTGGGCCCCAGATTTATTCCGATTTGATATGTTTACTAATACATTTATCCGTTTCTGAACCGATTTTGATCAAATAAAGTTTATTCTGCCATTAAAATTGTCATTTCGTGCAGCGCCCTCTATACCAAAACTGAACTACCCAACAATCAAACTACCGAGTAATACATTTTCTTGTTCGAGTATGGCATATGAGTATGACTGGGAAATCGTGTCATGATAAATTCCGTCCTGATATATCATACATTTGGCGTAATTTCTATGTTGTACTCCCTCGTCATACAGTAACTATGATTTTATTTATTTCCTTTTTCTCTCTCGCTCTCTCTCTTTCTGATATTCACAGCACAGCTTCAGTTTACAAGTGGTATGTATTCATTGTGAAGCAGTGGACGGTGTGGCGGAGAGCGGAACACCATTAGTTATTCATCAGCTGGCGTATCCAGGATTTTCTAAGGGGGGGGGGGGGGGGGGCTTACACCTTCGAGTGCGAAAGCGAGAGCCCCTTCCGGTGTGAAGTAAAGGGGGCGGAACCCTGGAAGCTTTTGTTTTTTTAGCTATATAAAGCCCAACAATTAACTGTCAAATGTAAATACTATACTTCATCATATCTATGACTTTTATTCATTTACCCTCTTTTCTCTTTCTCTCTCCCCCTCCCAATCTCCCCCCCCCCCCCCCCCCCAACCTCTCTCTCACTTGCTTATATTCATAACACAGTAAA
>JBAMJV010001678.1:0-67162 GCA_037951105.1 Echinarachnius parma | reverse complement strand
CAGATGCCGGACCTACAATATTCCGCTACTCTGTATATAGTCTATGCAAATTCCCCGCCCGACGGTCGCTTTCGCCAGATTTGTTTTAATTCTATTCGAAAATCAGTCATTACAATTTTTAAATCCATATTATTTAAAAGTTTGAAAAACAACAATTCGCAAGCAAATTACGATAGTCTTAATTCAGGCGCACACAGCGGCACACGTGTTATTTCCGATTTGACAGGCATACGATAATGTGCGTAAGTAATTTACAACGTATCGATTCCAGGCTGAACAAAGACTACATAATGAAAGGTCATTTCAGCAACACACTTTTCACGGTACTTCCGTCGCAAGCATGTGCGATGATCAGCGCTCGACGCGACTGCATGGCAAATGAACGTGGAATATTGGCCGATTCATAACTGACCACTGGTCAAACTGACCCCGACCTGACCCAGACCACAAACCTCTATGGGTCATCACCAATCACTACCCAAAGTTTGATGTTGGTGCCTCAATGCACTACGAAATGCATAGATGGACAGACAGACAGACGTGATCGGCTACTTTAGTATAGTAGATTTAGTTGTTGAAATGCATGTGTGTGTTTTGTATGCGCTAATGTTACTTCCTTGAGTAAGATTGCATGATGCAATACATTGGATGCAGTCATATACACACATGTATGTAAATATTTGTAGACACACTTAAATAATATTATGAATTTAAATGATACAATTATATTTTACCAAAAAAGTTATGTTGTTCTTTTGTACACATACAAACAAAATAATACCATTTTCAACATGTTAACTCCTTCACTATTCAATTCTATTCTATAATCCCAATAGAATAAACCCATTCCCTTTTAGATTCTCAAAATCCCTATAGACTTTGTACACACCCCACCAGGTTCTGTCAGCCAATGGGTTAAGTTTACATTAACAAAATTATCAATAATTTAGGTAGATGCTGAAGCTAAACATACAGTAAGGTGATGTACATGTGATTTGTCTATCCAGGGTCATTGCAAAGTATGCATTTACAATACCTGAGCCCATAGGGCCCAATAACGGACCAGCGACATTTACCGTGGAAATTAGCATGATTGGCTCTAACTCGTAGATGTCAATGTGCTAGAATAGCATAAGAATCAAAATAACATAGCAGAGCACACATACCTCCCAAACTCATGCAACCGTAAAAGATTACCCAAGCATCATCTCGAGATCAGTGGAACTAGGGCTGGTCCTGGGTCATGATCGAGCCCTCACCCCTTGGCCTGTAGATCCTTTCCCATTATAGCTGCTATCTGTCTATTTTCCAGAAGTGTTGAGGATGTCATTTGTGATGTTGCCTATAGAAACAAAGTGCATTAAAATTGATTGTGGACATCACATGTGGTCCCTGAGATAGATTGTGTACTTTGCATACATGTCCCCCCCCCCCCCCCCTCATCTATTCAGCCAGGTAGCCTGATGTTTAATTGATTTGATCACTTCATCTCTTCATCCGCATTGTGGACATTGTTAATCTGTTCCCTACTAGATTTTGCAATCCCTATAGATTTAAAGGGATCTAGTAACGCTGTTGACATGTGCAAAAATGATAAAAACGATGTGTATTGTTGTGATCTGATACGTCCACTGAGTAAAGTGTGACAAGGTCATGTTAATTGGATATAATATGGCAAATATAAAATGTGAAATTTGATATCTCATTGCACTGACTCTGTACACATTTATAACCTTCCAGTAGATAATTAAGAAGCCGCAAATATTTTGGGAATCATTCCCGAATGTGTTAATATCCAAAATTTGCAAAAGATGTCAAGGAAATTGAATAGACCATTTTTAATTTTTGTCTGATTGTTTGTTTTTCTGATAAATGCGTGCATACATAATTGCCCTCGTGCGTAATGTCTAATGGATACTTCGGTCTTTTTTCTTTTTTTTTACTGTTATAAAACGTGTGGTACATCAGTTTGACATTAGGCAAATGTTACATTTAATGTACACCGTCCATTGTGACTGTAATTAGCATCTTCTTTTTTTTACTAATGATGCACAAATAATGGTGTGTTTGTTTTATTCCAGGGGCGGTCAGAAAAATGGATATCGTCTGAGTAAAAATTACATAATATATATAATATATGAATGAAAATAAATATAAAACCAATATGAATCTCTCCCCTTATATTGTTTAGACTGCCCTTTCAAGCAGACAGGTTTGCGGTGTGCAATCACATAAAGTTTGCAAATCAAATTGTTATAGCCTAGTCCCACTTTAGCGTATCTCCTCCTTTCGTTTCATATCCAACCAAAATGTGGCGAAATGGGTCAGTATGTTGAAGTTACATGACGTTTTGTTTGACACGAAAACGGAGCCGAAATAAAAGTATCCTACTAGTCCATTCCAAACTTGGTCCGCATCATTTTTGTTCCCGCTAGTACCTTCCGAATGTCAAACGGATAGGAAACGGAAGGAGAAACGGTGTAGTGAGACTAGGCCATTAGAACCACGCTACACAATGTAGACAGAATGCAATATATATACAAACAGTGTCCACTGTCTTCAAACAGTGCTCAAATCTTGCTATTCTACTAGTAATGACAAGAGAGGTCACAATTTCTATAAATACATCTAAACCAAAAGTCTGATTATTTTGTATCAAAATCTATCTGAGACTGACAGACACTGATGGCAGGGCTGCATTTCAAATGAACAATTATCCTCTAGTCTGACGAAGCAAATTTTTTACTGCAGGACATTGAAAGGTTACAACATTCATGCATGCTGTATTATTTTGATGATAAAATCAGGAATACTACTAGGAGTAAAACTTTCTTTTTCTTGAATGTTTCCTCCCTTGTAAAATCTTTCCCTCCTATTTTTAAGACTGCCCTTTCTAGTAGAAAAAAACTTTCTCTTATAGTAAGCCTTAATTTGTTTTGAGAAGTTTGTCGACTAATCTGAACTCTGATTGATGGATGTAGTATAATACATACAGGATTTCCAGGGTTTTTGTTTAGTCTTCTAGAATTAGGTTTCTAGTCTGATGATGTTGCTGGATAATGGATAGGTTTTGATATGACATGTTCACATTTTAGCAAATTTTGTTCCTGGCAACTCAAAATGTTTCAAGTACTAAAGCTGTACACCGCATGGATGTTTGTGTGGACAAGAATTGACATGGAAGTCTTGCGAAAGTGCCTTCATCATCCATCTTGTTAAAAGCACTCAAAATCACTTTTTGCTAATAGGAGATTTTGACATTAGATAGATACAATTTGACCTATTTAACCACACAACCCTGATACAGCATGTATTAAAATACAACGTCTCGTAGGCAAAAGGTTAACATAATTTTTTTCAGTTTACTGACTTCTTATCTTAGGTAGACGTACGATTACAATTTTGGATAAAGAAAGGTTGAATTGGTTAACATTCTTCCGTTCACAGGTTCCGTATAAAGCAAGGGGTTAATAACTAAATCTCTAACAAACTCCCATTCCTTACTATTCCTGTGATTGCCCAATTTCCATCAGACATAAACATTTCAATATCCAATTACCTAGTCTTAGGTTTGTAGTGTGTATCTCAATGGCTTACATTTTGACTTTGAATCAATACAATTTGACCTATTTAACCACACAAGGGGTTAATAACCAAATCTCTAACAAACTCCCCTTCAATTTCAATTTTTCAATTTCAATTTTCAATTTATTCAAAACCAAAAACCAAGCATATATCAAAAATTACATGAATCACTGTTACAAAAGAATTACATGAATTCAATATGAATGGTTTCTTTTTTTTAGGTTTCTTTCTATTCCTGAGATTGCCCTTTCCAATTCCAGCAGACATAAACATTTCAATATCCAATTACCTAGTCTTAGGTTTGTAGTGTGTATCTCAATGGCTTACATTTTGACTTCAAATCAATGCAATTTGACCTATTTAACCACACAACCCTGATACAGCATGTATTAAAATACAACGTCTCGTAGGCAAAAGGTTAACATAATTTTTTTCAGTTTAATGACTTCATATCTCAGGTAGACGTATGATTAGAATTTGGATAAAGAAATATTAATTGGCTAATATACTTCCGTTCATAGGATCCGTAGCCAAGGGGATAATAACGGAATCTCTAACAAACTCCCCCTTCCTTTCTATTCCTGAGATTGCCCTTTCCCATTCCAGCAGACATAAACATTTCAATATCCAATTACCTAGTCTTAGATTTGTAGTGTGTATCTCTGACTGCCAGACAATTGCATCTGCATATAGGTTGCGATTCACAAACTTTTTCCTGTAGTTTGACAAATGTGTATTAATTGTTCTGTCTGACAGTGGATAGGTTCGGACTCTTCATGGTGAAGTAGATTTGCCTAAATGTGTACCACCTATGTTCTTTTAACTCTTGGAGTGCCAGGGATTGTAATGCTTTATGGCATTTGTGTGTATTGTAACTTGCAAAAATGCGAGCTTGGCACATTAGGAGTTAACATTACAGTCCTTAGAGAGTCTTGGGGGCACTGCTTGGAGCGTTCTAGAAAAGTCACCCAAATCCCCAAAATGACAATTTGCATGTTACCATTTTTTTCTTCACTTTTGGGTGTTCTGACAAATATTTATTTTACCGTCTGACTATCTGACGAGGAAAGGGAGGGATTTTGAATACAGTGACCTAGAACTGCCCCAGTCATTCATGGGTAAAAACTACATGTACCACCTGTGTCTCCTTGAATTTAAAGTGAACCAACTCTCATTAACCACATCCAATTGATTGTTTACATTGTTGAATAATTATGGTATTGCCAAAATGCCTCCTAATTGTAAATATATATAAATTATATGCACTTGCAGTGTACATTCCATGTGCATATCACACATGAATCATTTGTTCAACATTGTGCAATTCCTTGTGTAATATTTCAAGATATTAATCAATATTTGTATTCTTTCTCTTTTCTTTTATTCCATCCCCATTATCCCATCCCCCTTCGTCTTGCTCCGATGAACGCAACAATGGATGTCCGTTGTCACCTGCCTACGAACACTACCTCCGTCCGTCCCATCGGTATCTCATGGAACCCTTTTTCTTCTCGTGGAACCTCTCCTGCATTTCTTCATTCAATTCCAATCAGCAGGTAAGTTTTATCATAATAATAACAACATTTCCCCACGGGGTGGGTGAAATTAAAAATGTGTCATGTTCAATCATCGCTCACTATTTAACCCATCACCCACTGGAACCTGTATTAACCCAATCAGGACTGGTCCAACAAATACTCTGGGCTAGAGTCTGTGGCGAATACATGTTATAGCTAAATCAGTCAGTCCTGAATGGGTTAAAGCGATTCATTAACTTGGTGAGACTTTGATCACTTTAAACCTATGCTTGGGAACCTGGTGGGTCCTGGTTTGTTCGATCATGACTCCTCTAGATTTAAATAATGTCCCTCCATCGCTGGATTGTTATGATGGCCATCTCATTGACAAGGATGGGTCTTGTCCTGATATCTACAAAGTGATCCATTAACTTTATCAGATTTTCTACCAAAAGTTGCTCTTTGAGCACTTCAATCATTTCCCCTGTGCCCTTTATCGATGATGTGTGCTGTTTCATAGCAAAGAATGTAAAGTAGTGATAATGTGCAATATGTCAGCTCTATACTACTGAGATATTGCATGAATTAATTTAAAAGCATGCCATAACGCATTCGAAATGCGTTATGGCATGCTTTTAAATTAATTCATGAATATCTCCGTAATTAGAGAGACATTTGCACCAAATCAAAACCCATTATCATTCTTCTGCTAACACCAGCCACACAACAAAGGGACAGGGGAAATGTGAAAGTGCCAAAAGTGATTTTGGTTGAATTTGACAACGTTAATGGATCACTTTAGCTCTTTGCAAATTGCAAAATCTAGTGGGGGACAGGTGAATAGCTGAATGAAGGTGTGAATCATTTGATTTATGGGTGTGAACAAAAAGGATACACATTAACCATTTCAGGACTAGTCTGGAAAATACTCAGGCTGTGGTCAAAGGACATTGCATGTTCAAAATTATCCCGGTCCCGTCAGAAATCCCCATAGACGTTGTACATAGGCCACTTGGTTCCTGTAAGCAATAGGTTAATTAAATAGTCTTGCATGGGTTAGGTATGTTCTAATACTTCATCACTTTCCCTTTCTTTCTTTATTTATATCCTTTTTTTCCCCTTGTAATCTGTCACCTCGTTCTCCTATATTTCTTTCTCTGTCCATGATTCTACCTTAATATCCCATTTCCCCCAGTGCACTCTCCCCTCTCTCTCGACCCTTTTTTCCTGCTCCCCCCCACCTCTCTTTGCCCTCTCCCACTCCCCTTCCCCCTACCTCTCCCCTTCCCCCTCCATCTCCCCTTCCCCCTCCCTCTCCCCTTCCCCCTCCCCGTCTCTCCACCCTCCTCCCACTATCTCCGTTCTCCTTCTCTCTTTCTCCCTCTCCCTGTCTCTCTCCCACTCTGTCTTTCTACCTCCTTTATTGTCCCTTGTTCTCTGTCTTTGGCGGAACAGCTGATAGCCCTAGGGTTCTCATTAACCAGTTGCTGACTGACCCACCCCCCCCCACGCCCCCCCCCCTCCCCTCCTCCCAACCCCCTGTCTCCCTATATAAACCTCTAACCAGGTTCAGTAGCAAATGCGGGTAGTGCCGAAATGAAATGATCTCCAATGGGTTAACCCATTTAAGACTCTTTGATCTTGGTATAACATGCATTCTCAATAAACTACAGCCCAAGTATTTTCGGGACCAGCTCAGAATGGGCTAATTATAACCCGTTCAGGGCTGATTGATTTTGCTATAACATGCATTCTTCATAGACTATAGCCCAAGTACTTTAGGGATCAGTTCTGAATGGGTTACAAACCTGTTCCCTTCGAGTTTCTGAAATCCCCATAGACTTTGTACACAACACACTCGATTCCTGTAGTCAAGGGGTTAATAACACTGAATGCAAGCCACATATAATGCATGGCTGATGATGCTGGCCAGGCAAGCCAGGGTGAAATAAGGACACCTAAATGTCATCCTCTAAACCCCAAATGGAGGCAATTTTCCGCCTCTTATCCCCTGGTGTTGATAGCCTTTAGAAAGGGACTTGACCGAAAATAAACTTCACACTTTTCGTCTCTCTTGTATCCCTCCGATGGCTGGACAAATGATCATCTTTAAAATTCTTTCTGTGGGTTCTTTTCTTCAACCTGGTTCCAATATTTGCAATTGCATCCTTACTGCTTGCCTAGAGGATTTGTTTTTTCTTCAAAATGTTAACCTGTTGCATATATGGGAACATGTTGGGTCATGTATTAACTCGATGGGAATTGAAAAATCTAGTAGTGAACTGGTTGTTATTTTTTTCTGTCTTATATTTAATGATTATGTCCATTAATGGACTATTAACATCGTTTCTTTTATAGGTTCTTTCTACAATATGTATCATGAAACTACTGTGATTGTTCATCACATAACCCTTAGCCTACAGGAAACCTGGTGGGCTATGTTTAATGTCTGGGGATTTCAGAATATTGAAGGGAATGGGATATTAATGTTGTATACTGTAAATACCAATTACTCTTTGAACGGTAGCAACAGTAAATTGCTGCTACACCAGCCATACATCCATCAAACATCCATACATCCATATGGATTTGAACAATAGGTGTAATCTATTTTTTTTTTTTATGTTTGTCTGTTTGTTTGTTTATATGTTTTCTTTTTTCCCAAAGCGCCGCGAGTGTCGAAAGACGGAACGTGCGCTATATAAGTATCCACTATTATTATTATTTATTATTATATATCCATACATCATTAAACAGAAGTGTTTCTAATAGCCTAGTGCCACTATAGCGTATCTCCTTCCTCTCCCTATCCGTTTGACATCCGGAAGGTACTAGCAGAATACTGGCAGGACGCGAAATGATGCCGCCCAATTTTAGAATGGACTAGTAGGATACTTTTAATTCCGCTCAGTTTCGTGTGAAACGAAACGTCATGGAACTTCAAAATGTGCTGCATACTGACCGTTTCGCCACATTTTGGTCGGATAGGAAACAGAAGGAGAAACGATGCAGTGGGACTAGGCCATTAGGAACAAGAGATGAAGCCATTTAATATGCTTGACCAATGTGCTGGACAGGCCGGGGTATAAAATAAAGACACCTAAATGTCATCTGGTGATTGCCAAACGATGCATTTCCCCACCTCTTATGTATTGATAGCATTATGTATTGATAGCCTGAAGGTTTTTGACCAAAATAAAGTGCACACGTTTTTTATCTTTCTTTTGTATGTCCATCGGCTGGTCAATTATCCAATCTCATTGCAATGTCCATATAATATGTGTTTTTATTGCCTAAAGGATATCCTCGGAAAATAGGTTCACACATTTTATAATTACCTTCTTGTTGGTCATTTATCTTATCTTATCACAATTTCCTAATGACTTATGATGTATTGTCTCGTTAATGACTTTTTGCTAAATTAGTTCACAAGTTTTGGTTTTCTTTTATCTGTCCTTTGCTGAATGATAGCAGTTTCTTATTGGTCATTTATCAAATCTCATCACAATTTCCTGATCGCACGCATTGCCTAAAGGACTTTGTCACAAAATATTTATACAAGTTTATTCATGCTCCTTATCTGTCTATAGCTAGACTTTTAGTATTATTTTTAATAGGTCATTTCAAATTTTATTCTGTATTGTCCAGAAAACTATGTTTGTGTAAATTTGATTCTAAGTTCCTTTTTGTGTTATAATTTGATTCTGAGTTCCTTCTTTCTGTCTTTTATCTTGTTTTTAAGTTCCTTGTTTCAGTCTTATTGTTTGTTTATAATATATGTTTAAACGGAATACAAAGGCAGAAAGGAAAAAAAAAAATACAAAGACCGAAAAGAAGAAAAAAAACATGAGACAAAATGAAAGAGCAAAATACAAGACAGAAAGAAAATGCAAAATACCAACTTAACCAGTTCTCTGCTAGACTTTGTAACCCTTTAGAGCTTAAAAACAGGACCCACTAGTCTCCGGCTGGCAATGAGTTAATTGTCTAGTAGTAGAGGATATTAGCAGCCTATTGGGCGAGTCATCCATCAACCTGTAAAGGAACATTTTCCACACCTTTCATGCTAAATGCAATCTCTAGAGTAATTTGTGGGACACACTTTTTGGAGGAATTTTCTCATCTTGTATTACCCTGGGGGATTTTCATACGTGCCTAGTGGTGTTCCCCTTAAAAAAAATTAAGTTAACTGCAGTCTGAGTCAAACCTGTGTCAGTGGCCATCTGTCTATCAGCTGACCTGCCTATATCGGCCACCAAAAGCGATCCTTTGCAGAGAAAAGCAGTGTTATATAACCTGTCTACAGTGACCACCTTTCTTGTTTCTATTCAGTGGTCTCTTTACTCAGGTTCACTGTAGATATGTTGTGTTACAATCATCACATGTCTTTGTCGTGTCCATATTACGTACCTACCAAGATCTTCGTAACCCATTCAGGACTGGTTCAGAAATAAACTTGGGCTTGGGTTTGTGGAGAATACATGTTATAGCAAAATCAATCAGTCGTAAAAGGGTTAAACCTTATCAGTATGTACAATTTGTGTAATCTTTAACCAATTGGCCACATTGGAAATTTTGAACAGCAAGTTTTCTCTCCGAAATCCCCAATCCCCCAAACCATGGGTTCCGTCCACAATGAGTTTTTGTGTGCTGTATATATTGCATGCACTGTGACTGGTCACTTAGAATCGGGGGTAAATTGAGATTATAAGTGGAGTGGGATATTAGCACATGTGATGCTTTTGGCCACTAGAGGGCAGTATGCCAGAATGAAGCCATGGGCACAAAGAGTGTCTTCACATCAGCCACAGATTTCATGCGTTGTTCCAACTATTGAACAAAATAAAATAAAATAAACTGCTCCCTACTAGATGTTTTAATTACCACATAATTGATATTGATTATTCGTTGATATCTTATTTAGTGATGATGAATTACTTGATTCATTTTAGAATGACTGTTTGGTGATTGGAACAAATTTCATTTTTTTTTTTTACTGCAATCTTATATATTTAAGCCCGGTGGTGTAGCATGGTCAGACTGATTGGGGTAGGGGCTCACCTTATGTTTTTCTTTATTGTTATTTTTGTTTCTCTTCAAATTATTTTGGGGGGGCTGTGCCCCCACCCTACCCCACCCCCTGTAGCTACGCCACTGCTTTAGTCTCTTAGTATCCTTAACAATGACATTGTTTTACATTGCTCTATAGCACCCTTATCTCTTCCAAATGACAATGAATAATAAAGAATCAACCGCATTTGGAGTGATTGACATGTATCCTTACATAGATCACTGTCTGAAATATCTAGGACCCCTTTTGAGAATTTGAAAGCATACACACAGAGTCAAAGCAAAATACATCATACTTATTGTCACTAGAAAGTACAAATTTAAGGGGGTTTAACAAAAATTTGTATCATATTAAACACTGCCTTAGAATTAAAGAAATTTCTTGGGCAATGTGTTACTACATCATCCACCAACCCCCCACCCCGACTATTAGGTATCACTTACAGCGCCAGTGAGATATCTGTCTATTACTCAAATTCTACCCTCGCTTAGAAATTGTTTTCCTTATTATATCTAAGGCTCAAACCTTTCATGTCCCCTGGATCCAATTTAAGGAGACCTGATTTGCTTGACTGAATTTGATCGCTTCTCACAGACACCCCTAGATAGAGCACTTTGTCGGTGAGAGTAAGAAAAGCGTTGAGTCCAATTTAGGCTTAATTAGTTTCTGCATAATATCTTGTTGGTCCGAGGCTTCTACATAGATTTTATGTCAAATTGTCATATAATAGTTATTTCTAATTGTGGGAATATTTATACAAAAATAAAAAGGAGCTAATATATTGGGGTTCTACAACGCTCCCCATCGTTAACCCTGACTATCTAAGTACAAAAAGTGACTTAGTACCCTTCTGACTTGGAAGTTGTCTCATCGCTCTAAAGACTCTAGAGAGTCTAAATAATTTCTGGACTAGCCACAAACAGAAATACTGAGGCTGGGTGAATGAGATCTTGTGCTGGCAGTATAATCAGACATGCAAGGAAATATCCTAAATTATTAATGATGAGATAATGACTAAGAACTTTTTATTGCGCCATCGATCTAGACAATTCCATCACTCCATAATTCCATATAACGGATAACAGTTTGTAAAATGCTATGTACCGTTATACTCCTACCGCACACCCTCTCCTTACAATAACTATACCGGCGCTGTAGCTCTTATTAAAGCTACAAGCTCAAGAAAGAATTCCAACAATCCTTTCCTGGACTACCAACAGCCCTTTCCAGGACTACCAAAGTCCTTCTTAGGACTATCCTAGAAAGAATATCAACAGTCCTTCTCAGGACTCACTAATCCTCCTTTTTTACATGGTGCAACTGCAAACCAAATGTATTATTGTACTGTTATACTCACATAATAATGGGGTTTTAAGGCTAAAACTTAAGAGGTGATGACAATAAAATTGTCTTCTTTCCTGTAGCAGATCATTCAAAATGTCCTGTCCCTTGAATGAAATTGAGACTTTCCATGTGCTTTCTACTTGGTAACAAAAAGTGAGGCATGTACTTCAAGTGCTGTTACTGATTTGTTACCTTTCCAATAATATTGATAATCAATATATGCATAATTTGTTGTATGAACTATTGTTTGCTTTAATAATTTTGTCTTTGGTTATCAGTTATGTTCATATGAAAGGAATAAAAGATATAAGATTCATCAGCAGAAAGTCTAAAATTAAAATTAATTTAATGATCTAGGCAAATCTCAAATAGAAATCAACATCATTATTATAGTGACGTATGCAGATCCCTGGAGTACTCCACTTATAATTGAAGATCGTGCAGGCGATGTAGATGTCTAAATTTAGAGCAATTTTAGACAGACTTTCACGCCTGTATATCTATTGCAGTTAATGATAATAATGATTATAGCATTTGTATGACGCCATCATTCTAAAAATGTCATTCTGAGGTGCATTATGCTATATGGTATATAATTACCCTGGCTTTGGCCAAGCTGCTGTACAATCACATCAAACATTTCAAGGAATACATTTTTTTCCCCCCCTCCACAGGGCATTTATTGGTATAAACAAAACAAGAATAAACATAGAATGACGTTACAAACATATATTAACAAAGCAAAGATAACAATAAATGAACTGTCGTACAATAGCTATGTATAAATGTAAAAAAAAAAAGTGGGTGCCTGCCCTTAGAGCCTGACCTGTTCAGTCAACGCCCTTTTCCTCTCGGTCCATAAAGTGCATCGTCCTATTAAAACGCTTCTGTGCGATCATGAAAACATGGAAAAGTGGATCAATAAAGGCCAATTTAAAGTGACTGCAAGAAGAAGAAGGAAAAAAACTGTTCACGTTTCTGCATGTGCAATGTCTGGAGATACATTTTGTAAGGGGTGCATGGTGCATACATATATCTGGTTTGGAAAGTTCATATTATTATTATTAACCCTTCAAGAATATATGATTTTGGCCTAACACACATTCTGCATTGAACCAAAGCCAGAGTATTTGTTGGACCAACCCTGAATGGGTTAAGTGCGAACGTCTATGGAAATTCAATGGAATCGGGGAAATGAAAGAAAAATTATAAATAGGAGATACGATAGCCAATAAAATTCATTCTAAAAGTAAAGAGTTGTAGAAAATATTGATCTGATCGGGACTGGTCAGGATAATACTTTGTATTATTAAACATGTTTTTTTAAAAATGAATTAGCCTTAAATGGACAAAATCACAGAAAATATCAATAAATGACAATTCACATGAGATAAGATATTCAACCAGTGGTAGCTACATCAGGCAACATTATTAGAAACAAACATTTCTGAATTAATTCCGCAAACTCCAACAAATTTATGACAGGACTCGTGAATCAGGTCATGACGTCAAGGGACATCCAATGTTCTCATCGACCTTCAGACTAACAGAAAATTATTCACATTCTCCGATCAATTATTCTGGGGTTATGGGAGGATAGACGTAATTTATGATGCATTTCCAAACCCATCTATTAAATCTCATTCGAATACTGTACCCTATCATCTCATCTCTTTCAAATGACATCTATGCATCTATAGGGTACTACCCCATTCACATCGCTAAACCGATCAATAACTGGTAATGTCCTGGCCACTGGCGTAAATCTGTTCGGAAAGCACAATGCATTGGGGGGTCGAGCAATTGTTCACAAACCGTTTGTGAACGATTGCTCGACCCCCCAATGCATTGTGTTTTCCGGACAGATTTACGCCAGTGGTCCTGGCCAAACAGGATGATATCAGAGGGGCAAGAGCTTTTTCATGACCCAGGACCAGCCCTAGTCACCATAGACCTGTGTGTAGTATTATTTGGTGGCCAATACAGAGTTTCTACCCCATTTCTAGTGGCCAAATGAAATTTCAGGTGGCCTTTGGCACCCAGGTCACTGCTAAGGGCGAGCCCTGCTAATATATATGTAGGTATGACTGGGATAGGAGGCGCATGGGATGGGATCATGTCATAATTATGTCATTCCCCCTATCCTCAGTGGGTCATTATTAACCCCCAACTGAGCACATTAATGAATGGCAAGGTCACCGCTATGTCCGATAATGATGGATCGAGGTTGCATTGGAAGTCATACATATGGGCGTAGTTAGGAGTACATGGGGGCAACCGTACCCCCCCCCCCCAAAAAAAAAAAAAAGGAAAAAGAAAAAGAAGAAGAAAGAAGCAAAATGTTGCCCTTCGCTGCTCACTGATAGTTGTCCGTTAAAGGTTGTCATGCATGTTGATATAGAGGGCACTGTTTGAAATGCTACACACGATACTAGGCTAGTTTTTGCCTATTAATACTAGGCAAGTGTGTATTTTGCATCGTGCACATGTTTTCCAACTGCACCTTATGAAACATCATTCGATTGGCACTAACGAAAGCGGGTAACGTAACCACTGACATAGCAGCAAATTCAACAACGGCGGTTACATAACCTGCTTTTGCTAGTGCACGCTCAGATGATGTTTCATGCGGTGCCGTCAAAGACCATAAGAAAACATGGCAGCATCCAGTGATGGTTTCAAATACATTGATTATTTTCATTATTTACGATACCCAAGAAGTGACAGGAACTATGCACTTATCAGTAACAGAAAGCGAAATGCCATTCCCTTTAACTTGTTCCCTTCGAGATTCTAAAATCTCCATAGACTTTGCACACAACCCACGCTGTACCCGTTGTCAAGGGGTTATGAAAAATATTTTTGTAGTGTTTAATTTAAGCTCTCGCTACACCTCTTCCCCCAGAATAGAGCCCCTATGCCCCCTCTTTTGCCAACCCCAGGTTCTGCCATTCTAATCATGCATGAACTAAAATACCAATGACCGCCGTCAGGAATAATTAGTTGTGATGGAATGAAACTTAAGTCGGTAACAGTTGTTCTCACTCACTCACGCAAAAAAAAATCTATATTTACACATCGCATCTTTATTCATTTTCTAACTTTTTTTGTTTTGCCTTTGAATAATTAGGCATGATGAAATGAGACTTAAGTCAGGAACAGACGTTCACTCTCACGCGAACCAATTTATATTTATGTATGTGTCATTGACTTTTTAGAAACTTTTTAGAAAACCTGCCTTTTGAAAACCAGATAATGAAATTTGCTCTAAGAAATTTGTATGTTTGAGAAACACCCCATATATTTTGACATGATTATGATAATTTGTTTGAACAATGCAAATGGAAGCAAAAAATTGACACGTACACAAAATCAACTAGCAGTGAAAGAATCACTTCTTACCGGATGTGGACTAATTGTTCATTTGTTTTTATTTCTGAATCATAATAAAAACACATCAAAAGTCAAAACATTACATCGAACATTATATACAAAGATTTTTATCATTTACATGTAAGTAGAATTACAAGATCATAACATGAATTATGATATTTGTATGTTGCAATGTCATATAGAATTATTATTAAGAGGATATCCCATTTCAGATCCCCTAAATGTTTTTAGTCCATGTCCAAACATGTCCTGCATTACAAGAAAGAGGGCAGCAGATAACATTCCAGTGGCAGTTGTAAAATAATTCACAGGGATTGTCCATTTCCCATTCAGCTTGCATTTTATGTTTCAAAGAATTTGTATAAAAAAAATTAAAAAATGAATGTTGAGATTTTTTTTACACAAGAGCATAAGTCTTCAATGCAGTATTGATTTTTGATAACTATGAATGAATATGAACATTTGAATTAAATAAGGAAAATAAAATCTAATTTGTTTTATCAAAACAAAATAGGTAACATTATGCCATTACATTCCAAAAGAACATTTCATTTGTTATAGTTTATCTTTCTTCCATTTATTTTGTAATTGTATTTCCTCCTTACATTTTTACTGGACTTTGGAATTTTTATGTTTATCATCTTTTAAACCTGTACATAATCATATTTTGTTTTCCATGTTTTTCATCTGAACACTGTCATGTTTTTCTCGTTATCTTTTTATCTCAAACATTTTTCGCATTTTCTTTGAACCTTGACATTTTTGAAAACGGACACATTGTTTTTTTTTTCTGTCAATCATAAATTTTATAGTAATGTTCCTCACTACTTCTCAATCTTTTCACACTTTTGATCTGCTTTAATCAACATTTGGCTATTTTGTTCTCTCAAAATTGTCATGTTTTTTCTTTAAATGTTAACTTTTTTTCCTTATCTCAACTTTGTCATATTGTTTTTCTTCTTCATATCTTAAAATTGTAAAATTGTTTTTCTATGTTTTGTCGCATTGTCATATTGTTTTCTTTCATTGTATCTCAAAATTGCACGTTGTCATCTTTTGATAATGTTTTTTTCCTTGTCATTTATTTTCCCCCTTTTTTCTGAATATTTGTCTCTTCTTTTTATAATATTTTTTTATCACATTTGTTTTCTTTTTATCTCAACATAAACAAAGTCTTACTTCCCCTTTTTTTTGTCTGTACATTGCAGTTGAAATATTCAGTGTTTTTTTGTTTGTATTGCAGTGTATGGTTTTCTTTAAAATATGGCAGTGCATTTTTTCCCCTCTTATATATTTCAATATTTTCATAAAGAATTTGTTTTCTTTCTTTTTATCTCTACATTGTCTCTCTAATTGGACACACGGCTCTTCTTGCTTGTCTCTTTGATTCACCGTTACCATGGAAACAGGTACGTATTTCAGTTCCTTAAAGTTTCTCTTTAATAATTGCACTCTTTGTGACTCCCCGGTAATAAAAACACAGACTATTGACACAATGAAGGACTAGTGCATTTCTGGTAATGAGATACCGGTAGTTTTCGTTGTGAACCTGCTCTGCTCAAAACGGACATGATATATGCACGGCTTGTTTAAAGTGATCTATTACCTTCATAAGATTTTTCCTATAGTGATATAATATATATCATATATATACTATCATCATTGTAAGGGTCTTCTAAATGTTGCGTAATAGTTTCACAGGAGAGGAACACTGTTTTCATAGTAAAAAAGCGATAATTGATGTCAGATTAAATCACCTACTGCCCCTTGATTTTTATTGCATTCAAAAAGTGGTCTGGAACAGAACGCTTTTTTATTCAATCATAAATATCTCCATTATGTTGGGAGACATTAAACAAATCATAACCCACTTTTTAATATTCAGTAATACCATAATGCAAAACAATTAGGTACATACGAAATCTGACAGCTCCAAGTGATTTTGGTAGAATTCGACAAAGTCAACTGATCACTTTAATGTTAAGCCTTGCTGACAAGCCATTTCAAGAAAAACATCTATATTATATCCTGTATCTTAGTTGCTTTTCATGATCCCTGCTAATGAAAGTGTACTGTAATGACACAATTAAGTGCTGTGAACATGCTCAAACTGGACATGATCTGTCATTTCAAGAAAACATTATTTTGCTGTATGTTCTTTTTTTCTTTTCTTTCATGATCCTTGCTAATGAAAACACAGACTAATGTCACAGGAAGGACTTGCATAAATATTATTCTTGAAATGAAATAGCTTTAGAATCCAGCATGATTCAAAATGTGAATGTATAGATATTCTGACCAGTCATTTCAAGAAAACATTCACATTTCCTGTATGTTCTGTTTTGTCTTTTCTTTTCATGATCCTTGCTAATGAAAACACAGACAAACGTCACTGGAAGGACTTGCACAATATTATTCTTGAAATGAAATAGCTTTTTAATCCAACATGACTCAAATTTGTTTTATCTGTCCATTTTCAATATGAAGAATTTCATATTTCAAGAAATTATTCTTATTTGTCTTAAAAGCGCGACCACATAGTTTTTGTACTTTCAATTCGCTGCATTAGTTTGAAAGTCAAGCAGACAAATATCTCTTTCTGGTCCCGAAAATATTCAGGCTTTGGTCTATGGAGAATACAATCAGTCGGTCTTGAACGGGTTAAATGTATGTATTGTTGAATGTAAAGAGTTGCAGATAAATATTTTAAAGAAAACATTATTTCTTTTTGTTTATATGTTTGCCACTGCATGGACTGAAGTAATTTTCAACATGAGAGGAATGAAAAATAACTGATTTTTGGTGGTATGTAGTGATCATACATTATAAATACACAACCCGAGCAGTTTTGTGTTACAAAGATTTGTCCATATTGCAAAGCTTCTATGCAGTACTTGGTATTTATACTTTGTCAAAGGATACATGTCAAGACTTGTATTTTGGAGGGGAAATATCAATACCAATAAAGTTCTGGCAAAATGATCAATATTTGAAAATATCTACAACTTTGTTGGTGAATGTTACATGCATCACCCTTTTGAAAGACCCGTTATTTTTGTATTGGTTTTAATTTTCAATCATTATGATCTAATATCCCTAATTGATTTGCTTGCTGTCAAATATTCACAGACTATTTTGGGGGATACAAGATTTGCCCATCTAACTTAAGTATGACATCAAGATTACCGGGTACCTAATGGCAAATGGCAGCATGCAACGTCCTGAATACTCATGCAACTTTTTTCAGAGCTGTATTATATTCAATATCCATGTATTTATATATCTCCAAAATTACTGATCTGTTTAACTTTATTGGAGTCGACGTTTATAGGCCAATAATCCTGTATGATATGAATTTTAAATTGGGTTTTGTGATTCAATCTGGAGGATAGGATCGAAGAAACGTTGGGTTGGGGCATGCCAAATAGAGCAATGGTATAGGCCATGTATCGTCGCTGGGCTGTTAAAAACCTTGTATCTCAACAAAACAAAATTTTCAGGAGAGTGAAACAACATTCTTATTTTAACAAATTATGTGCGTAGGCTATGTTATTTGAACTTAAGACCATGTTTGATAATCAATTCGATATGAAATGGTTTAAATGCACGAAAAATATTTTGGAAGGTGGGAAATTGAGTTACGAGGTTTTCGCACTAAATCCTGAAATGAGATACGAGGTTTTCGAAAAGATGAATTTTGACATTATTTTTAAAGAATGCAACTCAATGTGGTTATTAGAAGATGAATTACACCTTAAACTTCACATTTATCCAAAAAAGTAATTTTCACCAAAATTTGAGATACGATGTTTCAAAAGCCCAGCGACGATATATATTGTTCATTTCATATTCCCATAACCCCTTGTCTATGGGAACCTGCATGTAAAGGGCAGTTAGGAAGCCAATATTCTCTGGGGGGGGGGGGGGGGGTGGGGGGGGGGGGCAACTCGCCCCCTTTGTTGCACAAGTTAATACATACAGTTTTGTCAATTTGAGCTATATGTCATTGTAGCTGCTGAAATATCAATAAAATGATATGTACTATACTGAACGGATTAACTTCAACAATATACCTGGATGTATTTAAAAGTCAGTATTTTGTATTAATATGCAATGGCTGCTTCACTAAATAAATTTGCTTTTTTAACAAAACACTTCATATTTATCACAACATTTAAATCTCAAACTCCACTGTGCTCCGCCATTGTTTTTCTCTAAAAATACTAATGATGCCTGTAAGTTCTTTACTAACTAACTTGACCCTTAGTCTTTCTCTTCTGATGGGGTTGTCACATCAGCAGATCAAACTTCCATTTCCCATAACTGAATAATTTGACCCAATTTTCTATATCAATAGTAACTTGGCATCTGTATAGGATGATCTTCATTTTTCTTTCCACCGCATCCCAATATTTAAGAAGATAATAGCCATGATCATGCCTCCAATACTAAATAATTTGACCCAATTTTGATATATTAAACTAATATTTGAAAAAGAACTGGTGGTCCAGTTTATTCTTCCCTGTTGTGAATACAGAATCTCTGACATTTGGCCAACATTATAATCATATTCTTAATATTGCTGTGTTCTTGAGTTGCTTTATTGTTAAAAGGTCCATTAACCCCTTAACTATGGGAACCAGGTGGGTTGTGTACAAAGTCTATGGAGATTTCAGAATCTCGAAGGGAACAGGTTAATTAGATACCATCTGCCTAAAATATTATTCTGTTTCAATATTATGTCATCTGTCCTAAAATAACATTTCCATGCTAAAATACATGCACTTTTAATACATGTCATTCATGTTGACTCTATACAGTCAAACCTGTCTTAGTGGCCACCTGTCTATAGCAGCCAACCTGCCCAACCTGCCTATAGTGACCACCTGTTTATTGCATGCAGCCAACCTGCCTATAGTGGCCATCAAAAGTGATCCCTGATAGAGAAAATCAATGTTATGGAACCTGTCTATAGAGGTTACCTGTCTACAGTGGAAATTTTACTTGTTTCCCCATAAGGCATGCAGTCACTATACACAGATTTGACTGTTAATTGTAATATTAATTGTGTACGTTTAACATGCAGTGAAGTTGCTGTTTTTTTAGAGCTCTGTCTATATTGGCATATCAAAGTAAATAATTTATTTGTTTGTGAATTATTTTCCTAAAGCAATTTATTACACTGTGTTTTTGTGTATATCATATGTGCTCATTGTAATGGGTTCTTGATTTTGTTTTTAGGTCCATTAGTAGATACCATTAGACTAATTAATTTGGACCGAGGGTAATTTACTGGTACCCTTTTCGAATGAAGAGGAAAAGTGCAAATGCACTCAACTGAAGGCAACATATGAATACAATCTGCAAAATCATTGTACTTGATTGTGTACTGAGCGGTATTTGTATGACAATACAATGATGAATTTGTTGGTATAGACCTTTTTCTAGGCAAATATTACAGTGCCCAAAACTTCCAAAGTCATCATCATCATCATCATCATCATCATCATCATCATCATCATCATCATCATCATCATCATCATCATCATCATCATCATCATCATCATCATCATCAACATCATGATGATGACATTTAATAATTTTGTCAATAATAATAATAATTATTATTGTCATTATTCCCTTTTAATACAAAGCTTCACATTTATAAGTAATTAAAATTACAAAAATATATATATTGCAAGTTTCTATAAAGTTTTTATCCTTGTTTCAGATGTTTTAAATAACAAGGTAACATCAATCCTTGTCTTCCCCCATTCATGGGCCTTATTCAAAGTTGCAACGGTAATTTGAGCAATGAAATCATCTAATAATAAAACAATCTAGTTTTTTCTAAAATTCTACATAAGTCAAGTACTGTAGATACTCATTTTCTTGGTTTTTTTTTTGATGCCCTCACTTCAAAATAGCACTGAAATATTTTTTGTTACATTCAACATGCTTTTGATGCCGATTTTGAGGTGCCCCTTACATCAAAATAGCGCTGAAAGATTTTTTTGTTACATTCAACATGCTTTTGATGCCAATTTTGAGGTTCTTGGCAATTTGGGGGCTAAATTAGCCCAAGCCCCTGTGTATGTTTTTTTCTTTCTTCTTCACTGGACTGTGCACCATTTAAACCAAACATAAAGGCAAGCGTTTCCCAAAATAGTAACAGTGAGAAGATACACAAGTTTTTGTTTTGTTGTTATAACGGTTGCCTCTTTTGAAAACATTGCCTTTATGCCCATCTAAGTATACAGTAACAGTTTAACTGTGGGCTGGGATGGGGGTATGTATGTCTGAAAGAAAAATCAATATATTTTATTGATGACAAGTTTGTTTGAAACAGTCTAACGGCCACTGCGCAACAGCTGATGTGAAAAGACCTTTGCATTTATTGATTAAGGGACTAAGCTTGCTGTGTTAGCAATGGAATACCATTGGGCATTTGTTGTTCAGTGTTATGTAAGGGGTTGACATTTAAATGTGGTGTGCGGTTTCCGTATACATGTATATAGTAACAGCTGATCATGTAATCCCCCCTTTCTCTAATATACAAATAAATGTGGAATGTTTTAGGGTCTGTATTTGTTTTTATTTCAATTGGGCTGCTCTGTCAGTGGTTAAACACTGTTTTTCACAGGGCCCTGCACCAAAAAATTAAATAAAAACATGGATTTTTAAAAGGAAAAATACAATCACAAAATAAGTAGACCAGTTTCTCCCTTACCTACACTACAAGAATACCTTGGCTCATTCTTCAGTGGACTGTCTCCCTCTGTTGATAGGATCTGACCATGCTGGTAGCATCCAGCTCAAATATTTATATGGATGTTTGAGATAAAAGCGATTCAAACGCCCAACTTGCCCAAATGAACAACTATGTTGTTGTACTAGTTTCAAAGAGCTAGTTTAATGTCCATTTAGTGTTCAAATGTTTTGAATGAAAGATCTCGTGATTATTGAATAGCATTATTCTCTATTATTCTTTAGCCACTATTACTTTATCAATTGTATCTCTTTCTGCAACGGGGGCCAAGGTGTTTCAAATAGGTTCCTGGAACATTTGAATGATTGAAATGATTTGAATGTAACATTTCATTTTGATTGAATAAAATTATATTCTACAAATCTTAATTAACTCTCACTTTGTTTTCGAATCGGTACCTGGTAGATATCAATGATTAAAATGTTTTGAAGGAAACATTTCATATTTATTGAATATCAATATACTCCATTAATCTTTTAATAGTCTCTTTTACTTCAGGTGTTTCAAATAGGTCCTTGGAACAAATTAATGATTGAAATGATTTGAATGAAACGTTGCACATTTAATATTGAATATCAGATTTTCCATTAATCTGTTAATGGTCACTTTTACTTCAGGTGCTTCAAATCAGTCTCTGGTAGATATTATTGACTGATATTTTATGGCAGAATGAGACATTTCCTTTAATACTCACTCATATAGGTCCATGTTTAGGTATATATTTCTTGTCATTTTGCCATGATGAAGCATCTGCTAGGGCCGAAAGTTCTGCGCATTTTGACTAAATACATTTCCTTCTTTAAATTAAATAACATTATTTTCCATTCATTTTAACCCCTTGACTACGGGAACCGGGTGGGTTGTGTACAAAGTCAATTGGGATTTCAGAAACTCGAAGGGAACCGGTTAAGTCATTTTTACTTGGCTCAATTTCAAATCGGCACTCCATGGAAAAATATTAATACTTTTAAATGCTTTATCCCTGTAAGAGGACACTAACCCAAAGACAGGTGACAAATATATACATGTAGAAGGGTTTTGAAACATGAATGTTCTCTGCTTGCTAGCATTGGGATTGGGATTAAAGGTACTTTAGTAACTTTACTGTCATGTGAACATATGGTATCAAACATAGAGAAAACTGAACAGAATATATCATAAATTATAAATACAAGATGAGCAAATAAAATCGAACTAGAGTCCTCCGGATTGCTAGACCAGTGCTCTAACCATTGAGCCACAAGGCCCTATTGATGGTGGTGCATCCCAGATTGCTAGACCAGTGCTCTAACCATTGAGCCACAAGGCCCTATTGATGGTGGTGCATCCCAGATTGCTAGACAAGTGCTCTAACCATTGAGCCACAAAACCCTATTTATGGTGGTGCATCCCAGATTGCTAGACCAGTGCCTTAACCATTGAGCCACAAAGCCCCATTAATGGTGGTGCATCCCAGATTGCGAGACCGGTGCTCTAACCATCAAGCCACAAAGCCCTATTAATGGTGATCCTTCCCAGAAACCCTTTTTATTGCTCGGCCGGCCGGTCATTTTTCATTAAAAGAAAGTTATTAAAATATAAACAAAACATTTGTTGAATGGGCAAGTTTAACCCCTTGTCTACATGCAGAAACCTGGTGGTCCTTGTACAAAGTCTACGAGGATTTCAGAATCTCAAAGGAAGGGGCTAACATGATGATTTGTATACGGAAATGGAAATTTAATTCAAATTCAAATTTAATTCAAATTCAAATTTTATTATAAACACTCTTCATAAAAACATTACAATATATTATACATGCCAAAGTGACATTACATAGTAAAAGTAAAAATTGAAAAAAGAAAAAAAAAGATGCATCAAATAGTAGACCCAATGCAACGTAGTCCAAATGGATGTATACCATTTAACGAGCATAAAGGGATATATGAGAAGGGCATACCATACGATGATGGGCAATGTTTTTGCTTATATATTCAGTGCTACCAATAGGGCTGGAGGGTTATAACGCCATTGAGGGGGCAATACACCATCTTCGCTATGAATTATGCATTTGTTCGGTTCTGGCTTGATACGTGATGTGAAAGACGAAGAAGAAAAACAAAAGAGAGACACTCAGGATGTGATCTTAAAATAGTGGTCCCAGAGCATCAATATAAACTATAAGGACAAAAATAAAACAGCAGTTTGGAGTTTTTTGCCCACTGATATGCCATAGTAATAAAGATTGATGAAATGTGTATTTTGGGGATCTGATATGTTCACTGAGTGATGTGTGCAAATTGCATGGTAAATGAATGTCATATGACCAAGTAATGAGCAAAAATGCAAAGCGTTTTAATTGCTAACTCGTTGCACTAACTTTGTACACAGTTGAAAGTCTCCTAGGGAGACTTTCAGATCTGAATATTTCAATCATAATATTAAATAATGATAGAGAAATTCGGAAAACCAAAGCCTGTTCCAAGCTACTAATGGTAATAGGAATACAACAAGGTATGTAAGAACCGATAGAGTTCTAGGTTAGTTTTGCAGATTGTGACAATGTTACTAGATCCCTTTAACAAAAAAGTATATCAAAAGGCAAAGTAAGCATCAAGGTAAAAGACAAAATACACCGTATATTCTTTAACAAAAAGTACATTTAAAGAAGAAATAAGAGAATAAATCTCCTGAAAATGTAGAGTTAGATTATTATGCACGAAAAGGTACACTAATTGACTGTCCAGTCTTATCTAAGGTCTTGTTTAATGGTTTCCTTATTTCTTGCGGCATTCATTCCATTATGTGTCGCATCTTCAAACTCATCCCAGGCTGGAAAATTGATTCGGTTTAAATTCCCCTTTAATAAAAGCAAGGGGATGTGCAATTGTTTACATGAGGGTTTTAAACCTTTTATCCGTTGCCCTTGTATTGATTTTTGTTGAGGTACGCGTGGGTCAGTTTGCATCTTTTGTGTACTGGTGTTATTTTTGTATTGACTATTCAACAGTTACGGCATCCTGTCATCAATTTTTTTTATGCAGCACCTATATTTCTTTTATATAGTTCATATTTCCAAGCAAACAGAATTAAAGGAGAATTAAGTATACACTTTACCATATTTAGTGGGTAAATGTTAATTGTATATTTAGCCATTTCTTCAGCCTGTTTTTCTTTGCATTTTTGTAGTACTGCAAGCACATGCTGCATTTGTACTGTATAAAGACTTTCTGGACTATTCCACTTTACTAAAAGATGGTGTTAGAATGTGATGCCCATCAATGAATCGGAAATTAGCAAAAAATATCAAGTAAGATTCGTTTCAAGTGACAACGTTGATTACAGTCACAGTCTGTTGCATTCAATCAATGCGGAATTTAATGAGAAACATGTGCTTCCCTCCATGAAACACAAACTTGACACCCCCTCGGCTTGCTAGAATGAATGAGCCCGAGAAGATTGGCTAATGTTAATTGAACCTCCGATATATGCATGAGAAAGAGAGTGAGAGAGAGAGAGCGAGAGATTTTCAAGGGGTTACTATTGTAAAAGCATTGTATTGGTGGAATTAAAAGTTTTGTGTACGCTGCCTCTTCGTACGTACGTATGTACATGGGTGCACTCTTGTGCGTGTGTTGTGTGTGTGTGTGTGTTGTGCGTGTGTATTGTGCGTGTAAGGGAGGAGAGAAAGAGAGAGAGAGAGAAAACGTTAGAGTGAACCGTTAGTGTGCGTTGGAGCTTGGACGGATCAGATCGGGTGAGCACAGGAGGAGTGTGGGTATAGTAGCATGGAGTGAAGTGGAAGAAAATGTCAACAGATGAACGACGAACGGTCAATGGATTAACGTTTAAAAGGATTTGTAAAAAGTGAAAACGCTTCATCATTGTCTCGGGAACAATATTTGGTCTGATCATCTTTTTGAAGAGCATCTTTGAAAGTGTGACTTGGCCACTTTCTTCTGCACGCTGTCACAGAGGAAATAGGACACTGTATTCTTAATTTGAGTGGAGTGGAGGTCTTCTCATGATAAACCTGTTGAGAAATTGATAAAGCCGAATAATTAGTGAAGGAATATGATATCTGTTCGCAGTTTCATTCTCAAGAAAAACCTTGGAATAAACCGGCAGATATGAAGTGAAGAAGTTGTGGTCGTACAAGTTTGCTGCATAAATGGTGCTTTTTAGTATTCTTCAGTGGACCAGTAATTAATGCCGTGGCCAGGAGCTTCAGTATTAACACTTGACTATTTAATTAATACCTATCAAAGCGACTTTTAAATTATCTACGCTTGAACGGTTGATGGGTTAAATCTGTTTAAAGCGTGGAACCAGTTTGTATTTAACGGACTTTTATGTATATATACACGCACGACGGGGCTGTGTTTTGTATTGATCATACTGTGACCCAAGGTTGCTAATGGAATTAATGTGGCATCTGTATTCACGTCAGTATAGGTGTAGCTAGAGTGCTGGAGGACCGTCAGTGGAATATAACCCAAAGATTTATAGCTGCTCGGCATCCCAGTTATAGCAAATTCCCTAACCCCCAGGTGTGGTTAATTATTCAAGGAATCATCCACCATAACAACACTATTATAGTGGCCGCGTGTTTGCCCATGTAGTTAGTATAGCCCTCAGACTGGTTCGTCACTACTACCCTCTATATACTAGAACTACCAGCACAAAATTGGCTCATCATTTTTATTTTTATTTTTTTCTGCCGCATCAGTACCCTGCCGACAGAATTATTAAGGGTACTATTAAAGATTGATATGTCAACTGCAGATTGACTTGTAACTACCCTCTACAAGAACAAATACCAGCTGAATATTGGTCTCTAATTTTGTATTTCTATATTTTGCATCAGTACTTTGCCGACAGAATTATTAAGGATACATATATGAACCATCAAAACCAGAATAAGTCTGAATTCACACTGTATCCCAGGTGCCATCAAAAATTAAAAAAATTTTTTTTCAGTGCAGGCACTGTTAAATGAGGAAAGTGTCCATAGCACAACCCGTAACAAGACAGTGATAGTAATTTGCTCACACCTACTGGAGAACACTATATCAGATCAGGAATTGTTTTTCACAGCGCCGACAGAATATATAAAAATCAGGGCAGTTTTTTATGGTGAAGTCACACCAACTATAAAAGGGGAATACAATTTTCACACCTACCGCAGACACCAGCCAATGTGGAGTGTTTGTCCCAACCATCGAACAAGGATTATATTGCGGTATCGAGTAATAAGAGCATTCTCATTATAACCTATTTAAATTTTGTTTGCAGACTGACTGCCGTAGCGATGTACGTGTATCGAATCAATAAGCCACGCATGACAGATGTCGGTTTATTAACTTTATCTGTTTCCCGCTGTGCAACATAATACCGGAACATTAGACAACATTCAAGTGGCCCCTCGAGTATATGGTCATTGGTAGATAAGTGCGGTAATGTAAATACCGGTATGCAATATCGTTATCATAATTATCATAACATTTTGCAGTATTTACTAGCGGGGCTATAGGTCACTGTACTAAACATTCAGACAGAGTTTTCCATTGAGGGGGAACCAGCCTCAACACTGCAAACTATGCTACACAAGACAAGATCTTTTATAGAACTGTTTTTTTAAAAGTTTAATTAATATTTTTTAATGAGCACAGCAATACTTGACAGCTACATCTGAGGTTGCTTGAAAAAGTCAAAATATTTGTTTTACGCCATTCTTCTTTCGTCTACTTAGATTTGAAGGACAAAAATAGAGAACAAAAGACATTCCAAATAAAGGAGGTGGGGTGTTTTGCCTTTCATTGTCCTGTTATATAAACACAAACTGTTTCTGTGAGTGATAGACGCAAACCATCAAGCATACGTAGCGTCTACTACTCATTACAGGTCCCCTTCCCCCCTCCCCCCTTTAGTGACGCATCCCTTTTGGAACACCCCAAGTTCTACAGCACCCCCACATGGTTTTTCAAGCACCGATCTTAACTCCGCAGAAGAAGCGAAAATAATTTTACTTACAAGCATCTATACCTCAAGAAGCAAACATCATTTCAGAGAAGCTGAAATTGGAAGGAAGCACTTCTGTCACCATATGGGATTTGTTTGATACCTGCCCTGTATTATCATTGTAACTTTAATTGAATCTGGCTGGACTTTGTTATAGAAGTTTTCAGTCTTTCCCTTTTTAAGTTGGTGCTCACAGATTCCATCCTGGTTGAAAACTAATTAAAAATATTGCAAATTGTATGTGTCTTTTTGAGCCAGAGGAATTGTCCAAACATCTTGATTTTTCATCTTTGGGCTACCATTAAAAAAATAAAAACAGAAGTATCATCTAGCCCTGCAATCCTGTTCCTGTCAACGAACACATCGAATACCTCCAGACTTTTCATTGGAATAACCCAACATTTTCTTGGAGTAAACCCAAAGGATCTCTGTTAGCTTTCCTTCTCTCGGAGTTATAGTTATAAGTGCCTCTCAATGGAAACTGTTCGGAGTTTTATGATTCGCCACCCGAGGGTGACGAAGACGATTCAGACATGCTGTTTGGTGGAATATCTTATTAACTGTTTTTGCAAGGGAAAAGGTATGTACATGCACATATTCCTATTTTCATCTTTAAGAATTATACATGTTTTTTAAAACTTGGCCTGGGTAACAAAACATACAGATTTAGGCTCAATTTATATAACTAATCAATTGATCATGTTTGTGCAAGGGGAAAGGTATATGTACATGCACATATGTTTGTTTGTCTAGATTTTCATCTTCAAGAATATCTTTTTAAAACTTGTCCTGGGCACCATGACATAAAGATTTATGATTCATTGTATAACTAATCAATTGATTGTATGATTGATCATACGACCAGTTGATTAATTTATTGATTTAAACAACCAATTGTACAATCAATCGTAAATGTTTTATGTTACAGGGCCTTGAATGGATCATCGGTTGTTAATTGACCGCAGCAGTGTTTGATTAATAGAGCGATCAGTCAGTTTGATGGTGGTTTATTGATTTGACAATTAATGACAAATCTGATCATTAGCCATCCAACATACACACTTGTATTTCCATGTCTGGATAGATTGATGGAGTGAGTAATTAATAACATGATAAATGTGATTTTATTTAATGGATGTAGTGATTTTTTTACATGTTGCCACATTTAGTTTGTAGCCTTTTTAACGCTTTCAAGGACATATGGTCCCGAAAATACTTGGGCATGTTTTTATGGAGAATACATGTTATAGCAAAATCAGCTTGTCCTGAAGGGGTTAACCTATTCCCCTTGAGATTCTGAAATCCCAATACACTTTTGTATGTAGCCCACCAGATTCCCGTATGCAAGGGGTTAACCCTTCAAGATTCTAAAATTATAATAAAAATAATATACTTGATTTATATAGCGCCTAATATGATTGATAATCATCTCCTAGCGCTTTTCAATGATATTATTACCCCGGTCATAGGATACAATGCAAACTAGCACATATTGTGTGCACCATCTCCACTCCCTTTGGGAGCATTCCTTCCAAGCGGCTCATGGGCATTGAGAAGATCCTTCACATAAAGGCTTTCACCTCCTACCGGGTCCCCATTTATACACTAATGGACCTTGTACATAGTGATTTGATTGATGGGTGTCATTTTTTCCCTTTTCAATAATTTTTTTATATTCCTCCAAACAACATATACATGAAAAATTGTCAACAATTACAATAAACTAATATATATGATCAAATGAACAATACAATTATTTTAAATGCATGTTTACTATTCAAGTATGTTGTGACATTCATAATGTTATAAGCCTTTTTGATTGATTGATTTATTTTTTATTTTGTTACAGCCAGTTCATATAATGTCCTTTTGATCTTCATATTATTCACTTTGCTCAACAATTATTATGTCTAGATAATTACCACTATATGGATTGTGTGTAATGTGCAGTTTACCTTCATCTAAACAGTAGCTAGACATACATGTATGACACAATGTCAATCAGACTGAACTGGTTTATATAATATCCGTTATATAGTAGACCTAACATGCATTTCATTCAATGAAGAGTAATAACGCAATTATGTATAAATCATACTCTCACTTTACTTGAAACATGACAGTTATGTGCGTTAACCTGTTCACTTTGAGATTCTGAAATTCCCATAGACTTTGTACATAGCCCACCTGGTTCCCCGTAAGCAACGGGTTAACGTGGTATGATATATTAAAGCAAGACATAATTGGCATTGATGGAATCTGTTGTATGTTGTTTATTCATAATACACCATGCTGTACGAATGCTACATGTACTAGTTAATATAAAATTGCTGCATAGTTCGTAATACCAACAGATGTTGCCCGCCCACATTATTATCAAATTATTGTATAAACAATACTTGTTTACATTGTGTTATTGTGGGTGTGTAATGGTATTGGGTTTGGGGTTTGAGCAACTGTCTAAGTACTTTACAGGGTACCACCACCCAAAAATAATATTCTTATTATAGAAAGGTACCATCTTTAGTATTCCATTCCTTCAACAAGTTCACAAAAATATGTTTTCAGAAAGAAAAAAAAAATTGGAAAACGCATCACCATTCTCAACCATGCGTTCATGCGGTCTGAATTGCGTAGACTATATGCGTGCAGAGCCAGAGCGCACTGTGCAGAGGGAATGAATCATCCGGGAATCTATTGACGTACGCGTGAAAGCATTGGCGCACTCGCAAATGCTTGGCCCGTATGGAACCAGGCAATAGCAGTGGTTCCGTAAGTGGTGGAAATTAATTGCTTTGTTTATGAATTACACAACCCTTTGCAAAATGTTGGGTATCTATTTGATATCACAAAATGGTACCAAAACATATAATAATGTGTTGTCCTTTGCCTGGTGGTCCCCTTTAACCCCTTGTCTAAACCGAACACAAAAAGTAACTTCACCCCTAAGCAATTGCCCATAATTTCATAACCGATTATTGTTTCAAGATGTCATCTTACCACAATATTGGCACAGTTGTTATGTTCAATATGTGCGAAAATCAGAGATATTCATTACTTTATGGCTGAATGAGCAGAGATTAAAGACAAAATGACCCATTTTCAAAAGTCACAAGGTATTGCGCGTGCCTGTACATTGTTGTGAATCCGCACATGAGGCGGAATGCATTGATCATGGTTTATGAAACAATGCTCTTTGATATTCCATTCATTTTGATTTGTTGATGGCACATGTGGTAAAATGCATTAACTTCAATTGTAAAACAGTGCATTTTTTAATTTTCCCACTTTCAATAATTTGTATTGATGATAATACTTTCGCGAATTTTGAAATATGACCATTTTTTCTGTAATTTGTGCTCACTCAACCATGGATTAATGGTTACCTCTTATTTTTGCACATTGTTTTACTAACTATCATATGGATATATTGGCAAGACGAAATCTTGAAACGATTCTTGGTTATGAAATTATGGGTAATTGCGTAGGGGTGAAGTTACTTTTTGTGTTCGGTTTATAATGGGAACCTGCACATGGGCCCTGTATTAACTCTATGGAAATGGCTAAATCTAGGACTAGGAGTTGATTTTATTCATATATTGTCAACAAAATCCCATATGGTACAAATAGTTATACAAATGATAAAGAAATATATTCATTAAATATTACAAATTAAACATGCATATAAACTGATACATTGATTAACATAATAACAAGGTTAATAGTAATTGAGAATTTGTTTTTGTATTTAATACAACATCGATCTTTTCAAAACAGTAAGTTTGATGATTCCATCAACTAACGGGTTTAATTACAAACAAATCCCATTCGGAAAATGTACCGCCCAAAAGGAAAAGATTAATTTGTATTGTGAAGTTACTGGTATTACATCATGCTTTTGATGCTGGTATTAGGTTAAATATACTTGTGTGTTGTCAATGGAGTGCATGACCGTAAAGGAATAGAAAGATTATTTGCAGTTTCACAAATACTGTTTGTTTTTTTTGCAAGGAAGAGGAAAAATAAACGGGGTATAATATTGCAAAAGCACATATAGGTAACTTTCCAAAGAAAATGTTCAAAAATAAAAAAAAAATTGGCTGATCTGACCCTTTCATAATTCTGTCTGCATAGCTCCCTCTTGTGTCAACGGTTGATTTTTTTAATGATAACAGCCTTCTTTATAATGAGCTATTATAAGATTGCTTTCCACCATTCAAGCAGGGTATATTTGATAACTACTGGCTTTCATTGATAATAGATAAGTTATCGAAGTTACTAATTTATTGCCAGTGTTGTAGCTATGGGATTCCACTAGTACCAAGTCTTGAATCTGCCCCCCAAAAATCTTGTTTTATTTATATTACATTCAACTCTGCTCCGAGTCTGCTAAAATAGCCTTTTGGATTCAACTTGGTTTTTCAGGTGATAGTTTGATGATTAATTTGATAGTGGCATACATTTGACGATTTCTGTTGTCATTATTAGCTCAAGTTGGCCCAAATGGGCATGAAATCCTCAATTTTCTTGTAAATTTCCTCTAAATCCAGTATTCTCATTACAGTTGCAATAAAATATCTGTACAAATGAGGGGTATCAAGCAACATGAAAGTCACCGACGACGGATACCAATTTTGAGGATCCATTGCCAAAAAGCACATTACATTCTAACAAAAATAATCAATACGTAACTTTAAATGTCACGGGTAGTAGGTTTTGAAAACTCTGATGGTGCAGTGACTGATAATATTACGTTACTGCACTTTCAGATGCGTTAAAATGCAATCTTTTCTTTTGCCTTTTGGCTATGAAAATGGTGCGACAAAGTGAAAAAAGTTGCAAGTATTAACCTGTTCCCTACTAGATTTTGCGATTTCCATAGAGTTAGTACAGAGCTCACTAGGTCCCCATAGGTGTTGGGTTAACTCATTCGTGACCTTTTTTGTCTATCGATCAGCACCGGCAACGGTTGCGTGATAATTTACATTTCCAAAAGAACATTCTGGCTTGCAATGGAGTGCTGTTTAACAGTGAATTTGGATGTTACAGATCTAAATGCAGCTGATGACATTTCCATAATACCAAGGGTCGTCATTAAAGCAATTAAGTCGGAAGTCAATTGCGAGTAATCCCTCTTTTTTCACACAACTCGACATGTTCATTAAAAGTAGCTCGAAATAGTTCTAAAGTTGTTAAATTGCTTACAATCTATCTCTCCTTCATCAACCTCTTAATCTTTAACGAAAAAGAAAAGAAAAAAGTACAACTGATTCGATGGGCAAATTTGTAAAGTGGCTGCCAGTGGGTAATTCACCGGTGTCTGTTATACAGCTTTACGACACCCCCTATTTGCCTATCGGCGTGCGCCGCAAGTGGGCTGGGATTAGACGTCGTCTTTACGACACACAATCCGCTTCCAAATTAGCCGCTCCAATTATGTCTGGTTATTCCAGTGATTAGATCACGTACTGCCGAGCTAAGGTATAGAGGAGGAGCCAAAAGATGTATTAAAAGAGAGGGTTTGTGAAGAGGAGGGAGAAACATGTACACGTTCTGAACTACAGAAGCAGGAATTGCACAGATAGGAGCTAAATAATTGTAATGCAAATAATGCAAATAATATTGGCGGGTGAGAGTAAGAAGGGCTTTAACAGCACAGGGGTGTTTCACAAAGATCCTAAGTTGAACTTAACTCTAAGTTGAACTTAAAAAGTATGGAAAGCCGTTAGTTTCTTTGAACAAAATTTGTAAAATTTCTTTAAAAAGGCATCAAATGTAGATTCAAGGCATACTTTTCTATTATCAAGGAGATTGCATGTTCTTGATATAAAATTGATGAAAACTAGTTTACATTGTTGCTTTTTTATATATATTTTATTTCAAGGCTACAAATGGCTGACCATACATTTTAAGTCCAGCTTAGAGTTAAGTTCAACTTAGGATCTTTGTGAAACATCCCCCCAGGAGTGCCAAGTAAAAATGAATGTCGGACAACTATAAAAAAATTGTTAAAAGTTTTAGAAAACAATGTAAACTATCTATGTAAATCTCATCTAGAAGAAAGAGGGCAAGAAAATGTCATATTGGGTCAAGTAAAATAGTATATTTAATTTATTTATTCTTGTCGTCTTTAAAAATCCAGGGTAGGTCGTTCAGTTAAAAAATTGATTTACAATGGCGCCCTGTATGATTATACTTGTGCACATGGGCCGGTACAGATACAAGTTAGTGTTGAGGCTTGGACTAATAACAATTCATGCATATGAGGTGCTACATGAATCGAGCCTTTATATTATTATAATCATTATACTGAAATTGAAAGCAAATAGACCCACCATGGATATTCATAATTAAAAATAGAGGAGAAGTTACCACGTATGATGAGAGACAAGAGAGATCGAGACCGCAGAAGTGCAGGGGGCCTCGGCGGCGTTGAGCAAGTCTGAGCGTATATAGTGCTGGAAGGTAGTGCATCGCAGTTTAGCAGGGGGAAAACAAAAATATTTCTTTTAGGGGGGCCTACTTTTCAAATGTGTTTTGCATTGAACTCTTTTAATTTTATGGGGGCTCATTTATGATTTTGGGGGCTGTATTTGTTTACGTGCCGGGGGCTCTCTTGAGGTGTCAGGGGCTATTTTTTATTTTTTTAAATTAATTTTGTTTATTTAATTTATTTAATTTATTTAATTTATTTAATTTATTTAATTTATTTAATTTATTTAATTTATTTAATTTATTCTATTTATTTTATTTATTTTATTTATTTTATTTATTTTATTTATTTTATTTATTTAATTTATTTCATTTATTTCATTTATTTCATTTAATTATTGTATTTATTGTATTTATTTTATTTATTATATTTCTGCATGTCTCACAATAATCAATTGCGTACATAACTGTATAATAAACTGTCACAACATCGAAATAGAAACACACAGAGGTCTGGCAATATTTTTGATGTCTCAGGGGCTAAATCGCGGGCCCTGAGCACCCCTTTGTATTTTTCCCCCCACTGCTGGGATAGCATGGATGTTATGCTTACGATTATTGTCATTTGCAATTGCCCGCTGAGACGCCATCAAGCCCCGTGGATTCATCTCATGTGTTTGTCTTGGCCCTTGGCGTTTTGATCTCGTCAGAGATTCTGTCTGGGCCCATTCGTCATTTCTTCTGTCGATATCTGTGTCGTCCCCTGAAGGGATACATGCTCATTTTGTTGGTTTCTCCCTATTTATTTGTTATTTGTTTTTATTTTTGGTTTATTGTTCATTTAAAATCATATCAAAATGAATACGTTGTTTATGACTGGACTACAATAGCACGACAACTTGAAAATATAGTGTACTTATTAAAAAGACTTATTCTGACTGTGACTCCCCGAAATGGACTATAAAATGCTAATATAAAAATTCTAAGCAACGTGCTAGCACAGGAACCTAATAACGTATTACAACATTGACATTTTTAGATGTTGGTAGTTCGTGATTAACTATAATCTGATCTTTCTGATGTTGTTGTATCATCAACGACATCATATTACAAGACATCCAGCAACCATGTTGACAAAAATATTGACCAAGTTGACTAGATTAACCATTTCACATTTGGTGACATTCCAAAGTTTTGTTTTTTCGTGCTCCAGCTCACAAAAGTCTAGGCATTCTTTTGTTTTCTCCCCTGTAATAATGATTTGTGCGGTTGTTGAAAAGGGCTATTTGATAAGTCATGTAACTCCATATAAACTATTCTGTCTATTTATCATTCTCTGTTTAAACTATAAACACTTTATGCATTTTTCATTTGATATTTAATGTAAAAGAGAACTCCAACACATTGTCTACAGGATCCTGGTGGGATCCTATATTATCTGCATGGCAATCGCAAAAGCTAGTATGGAACCGGTTTAAGACATAAACATGCACATGTAAAGAAGGAGACGGTACAAGTGTTGAAGTACGACACCATTATTTATTCAGTAAGACTTAAATGTTTAAAAAGCCTCTTGGCAGGCTAGACATTGTTCATGTAAAGAAATGCAATGTCTTCATTAGTGCTGTGGGGGCTGTGTTTCAGTAAAAACTTAAATGTTTAAAAAGCGCTTGGCAGACAAGACATTATGTGAAGAAATTCAATGTCTTCATTTGTGCTACCGGGGCTGTGTTTCAGTAAAACGTAAATGTTTAAAAACCACTTGGCAGACAAGACATTATGTGAAGAAATGCAATGTCTTCATTAGTGCTACTGGGGCTGTGTTTCAGTAAAACTTAAATGTTTAAAAAGCCTCTTGGCAGACATTATTCATGTGAAGAAATGCAATGTCTTCATTAGTGCTACGGGGGCTGTGTTTCAGTAAAACTTAAATGTTTAAAAAGCGCTTGGCAGACAAGACATTATGTGAAGAAATGCAATGTCGTCATTAGTGCTACCGGGGCTGTGTTTCAGTAAAACTTAAATGTTTAAAAAGCGCTTGGCAGACAAGACATTATGTGAAGAAATGCAATGTCTTCATTAGTGCTACGGGGGCTTTGTTTCTCGTTCATGCTAAGAAATCTAATTTCTTTATTAGTAGCCATCTTCAATAGTGCCGCTATATTAGATGTATATGTCTTTTAACCCATGCAGGACTGGTTCTAAAAAAAACTTAAGCTTAGGTCTATTATGGAGAATAAATGTTATAGCAAAATCAATCAGTCCTGAACGGGTGAAATGCCTATGGGTATATGAAAATTGAACGTTCCATATTTTGATTTTGAGCTCGTAATTCATCCTAAAATTCAGATTTTTAGATAGCTACGTATCTTATTAATGCGCTGATATCGTTAACTCATTTTTTATGGAAAGTGGATATAGCCCCTTTTGGATTTAAGCTCTTCAAAATGGGTACAGGGCATATACCAGTCATCATGCTAAGAAATAACATTTCCTCATTAAGTACTCTACTTCTAAAGTGCCGCTACAATAAACATGTACATGCACATGTATGTCATTAAACCTGTTCCCTACTAGATTGTGCAATCCCCATAGAGTTACTACATGACCCACCAGATTCCTGTAGGCAATGGGTTAATAAGTACAACCCAATCATGACGGGTCCTGAATATACTTGGGCTAGGGTCTATGGAGAATGCATGTTATAGCAAAATCAATCGGTCCTGAACGTGTTAAATGCATAATTAAAGAAACAGAGTAAAATAAATGTTGGCGACAGAATTAAATGGTGATAGAATACAATTTTGATACATGCAGTAGTTTATAGTTATCTCCTGTGCGAGATAAATTGGCTGCACCCTGGGGCATTTGATTGGCACTTTTTTTTCTGACGCAGGCGATCCATCTTTGTTGGCGATCAGCGTTCTGCCCGACCTTCGTTATTGTCGAAAACTTGTAGTGCCAGCTCGACAATACAATCACTCATCCTATCCTAGTCCCATATGAGCTGTTCCTATTCCAAAGTTCTTGACGAGAAAGCGTTTTTTATTTTTTAATTCCTTTTAAGTGTGAACGTGGAAGATTATGATTTTTGTTAACAATTTGATTTTTTAAAAGTTTTAAAATCATAATCAATTATAACAGTTTGATTTGTTAAAGCTTATTTCCTTGTAAATCAATCAAAATTATTATTAACAGAAGAAAAATGTCAACCAGAATGGAGAGTTAGATGAACGTTTGTTCAAGAAATTATTCATAGTATAGTTACTTGCTAAATTTTGAATAAATGCACAGGCAAAGGCTAAAAAGCTGAAAATAAATTATTTTCTACACAGCATAACCTGGGATTTCTGGGGTATTTTACCTTCTAGAAAAATAATTTAGTGAAATTGTGACATGTTACCTACATTTCGACTCTGTGAATGATGAATTTGCGATAGTTTTGCCCAGCTTAAGTGAATGTTCATGATTAAGATTATGGATGACTGTATTTTCCCCCATCACACAATTTTGTTAAAGTGAAATACAATATTTTTACTCCTTAGACCTACACAAATTAACAAACTACCTTTTAAATGAGCTGATATACCGTGTAAACTATTTGGGAATTGCAATATAATAGGATGGAACAGGTTAACGCATTTTCTACAGGAATTGGTATGCACCCAGTTGTCTAAGCCCATTACACCTCTGAAAAATCAGAATTTCGAAGCAAAGGATTAGGATTAGGATTAGCGTTAGGATTTGGGATTAAGGTTAGGGATAGGTTTAGAGTTGGGAAAGGGAAGTTTCAGGCATCATGTAGTAGACCTAGGCCCCGTTGCAGAAAGAGATGCAATCAATTGTAAGATTGCAATTAATTTTTTTTTTAGAAAGTTGGGGGTGCGCCTTATACACGAGTGCGCCTTATACACAGAGTTTTACGGTATACATAATTTGTTTTGTTCCGATGGTACAGTTGGCCTACTAATTCAACATGTCATGAATGTGTATGTAATATCCTTACCACTTGCAGCCACACGCTCTGCACTCGAAATGAAACCAAGGGCGTTAAAATTGGGTCTGGGGCGGCGTTTAACGAGTTAAACAACAGCGTGGAGTTGTGGAAAGGGTCTCGCCAGATGGTGTTTGCCTTACGACGCAGTGCGTGTAATGTGCGTAATGAGGGGGACGACCTAACCAGATGCATTCTTGTGTCATAAAGGTCACCGGGAAGTCAGTGGGAGAGGGGGGAGGAGGAGAGGGGAGGAGGGAGTGTGATGTTGGATGTTGATAATGTGCTTTAATAGAGCGCGGAGCAAATTATATCAAACTTTTGGATGCAAACAATTATAGCGATACGTTGGGACTATCTTATCCAGATTCTGCACCATAAAGGACATAAAGAAGTCAGCGGGAGGAGAGGGAGATGAGGGAGGAGTGAGATGAGGGAGCGTGATGTTGGATGTCGTGCTTTGGGAGAAGGGGTTTATTCCTTTCGGCACAGATTGATTCATCTCCAAATTTTTAATGCGAACAATAATAGCAATAATATATTTGAAGAACCTAATTTATTTCCAGTGTTATAAATGTCACAAGAATAGCAATACATTGCGACTATCTAATCCTGATTCTGCACCATAAAGGTCATAAAGAAGTCAGGGGGATGGGGAGGGGAAGAGGGAGGAGGGGAGGAGGGGGAGGAGAGAGGATCGAGGGAGCATAATGTTGATAATGTGCTTGGAAGAAGGGGTTTATTTCTTTGTTTACTATATTTATTCGGAACAGATATCTTCAGATCAAACTTTTCAACCGAACAATGATAGCAATATGTGCAATTAAATATAACAGAATTGTTGATATTTTTCTGTGTTTGCTGGAGCCGCCACATTCATGTTTCGGACCACTAAAATGTTAAAAATTATGTTTTTAATTGCCTGACCAACCCACAAGGAAACACAAGGACAATTTAGACATCGCCTATCCCTATCCTATCTTGCTTCACATCTACATGGTAAGGTGATGTTGGGGTTAGCCCAGCTGATTTGAAGATGGGGACAATTGTAGAGGGTCATGGATGTCACTTGTCATTAGGACTTCATCAATCAATATCATACCGTGCGCATGAGGATGGATGGACTATTTGTTTAGATTTATAAACATTTATAATGATTGTTATGATTATTATTCAATTAGTTGTCATAACTGTGATAATTAACACTGTTATCAAAAGCCGCTACTGTGGTCATAATCTCTGTCATTGGCATTGTCATCATCTTTGTTGTTATCATCATCATCATCACCATCGTTGTCGTCGTCGTTGCTGTCATCGTCGTCGTCATCATCATCATCATCACTCTACGGGAATTGCAAAGTTGGGAACAAAGATGGTATTCCACAGTTAATGGGCCGTATGCATAAAACGTAGCAATTGCTTATAAGCAATTGCTTCAAGCACAAGCAAGAGCTTGTCAAGCAAAAGATCAAGTTCAAGCAATTGCTTAATTTCGTATGCATAAGCTTTTGCTTGTGCTGAAACCTTTTGCTTACACTGCCTAAGCAATTGCTTACGTGTTGAACAAAGCATCGTTACGGTTGTTCGAACATCGCACTGCATGACAACAAAGGGGACTCGTAGTGTATGCAAACGTCGTGTAGTCCCTTGCATAGCAGCTTTCCCTGGTCGTGCCCGACCTGGCAACAGTATTTTTCTTACGCAAATATTTTCAAATCATGAACAAAATTACCTACATGGATATAAATGTCTAAAATAACAGCCATTTGATTAAATATGTAATCACAACATAACCTCTGGAACCAGGAGTTCTAAATCATCCTGAAACGGTATGAAAACTTGATTCTAAAACGCGAATGTTCTTAGTAAGCAAGAGCTCAAGCTGGTCTGGAGGTGCTTGAAAAAACACAAGCAATTGCTTATCAAGACAAGTAAAAGGTTCGTTTTATGCATACGGTTTTAAGCAATTGCTTGTTTGGTTAGCAATTGCTTACGAGTAGTAAGCAATTGCTTGTGCTTGTAAGCAAAAGCTTTTGCTTGCAAGCAATTGCTTGTTTGTGTGCATACCGATTCAAGCAAAAGGCTAGCACAAGCAATTGCTTGTTTTTATGCATACGGCCCAATGTGTGGTCTTTACAGTGTCACAAGGACATGTACATACAGTACATGAACATAAATGACTTGATGAATATATTGATATAGCACCCTGGCAGTAGCAATTGGAATAAATTCTTCTCCACCATCTCCGCTGCTTCTGTCGAATGTAGGGAACCAAAAGGACACGTATGTTTGCATGCAGGGATGATTACTTGCCCCGTTTCATGAATTAAAGCAATCCTTGGGGTAATGGTTCTCACACATCAATTGCTCATGAGCATGGAGGGATAATTCATTGCTCCGTTTCATGACTTAAAGTCATGATTCGGTACTGGTTCTCACAGCGAAATTGTTCATGCTCATGGAGGGATAATCCATTGCTCCGTTTCATGACTTAAAGTCATGATTCGGTACTGGTTCTCACAGTGAAATTGCTCATGCTCATGGAAGGGTAATTCATTGCTCCGTTTCATGACTTAAAGTCATGATTCGGTACTGGTTCTCACAGCGAAATTGTTCATGCTCATGGAGGGATAATCCATTGCTCTGTTTCATGACTTAAAGTCATGATTTGGTACTGGTTCTCACAGCGAAATTGTTCATGAGCATGGAGGGATAATTCATTGCTCTGTTTCATGACTTAAAGTCATGATTCGGTACTGGTTCTCACAGCGAAATTGCTCATGAGCATGGAGGGATAATCCATTGCTCTGTTTCATGGCTTAAAGCGATACTTGAGTACGTACTGGTTCTCACAGAGAAATTGTTCCCGAGCATTTTGGTTAGTTTAACATTTTGTGTGAAAGTACTTTTATTTTTGCCTTCAAAATGAGCAGGATTTGCCTCGTCCCATAGCTGACATTATAAATATTTCATTACATAAAATACTGGGTGTTTGATGTTAGCCAACATTGATTATACAGAGACCGTAACAATGTCCCATGTGTACATATCTGTGTATGCATCACGTCAGGCATTCTATTTTCGTGAAAGATTTCATTGTTTTTAACCCATTCAGGACTAAAGGTCTATTGAGAAAACATGTTATATAGCAAAATCAATCAGTCCTGAATTGGTTGAAAATGTTCTGTTATTTGTAACAAAGTGAGTGTTTTTATTGTAATTGTTATTTGCACAGTAGAGTACTGCTTTTGAGGCCACCATTGTTTGTATTAATCCATTCATGACTATTTCATTTTGGCAAAACATGCATTCTCCATAAACGACAACCTGTGTATGTTTGCAGCAGTGAAAAACAAATAAGGCGATTTAGCCCACAAAATGCCCAAAAGAGTCCCTGACAATCATAAAAAAGAGCCCCCATAATGTGTCATAGAGGTCAATGCACAACAATGCAAAACTAAAGTCGTTTAAGCTTGATATTAAATTAGCCCCCCCCCCCCCCCAAATAACAACTAATTTTGTCCCTGTTTCGCCGCGACCTGTAATGAAAGGGTTTCAGTGTATACTGCCAGTACATGTACACCATGGTAGCTTTAACAAAGTCTGCCGAGGCTTACGTCACCCCCAATGATGAGACACGAGGTCCGCTGTACTCCGCTTAGTCCCAGCTGTTCAAAAATTAATGAGTGGAATGTCTGTCACACGTCTCTGCGTCTGCCCCAGCTCCGCCCATTATGTAATGGCAAATTGTAATGCGTGGGAGGTTAAATGGGCTATATATTATTATTATCTGTCCGGTAGGAAGGAGTTTAAAAACAATTGCCTGTGGGAACTCGGCGTACAATGTTCCTTCTTTTAAATGGTCATTGATTGGTTCACAGGAGGGAAATCTGTGATATCTGTTATTACACACCGTCAATGCGGGTTGTAGATAGGCCACAGTGATCTAGTATTTGGTATGACATGTATTTCCTATCAAACCCAGCCCAAATATTGTTGGGGCCAGTCCTTGCATGTATTTGGTTATTAATCTACTCTAATAATTCACTTGAAAGACGGGATATTATCTAGAGTAGATCTTAAAGTGTTGCCTCCCATCCTCATATATCTTCTGGGGTCATTGTGGTATATTGGGTTAAGGATTTCTTATTTCAGTACAAGGCTCTTGGGTTCAACACCGAACTATATACACCAAGCATGCCTTTCAGCAGGGTACTTTATCTACATTTTGCTGCTCCCAATCCAATGGCCCGGCCCGTTGTAGATTTCAACCAATCAGATTTGCGCATTTAGAACACGTGATCTTACTTACAATTAATCGTAACTTACAATCAATTGTATCTCTTTCTGCAATGGGGCCGAGGTGTAGTAAATGGGTACCTGGCAGGACATTATTCTTTGAAATGCTCGGAGCTCGTGGAGTAGTGTGGCGGGACTGGTTTGGGGGAGGGCACATCTTAATTAGTATTTCGTTATTTTTGTCACAGGTTTTCCCCTTTTGTTTGTTTGTTGTTGTTGTTGTTGTTTTTTTGTTGGGGGCAATCATTGAGTGCCAGTGACCCCTCTAGCTATACCATTGCTTTATTAAGCGCTTTGGGACTTAAATGTAAACAGGGCTATATTGGTCATTTAGGATATATTATTTGTATCATTATTATTATTATGCTCTGTTCAGACACTGTTAACTTTTTTTGTGCATGTGTAGATGGGTGAAAGTCTTGACCATTGACGTCATTTGATTTAATTTCACCAAAACTCTCAAGATAATCTTGATAACTGGGTACTTGACAGGCCGGGGAATCCTGCATCTGAAAATACAAAATACCCTCTCAAAAATGAAGTGCACACATATGGATCTCACAATCTCTATTAGTAGGCAAAATATTTATTATAAAGTGTGTTTAACCCATTCAAGAACTGAATGATGTTGGTATAACATGTATTCTCCATCGACCTCGGCCCGAGCATCTTCAGGACCAGTCCTGAACGGGTTAATTACCTTCACATATTAAAGATCATTGTTTAGAGCTCAAACTTCATATCAGTTTAAATGGTGTATGTTATCTGTAAACATCCTATAAGATTTTGATTGAGGGCCAGGCTTTTGATCCTTGAAGAGTCTTCATCAGAGACAAACTGATATAAACATCCTGGATCAATCTTTGCTAAAGAACACTTCTGAGCATGTATATTAACTGATTGGAAATTTTTTGTTTTTGTTTATTAATGCTTATTCTTTTTCTACGGACCCCAAACTGAATTATCTAGGTCACCGTCCTCTAATGGTTAGCCTGTTCCCTACTAGATTTTATTGATCCCCATAGAGTTAATACAGGGCCCACCAGGTTCCCGTAGGCAATGGGTTAAAGGGGTAGTTTAGTTTTGGTAGAGAGGGCGCTGCACATCACAATTTTTTTGTGAGGTAATGAAAAACTGAGTGTCGAATTTGAGAGAACATACTATTTTAATGGCAGAATAAACTTTATTTGGTCAAAATCGGTCCAGAAACGGCTGAAATATCAATGAATATATCTGATCTTATAATTATTTGGGGCCCAAATAATTAAATGATTTTTTCAAAAATTTTCAAAAGCGTTTTTAAAAATAATTGTTGATGATCTCTCTATTTAATCATTATTTCAATAAAACATCACATGCATAATTTTGTATATAAAATGGTTGAAACCAATGCCTTTTTAGAGAGCGCCCTCTTGAGTTTTAATGGCTCTTTTTTTAATGATAACAGGCTTTGTACTTAGTCGTTTGTAATTTTGTATACCTATCGAGCATGGGGGAGTTATAACTATTAGTTTATAATGTTACTGTCCAGGTTTGGTTAATAAAGTTCAGCCTTACCAAAACTGTACTACCCCTTTAACCTCGTTCACTGCTAGATTTTGCAATCCCCATAGCATTAATACAGGGTCCACCCGGTTCCCATAGGCAATGGGTTAGGCACCACGATACATTTGAAGGCGTCAAGTTATCATGTACAGGATGATGTTCTGTGCATAACATTATTTAACACTTTGATGACATTTTGATTTTTAGTATTTACACATATTCTCCATAGACCTCAGCCAGAGTACGTTCAGGTACAGCCTGGGTATGTCGGTTAGGGGTTTGCTTTATGGGAATCATGTGAACTAGCTCGTAAAACAGATAACAAGTACTTATTAGGTAGCTGAGTGATCTTTATGGGATTCTCTAGTGTGAAGTGACGTTTACTCCTGATCTATTAAGTGCAACAAGGCATTTTAATTGGGCTCATCAAATACAGCCTCTACAAAGCACGAGGAGTGAAAATGCACTTGGAAAAAGCAAGGAGGTTTAATTAAACCTGCTTGGAAAAAAGGCACTGATACAGGGCATCCGTATGAGCACCGGTCTAGCAATCCAGAGGTCATAGGTACTTTGAGTCTTGACATCGTAAACTTTTCTTCGCTAGCCTGTATAAGTACATGTAATTCTAATCTTGTTAGTTTTCTTTGCCTTAATGAATAGGTTTTAGCTTGAATTATTTTATACGAGCTACCAATTATGTCAGAGTTGGCATACTCTTATACAAGCTACCGATTATGTCTTCTTGTATAGCATCTGATATCAGTTAACCCCATGACTACGGGAACTGGGTGGGTTGTGTACAAAGTCTGTGGGGATTTCAGACACTCGAAGGGAACAGTTTAATTAAGATAATACCAGTTAACTTTTCTATCCCTCTGTCTTTATATTTCCATTGAGTTCAAATTGATAGCTGAGCAACTGTTGCTGGAAAAAAATGTTATGGAAAAGTAATATAGTACTAGTAGTACCTATCAAATGAAATCACCGTCACTTGGTTCAATGCGAGATGATTCATTAAATGAGGAGAATTTTTTTTAACAAGCGTTCTTGGTCAATGTGTAAAGTGTAATCGACATCATTAAAAACTGATCAACCTTCTTTGATATCGAGTCATTACAGAGTTCTCTAACTGTGTAATTTGACCTTTCACATTTGCTAAATTGTAGTAGAGGGAGGGAAAAACACCATATTGAAGAAGATTTTGGCGATGTCATTAATATAAGGGCGTAAAAAGATTACTTCCTGTGCAGAAATATTGTGAGTGTCGCACTATATCCGATGACAGGAGTCATAATATCATTGTAAAGTGCTTAATAGAAATGATCATCAATCATATATCAGGCACTGTATAAATTGAGAATATTATTATGATTAGTATATTATCTATAGTCAAAGTAACCGTGGAAGAGGTTCCATGGGAGAAGATTGGGAGACAGATGCGGGGGTTATGATTATGGAAAGACGTTTTAATTTGATTAGGGGCCAGTGGTCAAATCTTTCCAGAAATAATCAATACAGTGTCACAGACCTTTAGTAGGCTACAATATCGAGGATTTTATTGGGTAATTCTTTAGCGACGTTCTACCTCTCTCTCTTCATCCAATCAGAGAGAAAAAACAAACAAACATCGGATGGCCAGGAAAGGTCTTCTTCTTGTGACCGATAATTCAGCTTTAATTCAATCAGCTTCTAGTGGTCAATCTTTGCCAGACTCATACTGTTAGAGATCTTTGCCTTCAATTTTACAGCTATGGAAACAAATCTGACCAAGAAAAAGAGTTGTAGAGTTTTATTACTGGGGATGATGATCAAAGCCTCAATGAATCAGGGTCAAGCGGTCAAGGGCCTCATTCAGATCTAGAGATCTTTGCCTACAGATTCAAGGAATGTTCCTTCACTGGAAGCCAGTTACAGAACAAATCTGACCAGTTGTAAAGATGAGTTGTATAGTTTCATAAATGGAAATGATGATCAGTGCCTAATTGAATCAGGGTCAAGCGGTCAATCTTCTCGGGATTCATTCAGATCTAGCGATATTGGCCTACAGATTCAAGGAATGTTCCTCAGAGAAATTTGACCTCTGTTTTAAAGCTAGTTACAGAGCAAATCTGACCAGAAGATGAGTTGTAGAGTCTTATAAAATGGGTATGATGATTGTTGCTGAATTGAAGCTGGGTCAAGTGGTCAAGGCTTCGTAGAAAGTTTTAATCGTTACAGAGGACTCAGAGGACTCTTCTAATATCAATTTACAGAACAACTGCATCATATTGGGAGAAGAGTCTTGTAATAATCCTGGCAATGGGGTCTGATGCCTTTAATTGAAGTAAAGGTTATTTTCTTGGAAAGTTTTAATCATGAGAGAGGTCTAGCTTCTAATGGCCAGTTGCAGATAACATTGTCATATATCTGAAGAAAAGTCTGTTTATAAACATACCAATGATGTTTCATGAATCAATTAATTGAATCAAGCATTCAGTCTTCTTGGAAAGTTTTAATTGTGAGACCGCTTCTAATAGCCAGTTGCAGGAAAAACATCATCACATTGGAAGATAAATCTGGTAATAATCACGGCAATGATGATTGATACCTATAATTGAATTAAGAGGTCATTCTTCTTAGATAATTGTAATCCGGCGTCACAGACCTTTTCTTATAGCCAGTTGCTGGAAAAACAGTATCACTAATATCAATGATAATCGGGGCAATGATGCTCATTGCCTTTAATTACGTTTAGGGTCAAGCAGATTATATTCTCAGAACCGTTATCTTTGGAGGCTATCGTTGTAAGCTTTACAACGAAAAAACAAAGATTCAGAGGGAACAATGAAAGATGCTGACAAGTTAATTCATCCATTGGGTCACAATCTATTTACCCATTGGCTATTCTGCATTAAGTCTTTGGAAATTTTAAAATATACAGTGTAGTTGGCAACGGGTTAAAGAAATGGATTATTGTGAGATATGAGTTTGTAGAGATGCCTGGTTAGATTAATAATATTACATATCATTAAATGATATATAATATTATTAATCTAACATGCATTTAACCCGATCAGGACTGGTCCCGAAAATATTCAGGCTTTGGTCTATGGAGAATATATGCTGAAGCAAAATCAGTCCGTCCTGAACGGGTTAATGGAACGGTTTTTAAGTACGAACTACTAAGCTGGAACCTCATATTAATGAGCCTTTTTATAAGTATGGGAGCCTGGGGAATTTTAGTGTATAAAATGTATTTAACATGTATGATGACCGGGGTAATAATATAATTGTAAAGCGCTTAGAGATGATTATCGATCGTGATAGGCGCTATATAAATCAAGGATGTTATTATTATAATTATTATTTACTTAAATGGGAATAGCTGTTTCAAGGATGGCATTGGTTTAATGTTCCTATTGGTTAAGCCTGAGTCATGTCGGATATATTCGGAACCGGGTCCCGATAAACTTTTACCGGTCGGGAACCGGTATCTCGATAAATTTTTACCGTCGAAACTCGGACGGGTAAAATCACGCAATCGTGCAAGCATCGGCAAAAATGCACTGTTTGGGGCTTATATTGCTCTTTTTGTATGCAAATAACATAACAAATACTGAGGCTTTTATGAATTTACATATCAATCTTTACGGGAAAATAGTTACAGACTATCCAGAATTAACTCAGTTTTGCAAGAAAAGTATTTTTTCCGAAGTGCTTACCGTAATGGTGAGGTTAACTGAAACCGGACGGCTAATGCAGCTAGCAGCAAGTTTTCGAGCCGCTGTTTCATGCATATCGCTCGTATACTTTGCGTGCCGGTTACGGGTCTTTTTTCTTACGCGAGATCCTTCCGCGACGGAGCAATGTTAATTCATCCGCCATACGTTATACATGTAGCCGTTTTTTATCGATATTTTGCGTAATTGTTTTTATTGTTTTGGGGCTCATTTTTGTTTCTGTTCAGCTATCAAACGCCATGAAATCCTGTAAGTAGAATATCAAAACATTTTAAAATGTTGCAAATGACCAAAATACGTATTTTGAGCCACTGTTTGAATGCACTGGCTCATCAGCTGGATCATATGAAGATCCATCAGACAACTCCCCTGGAGTATCGGACTAACTTTGTGTGCACATCCGCCAACAATATCGTTCAAATGACTAGCAATTTTGCGCTTCCTGTTCAATTTCTGACTGTCAAACGAAGTAACGAACCAAGAATTTCTCGAAAATAATCGCTCTTTAAAGTAAATATCAATTGCCCTGTTTTTACTTGAACTCTGCTACATTAAGTGATAATCTTAATTTCTTTTTTAACATTTTATTTATTTTTTATTTTTTTCGGGGCACCGTTACCGATATAACGAAACCGGGTCCCGATTGAAACGGTCGGTAACCGGTGTGATCGACCGAACCGACTCAGCCTTACTATTGGTTGTATCATTTTGAGGGTAACAGGTATAAGAGATATGATTGCACTGTATATGTAGTTTATTTAACCCATTCACAATGGTTTTACTTTTCTAACATGCATTCTCCATAGATCCCATCCCTAGTACGTTTGCTACCAGTCCTAAATGGCTTAAATGAGACGTACGGGCAATATTTCACTTTGAATTATGATGTGTGCCTACATGTAGATGTGTATAACATTTCATGCGTGTTGGTTAATAATTAATAATCACAGTTTATCATTTCAAATTAATAACTATGTGGGAGCAGAGGGATTGCTCCATTAATTTCTTATTGAATAATAATAATATGTCATCCGATGTTTCCGATCTATTTGTTCCAATTTTATACTGAAATTTGTTTGCTGATGCATATAATTTTTCACATCATATGGTGTCAAATTTGTAATGAGTATGGTGTTTTATTTCATGTACAGTAAATGATACTGTATATATAAATTATTCATGCTCAATACTCTGCCGGAAATTGTACTTTTACACATATAGGCGTTATAACAAGTCCCTGGGGAAGTATTGTCTACAGCATCGTCTCGTAATAATGAGCCTAGTATCTTATTTCAAATAAATGTATGCATATTATATGACTTGGAGATCTTTGTGTGGCTAGTTAGTATTTTGGTGGTAAGATATCCTCAGCCCATATGACCAATTATCCAACGCAATTGCTTTCAATTTTAATACTTACAAAGATATGTTATTCTTACATCGGTAATTAACACGTTCCCTTCAAGAAAAACAATTACTTATTGATTGTCTGGGTTTTTTGAAAATGAGGAGGAGGGGGTTGTGTGTTATTACATGTAGATATTTTTCCAAGATCATTGACCGTGAATTTTGCACTTAGTGTTCCAAATTCAATCTACCCCTGCATCACCTACACGGCAAGCCGAGCCATATCGGTCAGACTGGGACAGATCGACCTTTGGGTAAACTATTGCAAAGTCGAGCCATCGGTCAGACAGCGACAGGAGCCATCGGTCAAGACTACGCCGCCAGACCGAGTGCAGCCTGTCCCGTTTCCATCTGCCTGATGAATCGTGGCACTTTAATTGAATCCGTAACTGGCTAGAATTCCTATTACTTGGAAGCGATTGGGGGTGGATGATCTTTCATCCAGAGCCCTTGCCCTCTCTCCCTCTATTTCTCTGCCCCTATCCCTCTTAAATTTCCAATTTATCAGACATTCATTCCTTATTCCCCCTTAAATACTTAATTTCTCTCCCTGTCCTTCTATCTTTCTGCCGATATCCATCTCTATTTCCACCCTTCTCTATTATTTCTTTTAAGTCTTCTTATGCCCCTTATATACTCTGTCTATCACTCACTCATGCTCTCTTTCTTTTTCTTCTTCCTCCGTATTGTGATTCCCTTTATAAGACTACATGTTTCTTGTTCTTCTTCTTTATCCTCTTTGTTTTTCCCTTACACTCTATTCCCGTATTCTCTTCTTTTATTTATCCCTCACTATTCGTTCAGTAATTAGCCTCTTTTCTTGTCTTCTCCTTTTCTTTATATTTCATACTTCTTCTGCCATCTTCCACTCCTCTCTGCCTCTCTCCCCCTCTCTCTATCATCTATCTCTGATTCTTCTTCCCTTACTATCCCACATATGTCTCACTCCCCCCTCTCGGGACCCTCTTTATTTCTGTAGCCCCCCTCTCTCTCCCCCTCTTCCTCTTCTTCTTGTTCCACCCTGCTCCCCTCCAACCCCTTCTCTCTCACAGGACCCTGTTGTTTCTCCACCTCTCTGTCTCTCCTTTCTTTCTCCTTCCCACTTCTTCATTTATCTAATCTTTTATTTATCCCTCACTCTTCGTTCAGTAATGACCTTCTTTTCTTTATATTTCTCACTTCTTCTGCCATCTTCCACTCCTCTCTTTCTCTCTCCCCCTCTCTCTATCATCTACCTCCGTTTCTTCTTCCATAACTATCCCACATGTCTCACCCCCCCTCTCTGGACCCTCTTTATTTATGTAGCCCCCCTCTCTCTAACCCTCTCCCTCTTCTTCTTGTTCCATCCTGCTCCCCTCCTACCCCCTCCCTCTCTCTCTATCTCACAGGACCCTGTTGTTTCTCCACTCTCTGTCTCTCCTTTCTTTCCTCTTCACACTTCTTCTTCGTCAAAAGTAATACTGACTCAATGATATCTCACACTACAAATCACACTTTCTTGGGAATGATTATAAGAAATTTAAGTAAGTAGATGACTCGATTACCGAGTCATATTGCTCATGGGAGATGAATATCAAGCCAGTTTGTTTTTATCTATGATGCCTTAATCCAGCCGGGAGATAAAGAGAACTTTGAAGGAGTTGTGAAAATAATTTTTAAAAAAGGAGAAAATCTATCCTAGAACAATTGAACAACATGGTATGATAGAAATACATTGATATTTCTTGTTTTTACTAGGCACTATGCCTGAAAATATTAACAACTGATAGGATGAAAAGGTGGGATTACAATATTATTTTTGGGAAGGTTTATGATTTCAAACATGTTTTTCTGAGTTCAAAGTACGTTTTCTTCTATTTCTGTTCTTACTTTGTCAACTCCTTCTACTTTATTTTCTACTTCTACTTCTTTTTCTGCTTCTACTTCTACTTCTACTTCTACTTCTACTTCTACTTCTACTTCTACTTCTACTTCTACTTCTACTTCTACCACTCCTTCTTTTGTTGAATTGGGTCACGTGTTTGCACCTACAGTGCAGAGTTTGACGTAGATGGATCGCGTCAAGTTGAACAAATAAATAGAAGGAAAGCTGTCGTAAAGAGTCAAGTGAGAAAGCTCTTTTGTCATGTTCTTTTATCTGGGCAACTGCGAAAATGACATCCAGATGCCTTCTGGGAAGACAAGACAGGTTTAGGTTGGCGAATCCCATGATGCGGTGGATCGAGTGAATCCTGGGCTTGCATGGCCAAGTGAAATGCCGAACGGCGACGTACATGCGTAATGCAGCGGTGGGATTTCACTGACCGGCTTTTCGTAGAAGGGCATATTGAAGCCCCCAAGTGATTATATGTATAGATTTGCATTTGTTCTTGTTTGACATTTCCCATTGCCATTTCTTCCCCCAATGAATCATGGAAGCAACAGTACTGCTGCAAATCGGACCTTATATCTGCCAGTCATATACTTTAACCTATTCAGGACTGGTCCCCATAATAGTCATGCCGAGGTATAATAGAGAAAGCATGTTATACTGAAATCACATTGTCTTTGATAGGTTAATCGCTTTACGCATGTTTTCATTTGACATTTTACATTTGCACCTTTTTTTTCCCTTCAAACGAATTGTTAATGCATAAAGTATGGGTGTGATCCATCACTTCATTTTGACCTGATCTTTTTGGACTCATTTAATATTTTATTCTAAGCTGTTTGCTTTGGCAAGGACAAGGAGCCATTGACATTGTTTTTTTTGTTTTTTTGTATTATTGCTATTAGCTCAACAAAGATTTATGTTATCCTTTGAGAAGGGTTTTTTTTTATAACCATATCACTTGAGAACCACTGAATATTAGTTTATTTATTGATTCCTTTCATTTTTTCCCGCTTGCTCACTCCAAAAGTCTTTTCCGTTTGTCTCTATCCAGTATTTTATGTCTTTTCAATTCATATTTTGTTCAATGATTTTATTTTGATTAGATTGTTCCATCAGTCTATTAACAATCGTTTATTTCTTTTTGGTCAATTATCTGTCAATTATCTATGTTATGAACATGACCTAGTCTATGATGACTCTAGATTTTCTTATCTTCTATTGGTATTCTCACCATCATCTCACGTTCGTATATCCTGTGACCCAATTGTTAATACCTCGTGCCTACTTCCCTAACTCCCCACGTCCCCATCCCTCTTTATCTTGCGTTCATCATTATTAATAACTCTTTTTTTGCCAGTATATAAACCCCCTGTGTCATTATGATTATGATGTGATTTTCTCGTTTGGATATTCATTGGTATAAAGCCCTTGTTTATGAAGATCTATATGGACTTCTGAGGTTGAATTGGACCTGCCTGAACAGTGGTCCTTTACCCACATGAAATCCTTTCATATAACCACTAAATTTCTAGCTCTAATCCCTTCTTGATTCTACTACTACTACTAAGCGAACGCATCCGAGATTGAGTTCACAATGCAACGCCATGAATCTTTATCCATCATCAATGTCTGCAAGTCCCCAGTTTCACACTGGATGTCCCTTGCAATGCAGTCCATATAGTTTATAAGTCTCCTTCCTCTATTAGGACATGGGAGTCTCATGCAGATCACATCCGAGATTACTTGGTCTTTGGCCCTTGATTCATTCATCAGTTCAAATTTTGTATTTGAAAGCATTTTAAAAATGTCATATTTGCTATATAGCCCCTAAGACCTATAACCCCCCCCCCCCCCCCCCCATTCCATGCAGTTTCCCGTGGTAGTTACATAAAGTTAAATCCTCATCCCTCCCTCCATCAGAATTCAAGCCATACTTACTCTCTTGATTCATTCATAAGTTCAAGAATCCTCTCTGACATCGTTTTATTCTTTCGTACCGCCCTACAAACTATGTATCCCTCCCTCTCCTTGTGCTTTGCCCCTTAATAATGCAATGAAAATTTAATTTATCACGCTTCTCAGACCATGCACCCATCTTATTGGAACAGTATTGTGTACATGTAGAGGAGTTCAGCCATTAATTCTTTTGGAAAACATTTTGTTATCCTTCAACGTCCTCTCTATTAATCCCATCCACTCCAGTGGACGCCCTTTCATTGGCATGAAAATTTAATCCTTCGCTCATTTTCCATCCGCGCTCCTCCATCAAAACCATACTGTATCATACCATACCATATCATATCATATGACCATATCAAGCACCGTACCTCACTGGCACCAGTATGTCACGTTCCTGAATGATGTTTATTTTATTGCGGCTGATTCATGGTTGGTGTCCTCCTCGTTTCTGAGTTTCCCACGTTGGCATGCAGAGTGCTGTAGTTACATGTATAGGAGTGGGGCAGGGGGGCGGGGGGGGGGGGGGTGAGGAGTTGTTGACCATTTGGGAATTTTTTGTCTCCGTAATAAAACCCCTCCTCCATCTCTATCCCACTGTCGAGAGGAAAAATGAAAGATAAAGACAAATATCCATCATAATCAAAATAATTGGTCTAGGCTGCCCGTGAAAATAAGAGTTGAGTCGGTAATGTCCAAAAGCATGCAGTATGCTGGTGTGTATCCTTGCACCTCAATTCTCTTAGCCACCCCCCCCCCCCCCCCCCCCCCTCCCCATAGTTGACTCTTGCTATAACAAATGACAACACTTCCAGTCTGTTGCCCTGCCTCTTACCCCTCCTCCTACCCCCTCTCTCAACCTCCCCCCCCCCCCCTAATCAATGTTGGCTCCGGCTATGCCAGAAGGCATGCATTGCACTCTGTTGGTCTATACCGCCACCCCCCCCCCCCCCCCCCCCCCCTAATGGTGACCCTCATTTTCTTAGACCCCGCCCCCCCCCCCCAGAGTTTACACCAAATGCACTTAAAGTCTGTTACCCCTCCTCCTACCCCCCTCTCTACCAACCCCCCCCCCCCCCCCCCCAGCCCCTCTAATCAATATTGACCATGGCTATGCCAGAGGGCATGCATTTGCATTCTGATTGATTCCTTTCACTCTAAGTGGATTGGGATCTTTGGTTCTCCATCAAGAAATAATGAGTGGAATTGTTTACACTTTGAACACTGATTCATTTTATGGCTTTCCTTCCTGCATCGTATCTCCCGGTAACCTTTTGTGAGCATGTCTTTATGACAATTTTTTTCATAATGGTGAAGCTAGTTTGGATGATCATATGTGCTTTATCATTTTTGCTCAAAGTGCATGTACCCAAAGGGGGAGTTTGGATTGTCTACTTCTAAATACATACAACTGAAATGGTTTCACCATTTAAAAATATCCAGTGGAGATTCTGGTGCTTCCATGGAGTGCATTAACCCATACAACCCAGTTTTATTCCGTTATAATATGCATTCTCCATAGACACCAGCAGTGAGGCAGTGGCCATTGGGGAGTACGCTCTTTTTATTTCTGTATTGCTTGGAATTTGTACTCTTTTTTTTTTTTTTTTAGAACTTAAATTAGAACTTAGAAATTATTTTGGGAATTAAAACTGCAATTATGGATGAGGTTTAACATGAGAGAGTGCGCAATTTGTCTAATCCTGGCATTATATCACCTTCAAAATCAAGTTGCCTGATCAGGCCACTGAAATATGACTGTCATATCTGTTTATGCTGGCCCAGACCCAAAGAAAAACTTTTACTAGCCCTTGAACCAGTGGTCCAGGGTTAGTGATGATCTCGGAGCTAACATAAAGTTTCCATAATCAGCATGACATTATAGTTTTTCTCACCGCTTATGAGAATAATGCACTTTTGATCACAAAACCCTGACCCCCTTCAAACAACTTACAGGGGGATCATAACTGCCAAAGGTTGGTCCACCCTGTAACTTAGAGAGCTCTGGTAATGATGCGTGTGGCTAAACAAGATTTGATTGTGTTGACAATTAGAATTACAAGGACTGGTAGGCCTATGCCTTGTCATAAAGTAGGGTCCATGGTCTAGTTGAGATGCCGTGACAGTATCGCTACATACATAGTCTCATTGTAGTTCAATGGCATAGCGAGGCTCTGTATAAATAGGGTTGGGGACTAAGAAAGTTCAATGACCCCCTTTTGGAGGGGGGGGGGGTACAACCAGCCTCAAAATGAATACAAAGTTTAGTATTTAAAAACAAAAATAAAACTGCTTTAACTCCATTGGGTGTATTGATGGGGGGGGGGTAAGACTTTGCCCAGGGGGGTAATTCTTGATCCTTAATTCCTCCACTTGAAATGATCACCGCCAAGATTGGGACAGTATATGACCGCACTGTCATCTACTGTACATTATCCACAACCCCCAATCGGCTGGAATTCCATCTGGATAAACTGGACTGCTGGCTACCTTCTGGTCTCTCATCAAGACCCCTTTCAGAATTCACTTGCCCATCGAAAAAAACAACTAGTTTTTCATCCCCTTGCCTAACTAAGGGAACCCCGGTGGACTATGTACAAAGTCTATTTGGGGTTTTCAGTATGTCGAGGAGAATGAGTAATTTGTGCTATCGTTTATAGTGTACTTCGCTCTATAGAGGTTACCCTGTCTACAGTGGCCACTGTTTCTTGTTTCCCATAGGTGGTCACTATACACATGTTGGACTATACTTTATTTAGCAAAAAAGACATAGAGGCTGGAGCTAGGCTAGGCTAATCAGAGCATGGCAACCCGAAGTGACCCTCGAAGAGACAACATCAGCTGTTTATCTCCCGGGGGACCTTGGTGTACCAGGGGCGGGGGCACGGGGAAGTGCTGCGTAACCCACGAGCGCCGCTGATTGAATTAACAACTTTTCTACGTACATGTCATAGGCTCGCTTGACCTCATCTAAATAGATGATGCATCAGATTTGTGTTTTTAATGTTTTCTAAAAGTTTGGATTCTGTATTTCTTGTTCATGACATGAACTAGCATTGCAGAGTGTGTCCACATCTAACACTGATTTCATTATCGGAAAAAGTCTTTTCAGTGATATTTGTTCAATTTGTTGGGTAAGAGCGTAAGAGAGTGAGGGTCCTATGTCTACTTTTGACTAAATTTGACTTTCGCAACAATCTTGTAGATCAGAGCCTCCAGAGGGGGGAGGGGGGGGGGGGGGGGGGGATCGAGAAAGGAGGAGATGTAGCCAGCTTGTAGTTTTGAACTTTTTGATGCAGAGAATATCTTGGAGAGGAAGTTGATGGTAACCACATAGATATCCTTTCATGGAAGAGTGATGGTCCTTAAATAAGGAACCACTCTTCCTTCCACTTTCCGATCAGTATGACGATGATCAGAACATACTTATACAAAATGTTGAGTGGGTTCTTGATGCATGTGGTTTGTTTTGAGGATGGCGTCGGCATTTCATGTCGACTTTTAAGGGCTGTATTTTCTGGTTTATTCAGAGACTCTTCAACATGTGTGTCAGTGTTTTGCATCGACTTTAAGAGTAAGGGTTTGAGCATTTGTAGTTTGCATTTGAGGAGACTCTTTAATAAATAAACCTATGTCAGTGTTTCCCATCTATTTTGAGAGCTAGGGTTTAGTGAGCCCTGCAAACTATGAAGTAAGTGGTTCTTTAACCTATTCAGGACTAGTCCTGAAATTACTCCAGCTAGAGTCTATGGAGAATACATGTTACAGCAAAAACAATCGGTCCTGAATGGGTTAAGAGACTAGACCATCGGTGGTAAGGAAGTGAATGTGAGAAAGTATTGTACAAGTATGTTTCTGGTTTGTGTCTGAGGTTGGTGTTGCATGTTTTGTGTCGACTTTATTAAAGTGCTTTGCTAAGACGTGTTTTGGGTTTTGTGGCCCTTGCGGGGACAGTAGGAGTGGTTATTTTGGAGACACTTGAGAGTGCGAAGTGTGTACACCAGTTGGTGTCAACCTTCTGCAGATCTGCGCTAGCTGGCTTTGTAATAAATTATCTGCTTTAGTATAGCTTGTGAAAAAAAGAAAAATACTGCCCAAAACTGCTTATCTACTATTTTAAAAACATCACCAGTGTAATAAAAATGAGAGCCATGAATTAAGAGCCTAGCTTTTGATCCTAGCACAATCTTTGTCAGTGCAAAATGACAGTAAGAATATTATTTCTAATTCCACTTGGATCTTATATAATTCCACCTACGTCTACATTTAGGTATCAAAAAGTTGTTTCTGTTACTATTGTTGCTGTTATTTTAAATATGAACCATGCTAATGACAAATATTGAATTGCGATATTTGAAATTGTTATAATTATTTGTTAGTCTATTTATAAATGTCAATACCTGGATATTTACACTGTTACTTGAAAGTATACGACATGTGTTAAAGATCAGGGAAGTTAGACTGAACATAACCAAAAGATGAACAATAATCATAATGCAATTGAACTGGATAGGAAAGTGCAAATCAGAGCTCTGTGCCAGATTAAATGCAAATCTAACTGATGGACAATTACTGGGGAAAAAAAGAAATTGTCATGAGAGAGTGAACTTGTGTTGGAAAATAGGCCCTTATGGCGACACGGAGGATAACGTAATCGCTTTTTGAAGGCGGGGAAAAATGATTACGCGCTCCAGTCCAAACAAACAGACCGTATCCCTAAAGAATTTAGGGTCTGGACATCACAAATCATTAAAGGGGAAAGAGCATCCAGGGAAGAGGATGCCTTTAATAAAAAGAAGATTAACCCATTCAAGACTGGTCCTGAAAATACTCTGGCTAGGGTCTATGGATAAAACAGGTTATAGCAAAAACCAATCAGTCCTGAACGGGTTTAATAAGATTTATAATCAAACAGTGACAATTTGAGCATACTTGGGTCAGTTAATGCGATTGTTAGATCTGTTTGAATGCTTGTGTAGGAATGGGCGTTTCTTTCAAATTTTGCTGCCAACTATTAGTTTTGTATATCAAATTTTAATAATTTCTCACTTTTGTTGGAAACCATTTCCTCTCGTTTGCCTTTACGATATTTGTATACATGCTTTAAAAGCTATTTAAAAAAATTGTTGGTGGAAAAAAAAGGTATAATATAAAACATTTCTTCTTATTCAATGTTCGATCCCTTTAATGCCTGAACGTATATCAACATACAGATCATCAAACCTCTACCATCACAATTGATTAATGCACTTTTAACCAAAGGTTAAAAGGTTTATACTTGTACTTGCCCGGCAATATAATGAAGGATTAAAATCAAGTTATAGCTACATGAAAATAAGCATGAATATTGATTTGTTTTGTTTTTAAATTTTACTTTGTAAATTTGAAAAGAGTTTTCTTATTGACTGTATGCACTGTATGTTAGTATAATTATAACACGCCATCTTTAGCAATGGGCATTGAATCCATAATACTGAAAACTTGATCACCACAATCTGTGACAACAAAATATGGAAATGTGTATTCTATTATTCATTCGGTTGCATTTAATGGATGTAGAATCTGTCCATTATAAATGAAATTAATTATTAAATTTCTAACAGTAATATTCTCAGACCTATTCTGGAATCATTCCCAAACAACTCAGTCTGAGGTATGTCAATTAACTCCTTGAGTGCCAAGCTCGTATTTTTGCGAGTTACAATACACTCAAATGCCATAGAGCAATTTACAATTTCTGGCACGTTAAGAGTTAAACTGTCTTTGAAATAATGGGGGAAACTTGTGTTCAATATGTTGTACTCGACCCATTAACCCGTTGAGGACTGGTCCCGAAATATTTCGGGCTTGAGTCTATGGAGAATGCGTGTTATACCAAAATCAATTCGTCCTCAACGGGTTAAGAAGCTAACCCTAACCCACACCAGGCCAGTATACAGTACCATTGATCATAGTGGTGACTGTATGTATTATTAGTATCAATTTATTTTGTTATTAACAATAACTAGTGGGGGAATTTGTTAACTTCTGCGTCCACCATGCATTTTGGCCTTGCCACGGCGCTGATAAATATTGATTTTTTTTTCCCTTTGCGTGATTTGATGAATGCCAAATGTAGAGTCTGACAAGCTATCTAGTCTAGAAAAATGAGAGATAGAAACAAAAATGGAGACAATCAATTATATTTTCTCCTTTTTTTCTCCATTTTTGCCCGTCTCTGATCATTAATAATTTGTTGTTTGTACCATAGTAATTGTAGTGTGAAGTTGGTTAACTCACTCACTAGAGTAGTGGCATGTATAAACTCTAAATATAAATCTCAGAATAGGGAAGTGGTTGATGGTGGTAATTTTAATTCACAAATTGATGGATTCATATAATGGACCCTCAAACAAAATAAAACGTATGGCTAAAAAAAGGGGCTTGTCACATACTGTGTGGGCAGATATTGAGCATTGGGCATAATCAATTTCCCCATCATCTCTCTGCATAATTTTATAGATGCATTGCTGCTATAATAATAATAATAATAATAATAATATTCTTGATTTATATAGTGCCTATCACGATTGATAATCATCTCTAAGCGCTGTACAATTATATTATTACCCCGGTCATCGGATACATTCTGCAATCAATCCAGCACGCAAAGTGCACGTTTTCCACTCCCTGGGGAGCATTACCATTTGAATGAATATTAATCAACTAGAACAAAATTGAGACTCTTGTTGGCACAAGAAGGGGGAAAATTAATCTTGCGTAGAAACTGAGCATTCCACATGAAAGGGAGAACGTTTATAGTAATACATTTTCAGGGAAATATGAATCACATGTATAGAAAAATGTCAGCATCCGCTAGTAAAGGAAACAGATTGTTACTTAATATAATGCTAAGTTTATGAAGGAAGTATTTTTCAGTGAGAAAAATAAAGAGAGAAACTGAAATTGAAAAGTGAGCAATGACCCCAGTAAATTGAAACGATGTCTGTGGATCTGAAAACGTGGCCTGGCCGCCATTTCAATTGATTTTTTCTCCGCATTCTCTCCCCGAGAGAAATGAGACGAGGTGAGAGCTGATTAATGATCGAGCCGAGCTGGAAACGTTTCAATAAGTGCCAGAGATGATTTGCAACAATAGCACGGATATCAATTACACGCATGCACTCACCCACACAAGCACGAACACATCCATGTGTGCATACATGCGCATGCACACTCACACACACGCACACGCACATGCAGGCACACATGCACATGCAGACACACACACACACACACGCACACATACGTGGTTACTCATTCAAAGTGAGGTCAATGTAAAATTGCATTCAAAGTGAGATCTCATTAAAAAAATTACTGCAGGGGCAAATATAAATAAGTCTAAAAATTGTGGACTCTGTTATATAGAATGGTGATATTTAGTTTCTAAAATGTTAATTTATTATATATGAGTAACGTCATATCAGAGCGAGATGTGTGTAAGTGCCGTTACATAAAGACCGAGGACAAAGCAAGGGGTGTGTAAGAGTTACTAAACGTTTACATAAAGACCGAGGACAAAGCAAGGGGTGTGTAAGAATTAATATACTTTTACATAAAGACCGAGGACAAAGCATGGGGTGTGTAAGAATTAATATACTTTTACATAAAGACCGAGGACAAAGCAAGGGGTGTGTAAGAATCACTACACTTTTATATAAAGACCGAGGACAAAGCAAGGGGTGTGTAAGAGTTACTAAACTTTTACATAAAGACCGAGGACAAAGCAAGGGGTGTGTAAGAATTAATATACTTTTACATAAAGACCGAGGACAAAGCAAGGGGTGTGTAAGAATTAATATACTTTTACATAAAGACCGAGGACAAAGCAAGGGGTGTGTAAGAATTAATATACTTTTACATAAAGACCGAGGACAAAGCAAGGGGTGTGTAAGAATTAATATACTTTTACATAAAGACCGAGGACAAAGCAAGGGGTGTGTAAGAATGACTGCACTTTTACGTAAAGACCGAGGACAAAGCAAGGGGTGTGTAGGCCGGAATTAATATAATTTTACATAAAGACAGAGGACAAAGCAAGGGGACTTTGTACCTCTTATTCTATACATGCGTATATAAAATGAAATCAAAATTTAGAAGATGATGCAATCACTAAACTCCAGACTTACGTAGTTCATGCAGTGGCGGATCCTGATTTTGTAGATGGGGGGGGGGGGGGGGGGGGTTTGAGCATTTGGAATAAGCGGCCGCCGTAGGCACCCGCGCGCGTGCCGCAGGCATGCACCTGCTAGGGGGGTCCGGGGGATACCCCCCCCGGAAAATTTTTCAAATCTAGAAGCTTTTTCCTGCATTCTAATTAAGGCATTTGAGACACGATTCAGAGGTTTCCATATCATGTAATTTCCAGGAAACCTCTGCAGCTAAAGGGGGGGGGGGGGGGGGGTTGCAACCCCACAACCCCCCCCCCCCCCCCCCTCTGGATCCGCGCCTGTTCAGTGGTCGCAATATTACAAGGGTTATTCATTCTAACTGGTATCTTTCTAATTTAAAGGTAAAGACCAGTTTGGAAACGCCCCCCTCTCAAAAAATTGAAATGGAAGCTCTTATTACAATAATGTGAAAGAATATATCATACTTAGATAGTATCATCCACATTTGCCAATAAACCGCCTACTAACTGATATATTTCCAAAATTGTATTTCTGACTCATTGGGACAGCTATCGCCAACGAGGAATCGCCCATACGCTATATGTATAAGGAGCACGTGTCGACCACGTGGCGAAAGCTTATACTTCCGATATTTCTGTTTTTAAAATGTATACGGTCGGATTTTACCAACACTAGCCCTTTTTCAATACATATTCAACAATATTGATACATTTAGATGTATTCGGCGACTTTCCCGAAACTGATCTTGGCTTTAATCTCTAATCACAGGACCGAAGTCGCCGGTAGTGTCGATTCCAGTTTTTCCAAGATTGTGGTAGTGAATATAAATTTGTTAATCTTTTTTTTTTAGATGAATGAAACTTATAAAAAAAAAAAAGGACTTTCACTGCTGTCACATGTTATAAAGTAACTTTGTACTAAACGTGAACAGGGACAAAGAAAAGAGGACTGAAAGTGGGCAAAATAAATTAACAATATTAAAAGATCGACCTTTTTATTTTTTGCTCATACGCAATATTCAGTTGATGAGCTGGTAATACATTTTAGACCACAGTTGATAAATACGGGTTTATAACCCTAGGGGGGGGGGGGGGGGGGCGATGTGCTAGTGAAGTATAATAGGCCTATACTCTGAATTATTTTGATCCCTTGACTAAAGTGAATTAAATTATGCTGATAATAGATTACAAAGATATAAATATCCTTTCTCCCGCTCAAAGTCTAGTCAAGTTGTAAATTTACCTGTATTTCTATTCTTCTCTCTGCCTCTCTAAATATATATATTCTTGAACATTTCAATCTCAATTCACTGTACATAATATTCCTCCTATTCTTACCAATTCCTCTCACCTCTTCTTATATTCGCCATATCTCTTACTCTCTCCACCAAACTTCTTTCATGACGTTATTTAAACCTCTATTTCTTTCAATCCTCCTAATTACATTGATCTTCCCATCTCTCCATTTCTCTCCCATTTCTTTCCACCCTTCAAAAATTACTTTTTATCAACTCTGTCTGCCTCTTTCAGAGTTTTCTTGCTCTCTTCCTCATGCTTTAAATCAACGATATTGTACTGAGCATTTCAATAGAAAAATACCACGCAGGTCAAATCCCGAGTTTTGCTCAATACAGCATCTGCATATCACAAGAAGAGATAATATTGGCAATAACTATATACATTCATAAGAAAAGTGGAATATCCCAAATACTAAAATTAGGTTACAAAATCGTGCAAATAATAGAAGAAGCTTCTCATTTCATTAATAGGCAGCTTTCTTTGAACTTTATTGAAAAAAAAACGCATTTTGCCCGTGGGGGCAAATAAAGGCTTAAACATGTGTGGTTCAACAAAAACATATTTACAATGGATATATACAAGATACATGTATAGCATTAGTATACGTGTGCCATTGATTCAATGGAAAGTGATCGATTTACAAATGTACGACAAATGTATCAGCGGCAGAACGGAATGTTAGTAGAAAATTCATTACTGAGATGGAAGCGTTTTCAAATTGAAGGGATATGAATGTGATATACATCATTAGATAGCTTATTAGTTGAAGTTTTCTGATCAAAAGAAAAAAATCAAATATGCAAATCTATGCAAATTAGGGAGCTTGAATTCCATAAAAGAAAATAAGGCGTTCGATGGGACATTTAAAAAAATCATCATATAAAATAATTGAATGAGATTTAGAAGCTGATCTGTACATAATATCACCCATTCCACCCCAAAATTAATTTGGTAAAAAAATGTATTATGATGAATGATTTTATTTTGCAAATGAGGCTCCCTCTCTCCTGATTTGTCCATATAGACGTAACATGTTGACGTCAATTTTTAAAAGTTTCCCAAAAAGTTCAGCCCGTCTCAAACCAACATCAGGGAGTTCTAATTATCCTATTATCAAGCAAAAAACGCATCATTTATTTACAGAATTATTCTATTTTCATTTGAGAGCCACTCTCCAAAAGTGTTACGCATAGAACTAGTGTTATGTATGGGACATTTCCTTGTACAAAGTCAATTGCCATAAAGCCCAAGACGTCAACAATAATTGACGTTTAGACCTTGAAAGTGGAAAATCATGACTACTCTCACTTATATTGTAAATTGTTGTTCTTAAAATAGTTTTGAGTTATAATTTCAGTAAAATATACAATACTAAACATATATATGGTTGTTTCTATAAAAACCATATATTTTGCTAAAATTGGTATTCTTCAGAAATTATGAATTTTATCTCTCAATTACCACTGGCTAGATTTTTACTTGTTCTTTCAAGTGGCAAATTGTTATTTTTTAAATAAATTAAGAGAAAAGTTTGGAAATATGACAGAAAATAAACTTGTAAAATAAAAACAAAAAATATCAAAAAATGCTATTTGAGCCACTTGTGTTCAAATGTCAAATTGCAAATGGGGGACCGGAGTTAGAATGGTGCTTAAGAGGAGTAATTACACCATAATGTATAAGTAAATTTGGCGTGCCTAATTAAGAGTTTTCTATTAGTTACAGTGAACAGCTTTTCCATTTTAAAAGTATTTGGTTTGTTACTAGTAGTATATTGGCATTAAATGGGACCTAGCTAGCGGAAACTGCAGTCAAGACAGCATGAAATTCATCACCAAATTCCTGTCACTTTCACAGTGTGCACATCGTTCGTCATAGCATGTGTTATTAATCTTCCTGTTAACTACCTGGCCGACTGGAAGATGACTATTACCTATATTTTTACGTATTTTCATATTTTGATTGAGGAAATAAAATAAAATTATAAAGGAGTTGGCTAAATATTGTATTTTAAAAAACAGCTATTTTGAATTTGAGGATATAAATTAACAATTTGACGGACATCTTGTGAGCAATGCAAAAAGATGCGCAGGGACAGTGAAGTGAAAATTATAAAGAGTTGGCTAATATTGTATTGTATTGTATTTGAAATTAAATTTAATTGTAATTGAGGAAATAAAATCATGATGCCTTGTCGGAGATGGAGGAATTTAAGCCTGAATATGCTGCTAGATGCTCAGCTGAGCTTTGACAAGGCAGATGAGCGTATCAGAGGATACATGAAACCGCCCCCTGATGCCCAAAACAAAGTTTGAAGAGTGGTTTCCACCTGGAAGAGGGAGAATATGTGGAGCAAGTTCGATGAGCATTCAGGTCCAGGTACATGTTTTCCAAAGAAACAACGGAAATGCAGGAAATATAAAGCAGTTGGCTAAATTGTATTGTATTGTATTTGAAATTAAATTAATTGTATGAAAAAAAGATAAAACAAAAGACTTTCAAGGACAACCTTTTATCGAAAGAGGTAAACACAGCAGAATTCAATGATATTTGTAATCTGCAACAAAGAAATCAACTACATCTTTTTTTTTCATATTTTGAATTGAGGAAATAAAATAAAATTATAAAGAGTTGCTAATATTGTATATTATAAAGGGAGTTGGCTAATTATTGATTTTTTCATATTTTGGAATTGAGGAAAATAAAATAAAAATTAAAGGAGTTGGCTATTTTGAATTGAGGAAATAAAATACATTTGGACGGACATCTCGTGAGCAAGCAAAAGATGCGCAGGGACAGTGAAGTGAAAATTTATAAAGGAGTTGGCTAATATTGTATTGTTTGTATTTGAAATTAAATTTAATTGTATGAAAACAGATTAAAAACAAAAAGACTTTTTTTTCATATTTTGAAATTGAGGAAATAAATCATGATGCCTTGTCGGAGATGGAGAATTTAAGCCCTGAATATGGCTGCTGATGCTCAAGCATGCTTTGACAAGGCAGTATGAGCTTTATCAGGAGATACATGTGGAAAACCGCCCCCTGATTCCAAACAAAGTTTGAAGAGTGTTTCCACATGGAAGATAGGAGAATATTTGGAGCATACGATGAGGCATTCAGGTCCAGGTACATGTTTTCCAAAGAAACAACGCGAGAATGCAGGAAATTTTGCAGGCTACTGCTGATAAGTGAAGAATCCATGTCACTATTAGTTGTATATCACTAGTAATGGAAATAATAACTTTCTCTGAGCACTCGAGGCTGCCTATGTTTCCAGCTTTTCCTTCCCCCTTTAATACTGATCTGAATTCATCATCATTTTCAGCTTCAAAGTAAAAATCTCTGCCTTAGCCATTAGTAAAACTATACTCGTGTACAAATTATAGAAATTCAATAAATCTAATTTGTTCTAGTAAAGAAAGGTTAAATTAGGGATCAAGTAACATTAAGGCAAGTCCTCAAAACTACCAGTACTCCAGCGAGGGTTTACATATGTTGTATTTCTATAAAAAATAGATGCATGGACATTTTTTTTGTATTTCCCTTTCCTCAAATAGATATTCAGATTAATGAATATCTCATTTGCATTTACGCTCATTACTCGGGCCCCATATACGCAAATTGTTCAGACATTACTCTGTGGATATTTCAGATTGCAACAATAAAACATTGTATCATCCATTCCATCAATTTTTGCACAAATTGAGTTAATTCAAAGACAACAATATAAAATAAAATACAAATTTGTCTATGATGGCAATAGGAAGTGTTTTTGATAACTTATATACATGTATAACTTGATAACGTATTATTATACAACTCGCTGTACCCACGGAAATACGCGGTTTTTGTAAGAGAAAGACGATGATGACATAACGACACTTAAAACTTTACTAAATATCCCACATCATTTAAATAGTAAGACAAAAATAGACTCGGGCGATTCAATCCACCCCACAACCCGTCGGGGCCCCCCGTCCCAACCGATACATCCGGCAATTTATGTATAACAAAATCATATGGTTTAGTATCCACGCTAAGTATTCAGTTTTCCCCTATATTTATTCATGTGGATCCTATAATTGTTCCGCTTGTATAAAATGAGTTTACAATAATATATGTTTGTGTTCTTGCTAATAAAGTAGCTTCTGCTCCCCCCCCCCCCCCCCCCCCCCTCGCCCCAATTGCCCTGTATGACAAATACCCGTCGTGTCCCCTACACGTTTCATATCATAAACTAAGTTCTCCCGCTAAACCTTTGTTCATATTCTTTGAAAGGAATAGTAACCGTGTCTATACATGAATTTGCATACCTACATGAGCAGATACTTCCCCATACCATTCTACCCCCCCACCCCCGATAATTTGTTCCGCTTGTATCCAAATTAGATACAGTACACTATGTTGTGTTCTTGCTAGCTTCGGCGCTTCCCCCCCCCCCGATAATTTGTCCGCTTGTATCAATATTAAGATACAGTACACTATGTTCGTGTCTTGCTAGCTTCCGGCGCTTCCCCCCCCCCCCCCCCCCCCCGTGCTCCTCCAATAGCCATTCATGAACATAACCGAGCCGTCGTGTCCCTAAACCAATTCATATCCAAACCTAAGTTCTCCCGCGTATACATTTTTTCATTTTCTCGTGAAACTCAATGATATATTCCTGTGAAGGGAATAATAATTGAGCAGATACCTCCCCGTCCATCTACCCCACCCCACCCCCCACCACCCCCTCGGCGTCGGCTTCTGGTACTGCATGGTAGCTTCGTGTTGACTTAATACAATCTTAC